>KZ111204.1:0-34702 GCA_002077045.2 Rachicladosporium sp. CCFEE 5018
CCCACGCCTCCGCCAGAGCCAGTATCGTCCTCTTCGTCCGCATCCTCATCTTCCACCCAGCTTCCGTCCGAAAAGAATCTAGCAAGACAGCAGTCCAAGACGAACCACTCCCCTTGGCCGACGCTAGCGCTGAACGATCATCAATTCGCCATGATCGACGGCCTCGACAGCGTTGGGCTGATCAAGTACCCATGTCACATCGATCAGGTCCGCCATACACACGCTGCGATTGTTGTCAGGAGTGAGAGGAGTAGCTACCCGCAGGGCAGGGCGGTCGTGCAGCATTGGGCCTCGAACTTCATATTATGAGGCTGCTAGGCGTGAGCGATGGAGTTAGATAGTCTGGGTCATTAGCAGGGAGTTTCGGCGTATTGATATAGACAGATAGAATGACCTTGCGTCTGTGATGCATCACATGAGTGAACCTTAGTGTCTGCAAGCCTCTAAATCTTGTTCAGCATGTTCAACTTTTGTCCATCGGCGCTACATTTCATGTCGTAGGGATCTAGTCCGCTAAGCACAGCTCACTACAGCTAGATCACAGCAATACAGAATAATCCACATCATCGGTTCCTCACAGGTGAACGTCTCCGCGGCAACCTCCACTACCCCCGCCACCTCAATGAAACCCAGCCGGCATCCCACTCCCAAACGTCTTGCTTGGCGCCAGACTCCCCTCAATCCTCCGCTTAGCATCCTGCACCTCCTCATTCGTAGGATTCTGCTTCTGCATATCCGGCCGATACGGCTCAACGCCAGGCGAATGCCCGATACTCATGCCAACGCTGATCAGAGTCTCCAGCGCACCGGCAGAATTGCTAGCGAGATCGGCGTCGTATTGCATGACGCCTGGTTCGCAGAGGAGCAGGATGGTCGAGCCGCCGAATTTGAAGTAGCCGAGCTCTTCGCCGCGGCGGACGTTGTCACCTGGCTCACGCGTGATGACGGTGCTGCCTACCATCATGGCGCCGACGCAGATGACCATGACGCGTCTGTGGGAGACGGTGTCGATGGGGACAACGACGCGGATATTCTCGCCGTAGACGTCCAGGGCTGAGCGAATGGCCATGGGATTGACGGTGTAGTACTCGCCATCGATCAGCTTGGGCTTGCCCATCACGCCGTCCACGGGAATGTGGAAGCGGTGGTAGTCTTGCGGCGCCAGACGGAAGATACCCAAAGAGCCACCATGATATCGTTTCGCATCTTCGGGGTAAGCGCTCCCGAGAAGTCGCTCAACGCTAAACTCCCGTCCCTTGACCCAGATTCGCTGCGCTTCGTCCATGCGGTTGAAGACCACGCTCCGGCAGTCAGCGGGACTGACGATGATGTGAGAGTTCTCCGGTGCGGAGCAAGGTCGTGCATCCGGCTTCAACTTTCTATAGAAGAACTCGTTGAAGTTCCTGAAGTTCTTGATGGGTTCGAGCACTTCGCCCATGTTGAGCTGGTGGAAGTTGATGAAACCCGGGATTTGCGAGGCGGACGCTGGGTCGTCGTATTTGCGACCTTGCTTGAAGGAGAGGGAACGTAGAAGTTTGCGAACTAGACATGATTCGTTAGCTGTGCCATTACAGTGTCGCAAGCATGCACTCACTCTTGTCCTTCTCCATCCTCCGGCTCTTCAGACCCTTGTACAGCAGTCTGATGCCAAGTCGGACGTAAACGCTCATGCGCTCTTCATTGATCATGCCCGTTATGCGGTCTTGGACCAGAATGTTCGCGCTATTTGCACCTAGCTTGTAGCCACCGTAAGACACCTACAACACTTGTCAGCCCCAACGATGCGTGCGATCCAACAACACAGATCACTCACCTTCGAGATCACCTTACTATACCACTTCCTCTGCGCCTGACTACTCGTCACAAATCCAGCCATGACGAGATTATTCACAGCGCGCCAATCACTGCTCGCACAAGTAGCGATGTGAGTGACGATGTCAGCATCTGTGGTGTTCTTGCCGCGCGCGAGTCGAGGCTGATGGCATATCGGGCACTCGTGAATCTCGACAACATGCTCCTCTTTCGTCTCGTCCTCTTGCAGGTCATCGTCATCGCCCTCATCACCATTGAGGTCGTCCTCAGGGAGGGTATCGCCTCGCACCCCAGCATCGCCAAGATCGCTGACTTCAAGCTTGGGGACGATACGGTTGTTTGGACCAAGGTTTGCAGGCGGGCCAGATTGCATGCGAGGCGTGGGGTTACCAGGAGTATCATTCGGAGAGCTCGCACTTGCATCCTTGCCCATCGCAGCGCTGATCTTACTCCGCCACTGCGGACTATGCAGGCTCTTCTGCGTTTCGACCGACTTCTGCAATTGCTCTTCCAACGAAATTACAGCTTGGTCCATGGTCAAATACTCCTCGCCATTATTTTCCACCTTCCAGCGAGTGAAGAAGCCATCGATCGTGCTGTTATGCAGAGTGGAGCCAAGCGTGTCAAGCATAGTCACCAACTCAACTTTGTCAATCTTGCCACTCTCATCAGCATCGTACTGGCGTAACATGACTCGCCAGAACTGTTGACGAAGTGCTTGGTAGGGCAAGTACTTCGCCCGGATGTACAGCACCGGCTTGTGCTTCTCTTCCCATCGCTGCTTGTTCTTCAGATCCAGCGGAATATCGTATGGAAAGAGTTCCGGATCGTCATTCTCGTTCATGCTCGATTGCCGCGAGAGACCAACGGGGGGATTTGAGGGATTCGTAGAAACCGACGTAGGCGCACTTGTGGGTATCTGACGAGGCTGCTCATTGACCGAGCTGCTCGAGGGTTCGTGCCTCAGCGACGGACGCGATAAATTGTTGAGACTGTTACTACTAGAGTTCCGAGTCAATCTCGAGAGGTTGGTCTGCGAGTTGTTCCGACTACTCCGACCGAGAGCGTCACGGCTAGCAGCGCGTGAGAGTGGTATGCGAAACCGCCGTCGGCGCTGGTGCTCTTCCTCCGATGCAGTGACATGATCAGGATCTGGGAGCCGGTATAGCCCTGTCTCGGGATCTGCTTCGGGTGCCAGATTCTTGATCTTGTCTACAGGGAAGTTGGCCGTGCCGACAAAATCATTGCCACTGAACTTATCTCGATCAACGACGGCAAAGTTCAGACTGTAGTTAATTTCGTGTTTCTGCACCTGGAAGATCAATTTCTCGTCATACACCGGGTTCAGGCTGTGTCGCACTACTTTCGTTCGGTACGTCTTCTTGCCCAGTGATGTCACGACAAACGGGTCCATGTCGAATGTCGTACGGGTCATGTTCTTCTCGGGTGGCAAATCCGTGATCCTATTGATCTCCAAGAAGAGCACTCCGGCAACGTCGCTCATGCCACTGAACTCGTATGCTTTCAACTTGCTCTTGTGCCTCAGTCTCTTCAGCTTCGCCTTCCGCCTTTTCTTGCGTGCTTCCTCTGGCTCAGGCGTTCCCAAAGGTGTTCGCGTGCCATCATCGGTCCCATCTGATGGTTCCTTGTCGTCATCCTCCTCGCTTAGATCATCCAAGTCTCGGCTGGGCAGGCGAGCCAGCAGATCCTCCTCCCCATCCTCATCGTCGAGTGGATCAGCTACTACGCCGCTGAGCTTCTGAAGGAGGTGCTGAGAATTGGCTCCGGTGTTCAGTGGATCGTACAGAGTGAACTGCAGTAGAACTTCGCCAGATACGCTGCTCTCCTTCTTCCCTTTCCGCCGGCCACTTCGCTTGCTCTGTAGTGGGAGCCAGGCAGGCTCGGGAGTGACAGTGCCTGAGTGAAAGATATCCTCCAGGTCCAGATCGAACTCGCCCATATAGTCGTTGCGGAAGCGGTCTTTATCCCAGCAGACAGCTTCCAGTAGGGCACTGTCCGCAGTCGTGATTGGTAGCTCGAATGTCTGATTCCATTCCGGGTTCAGTGTCTTGGAGACCACACTCGTTGCCTCCTTGGCGTCTCCCAGTGTCAGGACCAAGAATGGATCAGATGTGCCGCTTTTGTCTTTGGGTGCGAGGTTCCTGCCCTTCAGCACTTGCACTCTCAGCACCAGGCCCATGTTCTTATGATCGCCTTGCGAGGTGGCGGAGGAGATTCTCCCATTGCCATTGGTCGACTTCATAGCTCCGTTGCGTGGAGGAGAAGGTTGTCGACTTGGTGGCGAAGACCTCTCTCCATTGCCATTGTGTACATTGTCTTTACCCTTGAACCGCTGCAACGTAGACGAGAGGTGTGCGGGGAGGTGAGGACGCGGCATGATCGCTGCGCTGGTCTGCTTGGCAGAGAGGACGGGATGTCCAAGGATCGCTTATTTAGGGAACCTCAGGTTTCAGGAATCAAAGAAGTGCCATACAGCTCATAAATGAATGATCTTGGTCCGGTGGGCGGTCCCGGCGAGTTGATCACTCATGACAGCTTCTGGACGACACCGTCACCAATAACATATACCGCCCTGTACTTCAGGATGCTGGCGGGTGTGGAATCTGGAGAGCTGGGAGCCCAGCATGGTCAGTGAAGTGGCCACGCAACACCGTCTCCACTGCGGAAGGAGCTGTCTCGAATGATGCATTTCCTATGCGTGTCAATAGCATATGGTCGGATCACGATTGTAACACGGTACTGATTGTTTCACGCAACGAAAGGAGCAAGTGGAGCGCCGAGCAACTTCACTGTAGTACCATGTTTGCGGCGCGACGATAGGTCTCGAACACTGCACCACCAACGCATAGCCACCTGCAGTCTATCACAGTGGCCCCGTCCTCGACCTGAGGAGCTTCACGCAGGGTTAGAGGTGTACAGCTCACGAAACGTAGCATCACTGCGTTATCCAGTCCACTGCTCAGCAGCATTCTGCGGCCGTCCAGCGGTATGCAGGCACGATTAAATTTCAGGTGAGTCACTGGATCCGTCTTTGCGAAGAGGACGAAGCCAAGTATTCTACTTCACGTCTGTTCATTCCACCCTTCACTCGAGGCCAGCCCAGACATGATGTCTAACTCTCGTTCCATCCATCTATCCACCTCGTTCGTGCACAGTAGTGGCACGGTGACCCTGGACCTGCATCAACGCAAAGTCCTGGTCATCCGATGCCGCAACAGCGACGAGGTTCTCTTTCCCAAAGGTCGCAAAACCGAGGGCGAGACGCTTGAAGCTGCAGCCATACGTGAAACTTACGAGGAGACCGACTACCAAGCAGCGCTGTTGCCACTCGCTGTGGCTTCTCTCGCAACCCGTGGAGAGCCCATCGGCTTAGGGTCGTCGTCGGACACAACTGATACTTTGCGCGCACACACTGAGCCAGTGGCTGT
This sequence comes from Rachicladosporium sp. CCFEE 5018, assembly GCA_002077045.2. Classification (NCBI taxonomy): domain Eukaryota; kingdom Fungi; phylum Ascomycota; class Dothideomycetes; order Cladosporiales; family Cladosporiaceae; genus Rachicladosporium; species Rachicladosporium sp. CCFEE 5018. Next base: position 5,262 of record KZ111204.1, read on the forward strand.
GACGCAAAGAGCCAGCAGTGGGGCGCACAAGATCATCTTCTGGTTCGCAGCCACAGCGGATTCTTTGGCGGTGCCCGATGCAGACACCCAGCAAGAAGACGAAGACTTTGAGGTGTTATGGGTCTCGTTCCAGGAGAGTCAGGACAAGCTCACATTCGACGACGATAAGGCGGTCGCGGCGTACGTGATCGATGCCATTACCAGTGCTCTTCGAGACAACACCCTTCTGTCGATCTATCCTCGGCCACTTCCACTGAGCTTCATGTCGATCGATCGAGGATTTTTCCCAGCCCACCTCCAGGCTATATTGATCTCGACAAAACTGCCTCCCGTCGTTCTTGCAGTCCCTTTGTCGGTGATCAAGCAGACTCGAGAGACGTTCTGGTGGTATCGGTGCCTGCATATCGGAAACATGAGACAGTCGCGGCAGACTGATCGTCGTCCTGACGAAGTCGGATAAACTGAGCTTTTATGCAGACAAACGGCGTCCGTTTAAGATTCGACCCTATATCAGCACTACCACAACCCATTTATCGCATGATCTGGATAAGGTCGATATCGCTATATGCAGGGAGATCCAAAATACCTCAGGCCGGCGTCGATCGGACGTTGATGTGGCTGCAACCGTTTGCATGGTCGCTGCTCGGTTTCTTGTCGAGATAGCTTACTCACGCTTGTGCAGGTCGCTACATATGTAAATGAGGGTGGATGTGTGAGGTATCTCAGGTCGTTTTACGGTCGAGAGACGGACTTAAGCGCGTGGATCTTAACATGAGTAACGAGCCGCACCTCAGGCCACCCGACATGGATGACGGGCGGTGTGCGGGACTACACTGATTCTGAGAGGTCACATCGTAAAAGCGAATTACTTGGCAGCGTCACCAAGCCATTGCTAAAGTAATAGGGCTGCACCTTCGCTTGCGGCGTTTGCCGTGGTGTATGTGAGCGAGCGCGCACTCACATGGCGATGGATTCCTACCGTAGGGTGTGCAATGGGTGGTCTTTTGCGCTAGGTGCATCCTTCGAGTTCGTAGTAATCTACACAAGGTTCGCAAAGGTGCAGTACCGTCCACTGCACGATCCTTCGAATATCCCATCCGCTGATCACCATCCATGATGTGGAGTCCACCGAGCAAAGTTCGGAGGCGCAGCAATGCAAGCAACGCATTCTTGCGCCCAGCTCTTGCTTGGCAACCCCATCAATGACTCAACGTATCTCCACAGACTGCTTGCCAGCGGGAACCAGTTCCGTCTGGAGGATCGCGTGGTCTACTGGTTTGGAGAGTCAATTTGGCTATGATCAGTGAGTCGAAGTATCTGAGAGTCGTCCCCGCTGGGAAATCGCGATATAAGTACCGTTAGCCTCATGCGACGTATTGGGAACAGGTAGTATCCCTTCGTACCTTCGGACAGCATAGCAGACCCGTCATCGAACAACCCCGTCTCTTACCTACACTCATCTTTAGGTTGGAATATGTCTGGTCAGGCCCGCGGCAGAGCATGCCTGGCATGTCGCTCAATCAAGATCAAGTGCGAGCTTGGAACCCACGGTGGTCCACCGCCATGCGAGAGGTGTACCCGACTTGGCAAAGACTGCACTGTGGACGCACCGCGTCGTCAGAAGGACCGTGTTGCAGAACTGGAGGCTAAGGTGGAGGCTCTGACTAAGATGCTCGCCTCTCAGCAAATCCATGACCAGCAGAATGAGCCAAGGACGGAGATCGAAGCCACTGTTCCACAGCAAAGTCGACACTACGGCGACATGCCCAAGAAAAGGAAGCTCGAGCCTGCATCTGACGGACCTATCGAGCCTGCTTGGAAGATCGACCTCTTCGACTCCTCCAGCGCATCAGCGCAAGTCCTAGCCACCGCCGACTTGTTCAAAGCTGTCAGCCTGGATTCTCTGGTGTCTTACGACTTGCAGCAACTAATACTAGATCGGTACAAGTTCACGCTTTGTCGCCTGTATCCTGTCGTGTCTCTCCATCCGGCCTGTGGTCTGACAGAGTTGAAGGTCATGTCACCAATCCTGTTACACGCAATCATTCTTGCCGCTGCACATGGCATACTCTCGATAGAGGATTTCGATGCGGTGGCACTATCATTCATTGGGACCATTTCGACCGAGGTGCTGTCGGGTGGCAAGAAGTCGATCGAGTTACTCCAGGCACTCCAAGTAGCATCCCTCTGGTACTGTGCACCCCGCACACATCAGAGTATTGCGACGTTGTTCCAGTTTTTGAATGTGGCACAAGTCATGGCCCTAGATCTGGGCTGTGGTGGTGACTTGGATCCGCCAGGCGAGTTTGTACCACCCGAATTAGCAGTTGGACACACAGTGCCAGCCAAGCGTGGCTGGCTTGTGTGCTTTGTCCTGGGGGCGAGCTCCCTCTTCCACCGCCGACGACCCGGCGATCAGAGATGGACTACGCATCATAGCGAGTGTCTGCATGCCTTGGAGACGTCGCCGGATGCACGAGAAGGTGACAGACTCCTCGCCTTACACATTCGTGGCGAGCGCCTCGGCCTGAACATACTTCAGAGACTGGCGCTTTCTGAAACCATACCAAGCGCAACTATTGGCGAGCCTCTCACAAGCTTGACCATACAAGACCTCGAGAGGGAAGTGCACGAATGGAGAGCGTTTATACCGTCCGACCTTGACCACCCAAATTTGCAGACAATGGCTTTCGCTGCCGAAATCCTCATTCACGAAGCTGTTCTACATACCGGCACTAACAAACAAAGCTTTGCGGTCCCGTATCTGCCACACCGTCTGTTCATAGGCGGGTATCCTGCGCCAAAGGTGACCCCAGAGCACGTGTACTCTCTACAAGCCCTCAAGCAAGCCTGTCACAACACCATCGAGGCTGCATGCAGCGTGTCAAAAGAGGACTTTTTGGCTCTTCCGTACTTTCTTTTCGCACCCCGCATAGCGTACGCTGCCTTCATCCTGGCCAAGATCCACATTGCAGTGACGGCACCCGGCAATACCCTCGGCGTCATCATGAGTCCGAGCGAAGTCCAGCTAGACTACTATCTCGCAAAGATCGTGACTTTCAACGAGAGAACGAAATATGATGGGTCCCCTGGGGCAGCTACACGCGTACTCGAAGGCTGCCCGATGCTCAGTGCTTGGCTGGTGCAGTATGAGCAACAACTGGCGACGTCCTCTGACACGATCAGTCCCACGTACGATTCCGGCACGATGGATGACATGCCGACGGAAGCGGTACTTGCGATGGTCTCTCCGAATGACAGCAAGCTCATCGTATCAGACGTTCCCTTGCCGGATCTGAGCTGGAACTGGGACGCCTTCTTGGACTCTGGACCCAGTGCAGGCGACTTCGATTTGACGGAGTTCTTCGCATTTGGCGACGTGGGTGGCGCGACGGGCAAAGTCAATGCGAGATAGATGGTTCATGTACAGCTTTGCCTGAGCTATCAGCGTCAGCACGACTGCTCACCTCTCCGCTGGCTCTGTCTCTCTCTGCTCCATCATCGGCATCACGATCGTTAGATTCCGCTCTGTCTACGACGACCGTTTCGAGAAGTCGAAGCTGCTATACTGCATGCAGCACTTTCACTGGTGTACAGGATGTGACGACTCGATCGACATCTTCAAGTCGCATTGGGTTGATGTACCTCAGAACCCCTCGACATTCCTACAGGCATCGTCGCCGCAATCCGCACGTGCTTCGCTGTATGACTCCTGGCATGCGTCAGCTGCGAGCGAACGGCCGTCCGCGGATTGACGAAGATACCATGCAACACGACGCGCCTGTGGCGACTGACATTGCTGCAGCGGTGTGTATATGGATGCGATGCGTAAGCGGAGGAGGTTGGGGACATTCATGATCACACCTGGTCACTACGTAGGAATACTACATGTGAGCTAACGTGGATCATTCGAGCTGTCTTCTCCGTTACTCCCAGCGACGAGCCTCGTGATTGGGTACCATGATAAGGCAGCAAAACTAGGACCACGATTAGGTACAACGAGAAAGATTCTGCCGTTGCCCTTCTTCAGGACGTAAGACTCGTGCCATCGCTGTCCACGAGATCATAGACTGACCTCTCGTTTCTCTGCACTGTGTGCCGCCTCCTCGCTTGACTCGTGACATGCCCAGTCGGTACCCTGCGCATCTGCGGTCTGGCTACGACCTCTCCTTTGAATCGTCGTGGGTTCAGTACTGTCGTCGCTGGTGCCGCACGAATGTTCGTCGGCCGCCCAGGAGTCGGTACATATACATCGGCGTCCTCGATCTCGTCCTGTTCGACCTCTATACTGCTGTGTGCGTGGCCATCTTCCCGCGGGGGCACGATGTTCGGAGCTCCGATATGTTCATCATTACTGAGAGGAGCGACGCTAGAAGTCCTGCCGGTCACAAAGAGTGATGTTGCTTGTTGTTGCCCGGAGGTAGCAATCGGTGAGATAAGCTCAAGGGCTTCATCGTAGGCATTGGAAGGTCTGGTTCCTCCACCTTGATCCCATTGCGCGCTCCCATCGCTGCTCTGGCTGCCAATGATGAAACGCCGCCAGATGGCATCCGCATCATCGTCGTTAACGATAATCGGAACCTTGGCTTCCAGTGGTGTTCTCGATATGGGCAGCGCCGCCAATGCACGGATCTGTTGGAGCGACGCCGATGGCGATTGACAGACCGCCGTATCACTGTTATCGAGGTCCCCCTCGTGAGATGTATGCACTGTGTGCATAGCGACCTGAGTACCCGCGCCGTATGGAGTCGAGAGTGACTCGCCACTGTACGGTACCTGTACGTCCAGCTCGTGGTGCCCTGCAAGTATGGTGCTGGAAGACGTGTCCTCATGACGGCTATCAGAGTGAAGCGCTCGACCAGATAGCTGGCTCAAATGAGCCTTACGCAAGCCAACCATATCTTGCCAGCTTGTTCCGGGCACACTGTCGACTGAGCTAGTCTTGGGCAAGTTGCTGATCTCCAGGACAGTTGGAGGCTGCAAAGCTTCAGGTACGTGTGGGCGAGCTTCCGTGATCGAAGTGGCGATATGTTCGCTAGAGGACGCCATAGCGAGTCGCGATGCAGCATCGTCATGCCGGCTTGGGATTCCGAGCATTGTCCGCCATGGTACATCGTCGCTAGACTCGCCGTCGCGGGTGTTGCTGTCTATGTGGGGATGCTCTTGCAACTCGCTTTGCAGCTGCACCACTCCCGCAACGATGTGTTGCAGCGGATCATGAGGTGCTACTTCGTTAGAGTTTGAATCCTGGACGTGGAGGGGATAACTTTGAGTAACTTGGCTTTGCTGCTCGAATGCTGATGTGGAGTGTAGAGCTTGTGTGACCTCTCCATGACCCTGGCTGATATTTTGTGAGTTCGCGACCGAGCTGCTTAGGCCAGTAAACTGGGGTACAGCCATCTGACTGCCGGCTTGGGCGTACACTGAGCCTTCAAGATTTGCGCGTGGTCGTTCAGTAGGTCGCTGTGGAATCTCAACCTGATCTGCGTCAAAGACGTCACCATCCACGCCGAGTAGCATCGAATCTTCGGATTGCGCGTACTGTCGTTTGGTGGCCGAACGAAATTGTACGTCACTAGCTTCGCTAGACACTCGAGAAGCCGCAGTCTGGCTTGCAAAGGCATCGGTGCCAATCTTGATCTTGATCCTGTTGTCATCACCCTGTAAAGCGCCGCTCATGTAAGGCTCGACCAGTAGGAGGCGGTCTTCAAAGATCGGTGTAACAAGACGGCGCTGGGCAGGCATTGCCTTCTGCGAGCCACTCTTGCTGATCTTCCTCCGTCGACCGATGCGATCTCGTTCACTGACTGTCGGGAACTTCATGCGAAGTGGTCTCGTAGGCGCGAGCTTCAGCCAATCACTTTGTGCCAGTAGCTTTCGCCGATTCGCCAACAGTAGAATCTCCTCGTCGTTTATGGCTCCACCGTGCGGATCGCGGTCACGGGCAGCACATCGCGAGGCTTCGCGGTCGGTGTGCGCTTCGGCAGCAACGTCGGCATGGTCCCTAGCGTCGGGCATCCTGCTCTCCCTGGTCGAGCGACAGCGCTGATGCGTGACTGTCTGTGACAGGTGATTGCTGCGCTGAAGCTCTCGGCCATCGACTGCAGGACGTCCCGGAAGAGCACTGCTCAAGTGCGATTGCGATGTCGGATGTAGACGCCGGTTGGAATCTATGATACTTGGGATTTGCCAGTGGGGTGGTTGACCCGGGCTGTCTCCAGGCGGGAGATTGGCTCTGGCCTTCGCGAAGTGAGCCATTTGCTTTTGCACCACTGCATTGTTCTTTGTGGTAGCATATCGCCGTCGTGTTCCACCAGTCCAGTCCATGATGAAGCTGATGTCTTCTATGTGCGGTGGCGAGGAGGTGAGGTCTGTATAAGCTTCGAGACGAGGTCGTACCTGCCATCTGCTGTGAGACCACTCCTTCTCCCAATGTCTCTACAACATCCCACATCAGCAACCCATACCGATGGAACAAAATGAATGGTGCTTATCACGTCGACAAGTCAGAGCAGAGTACGAAATCGGCAACGCCTGTTACGTGCTCCCTGGTCGGTCGAAACTTACATCATCCTCGTTTGTTGCTGTATTGACCTACGATGCTGACCATCGCATTTACCGCGACATTTCCTGGAGCACACTGCCCTAGGAAGTCCATCCATGAGTGCACTTGACGGCTGAAGCACTTCCTCTCTACAACGCGCTGCCTGGCTTGTACAGCGATTTTCAGCTTGACGCAGACTTCTTCATCATTAAGCGGATCATATTGGAGCTGTGACGACAAGTCTAGCGCGTGTCAATGAGCTGCATGATAGCTTGCACGCACCAACGGCACGGCCGCCTGGTATGCCTGATGGATCGAAGATACGAAGCATGTTGAGACGTTGACATGCAGCGGTAAGTCGTAGCGGCGGCGCGTCTGCGGTCGGCATGAAGTGACGCAACGCGGCATATTCACGCAGACACGTGGGATCTCATGCGAAATCATTGACGAGGTCACATCAGCATCAACGTCGAAACTCGACTGATGGGTGGAGTGCAACCATCTTGTCTTCACCACACATGGTACACGACATGTCGGACTGACTTCCGCATGTGTGACGTTGAAGACGGAGGCTCTCGCCGGAAATGAGAGTTCGCAAGGACATCACTTGCAACAGAACGTCATTGGCCAATCCTCGAGCAAACGCTTACGGTGCGGTGTTTAGTACCGGCAGCTCATCGCGATCTCATCGAGAATCAGCAATCTGCATGGCAGACCATGCAACTACTCCGACAGGACCGCGTCAAAGGTGGCAGGTACGTGTCATGTCGACGAAACCTCGCTGCGTGTCAGCACACTTTCGGCAGCATCTCGCGGTGGCTTGCAGAAGGCGTTTGCAAAACCGCGATAAGCTATCGGGAAGCTCACGGACTGTTTCGAGAAATTCCTCGCCCCACTACAGGTCCCTCCAAAAATCCATGAGCATCTTTGGTTGGATCAGATGCAAAACACGACGAGGCCATCCTTGGCCAAGCACATGTCATGCTGCCCCGATGGTACCTGGAGCGTCATATAATACTACGGCCGGTCTCCGGCAGCCTTGTGAGCCCACTCTATCCCCATCTTTCAAAACATAGCTTTCCTTCCTGTCGATATCCTTTCATAGCAAATTCCTGTCATCATTCAAGCAGCCTATCCTTCGATTTTGAACCCTCTGTAATCGCCCTTGACCAACGCCACTGATCTGTGCCACACTTGATTCCAAGATGTCTGTCCTACCACCCTCGAGACCGCGGACCTTCCGCCGCCTCAGCTCCAAAGATGCCACCGCTGCGCAGCTCAATGCTCGGTCGCCAACGGTGGTGGTACCGCCGCAACATCTCATGGCGCCTAGCGATGCCCATGAGGTCGCTGCGGCGATGGAGCTGGCAAGACACGAACTGGAAGCATACTCAGATCCACTGTCGACACCAAGCACCCCTCCAAAATCCAATACAACCGATAAATACGCCTTCGCCTTCGATATCGATGGAGTCTTGATCCGAGGAGGAAGACCAATTCCAGAAGCTATCGAAGCCATGAAGGTGCTGAACGGGCAGAACGTTTACGGCGTGAAGATGTACGACATGCCCAAATGCACCGAATACGCTCTCATACTAACAAAACATGCAGTCCATACATCTTCGTGACGAACGGCGGCGGCAAGACCGAGCAAGAGCGCTGCATACAGCTGAGCAAGCAAATGGAGATCGAAGTGTCACCTGGACAATTCATCTGCGGCCATACTCCGATGCGTGAGATGGCAGCAAAGTACGGCACTGTCCTTGTGGTCGGCGGAGAAGGCGAGAAGTGCAGACAAGTAGCAGAAGGCTACGGATTCAAGGATGTCGTAACACCCGGCGACATCATCAAGGACAACCCAGATACCACGCCCTTCCGCAAACTCACGAAGGAGGAGTACGACAGCTCGCGAGCTCGAGACTTCAGCAAGACAGAGATAGAAGCCATCTTCGTCTTCGCTGACTCCCGCGACTGGGCTGGCGACCAGCAGATCATCCTCGACTTGTTGCTTTCGAAGCGAGGCGTCCTGGGCACAAGATCGGAGACCTTCGACGACGGACCTCCAGTCTTCTTCTCGCACAACGATGTCGTCTGGTCCGCCTCCCACGATCTCACACGACTAGGAATGGGCGCTTTGCGATTGTCGCTGGAGGCCATGTACAAGGCAGTCACTGGCAAAGAGCTCAACACGACCGCCTACGGCAAACCCCAAATCGGCACCTTCCAATTCGCCACACGCCTACTACAGCAATGGCGAAAAGACACCCACGGCATCGACGCGCCTCCCGAGACAGTCTACTTTGTGGGCGACACGCCCGAGTCCGACATCAGAGGTACGAACGACTTCAACAAGACGAGTGAGAATACTTGGTACTCGATATTGGTCAGGACGGGGGTGTATGAGGAAGGAACAAAGCCGAAGTTCGAGCCGAAATTCACGGCGGATCATGTGCTCGAGGCTGTGCTGCATGGCGTTGAGAGGGAGCAGCGGAAGGAGTTGAGGCAGACGCTGGAGGCGACGCAGACGGCATTGGATGAGATTGCTATCGATGACGAGCCGACCGCTGGTGAGAAGAAGGCGGAGAAGTCGTCGTGAGGTTCTGGAGATGGTCACTCTGCAGGCATAGACTGTGCGACGCATGATTGCATTGGATTACAAGGTGGCGTTTGACTGGGTTGGCTGAAATACCGCACGATACAAAGCTATCGATAGCGCATTGCCAAGAGGCATGTGATGGATCTACTCGACTAGACTCGATAGACATACCCCATGAAGATACATAGAGAGAGATAGAGTACATAGAAAGAGGGAATGAAGTGAATGCCCTTCATGATCCGCTGACTTACACCCCTATTCCCATTGAGTCGGTGCTATTCCCTGTCTTGAAGGGCCTCGGGGAGCTGTATGTCATAGAATATCGCCAGTCTCTCGCCTAGTCCGTCTGCGCTAGAGTGCGCAGCATGCCTGGGCAGGAGGCATCTCGTCAACGGTTGTCGGCTGTTATATATTTAGCCCTGGCCACTCATGTGAGAGCCTCCGCATTGCAGTCGCTGCGCATTATTGCGTACAAGAGCAGTGCCAAGTCGACCCGTGTCAGACCTGGTCGCCAATTCTGCAGTACGGTTGACTTCCAACTGAAAGAACCCGCCATTTGCTGCACTACACTGAACACGCTATAGTCCGTCAGTGCGTGGGAGAGATCCGTTACTTAAGTTGAGGAGCTAGTCGTGCTGCGTCGCGGTGTCTTTGATCGATCGTCGCGGTTCCAGCGAACAGTTGCAGTCCTAGGGTAGATTAGTACAGCAGGGAGCGAAGATCGTAAGCTTGATCTGACTGTGAGGATATCACGGCCATATAGTAGTTTTTAAATATGTTTTGTTGCACCGACGTGATACTTATCACAGCAATATGCCGGCTTTATCGCTATAGCTGTCCGATTAAAACTCCGCTCAGTATACAGTTGCGGATCAGGCGGTCACACAGCGAACGGCAGGTGCGATCTCATCCCGAAGGTTATACAGAGCTCACCCTCTCGCCACCATATCTGCAAGACAGCTCCCTTGACGAGACAAGCAAGCTGCTTCGTCCCAGTTCAGACTCGAAGTCGTCACGATGCGAACATTGGGACTGAAGTCGGCAGTCGCATCTTCAGACCGTCTGTATACCAAAACTACGCCCGTCCGACTTTGAACGACAGGATCTACAACGTCGAAGTCAGCTGCGCTAGCTCTCTCACCACCACGATCTGTAAACACAGGAAGGGTACTCACATCCAACTTCCCCACCGCCACAATCTCCTCTTCACTAACCCTCACTCCACCCACAGTCTCGACAAAAGCCAACGGCGCATCGCCCATGATCTTCCGATACACGTCCGCGACCGTGCTGCCCTTTTTGACCAACACGCAGTCCCTGAAGACAGCCTTCTCGTGTCCACTACTGTCCTTCTCCGCTCCGCCACCACCGCCGAAAGTAGAGATGTTCCGGACTGGGAACACTGGCACGAGACCGAGCACGTCGGCAGCGCGAGAGAGCACTTGATTGACTCCCGTCGAGCCGAAGCGGTAGAGAACCATGTCCTTTAGGTTTGATATTCGGCTCTTCAGCTTCTCGTCTAGCTCTCTTAGTCCACCTCCATCTTCCTCGCCATTTTCTATCAAGTCCTCTCTCGTGTCCACAAACTCCGACCCGGGCGTATAACGGATATAGTTCTGCTTCGCCAGCCTCCTCAGAAAGACCTCACTGATCGCCGAGCAGAGCACCAATCGTTCAGGCGGATGCTGCTTAGCGATCTTGGCGACATTCTTGTCAGCGTCCGGGTGATCGATCTTATTCAGCGAAATGACAGTGGGGAACTTCTCGTCGACGAAACCGTGGACTACACGAGCAATGGTGTGGTTGTCCCAGTCTTGCAGTGGCTGCTTGAGGGCTAGCTTGTCCAGTGTGCGTGCCACGACAGCAGCAGTCGAGCCGTAGCCTGAGAATTGGCCTTGCAATGTTTCCACTGCAGTAGCTTTGATAGCCGTATGTCTCCTCTTCAAGCCACCCCATTTCTGCATTAAATTACCGAGAACCCAGCTCACGATCTCGGACTTCAGCCATGCAATGTCGACACTCGGATCATAGCCTCGCGTCGCCTTGCCCTCTGCGTCCGTCGTCCCGCTGACATCGACAACGTGGATCAGAGCATCGGCATGCCGGAGGTCGTCGAGAAATTTGTTGCCGAGACCTTTGCCTTCGTGAGCACCCGGGACGAGACCAGCAACGTCGAGGAGTTCGATGGGTACGCTTCGCGTGCCGGATTGGCAGACGCCGTGGTTGGGCTTACATCGTCGTTGAAGCGGTGGAGGGTCAGGTGGTGTGGACGGTGTGTTATTGGGCAGGGTAGTCCGCGAGCAGGCGCATGGGATGTGAAGGTACCCGACGGCTCGATTAGGGTCTATGGTCGTGAAGGGAAAGTTGCCTGGGTGTCTGAGTCAGTCTGGCTGCTTGAGAGCTAATGCACAGTGGCCGGCTTCGATCGATCGGAGTAGGAGGGCGCACCTACTTTCGCAGTGGTGTCGGTCAGGGAGTTCAGAGTAGTACTCTTGCCAGAACTGGGCTTGCCGACGAGCGCGATCAATGGATCACGCGGCATCTTGCGCGGTGGTGGATGACTTGCAGCACGGGTAACGACAGTTGGCTGATGCTGTTCCAGATCTCGAAGGCGCAAAGGCCGTTTTTGTGACAGGCCGTGCGATCTTCACGGGCCGTCACGGCACTGCAGCCACACCTACAATGCTGCCGCCGTCAGGGGACGGATTGGATGTTGGACGAGTGTCTAGATGATCCTGCTTTCACCAATATGCAGTTGGTCGGGAATGTGTGATGTCGTCGGACGATTGAGTGATTAGCATGCCATGGCAAGATGGAAGTGTAGCAAATATATTGCATAAGATAAGCTTCATAAATTCCCGGGACCAGTAGTACAGTCTGTAGTGCCAACGAACGTGCACCGCTCGGGGAGGGATCAGGCCTCGTGTGGGAGTGGCTTCAGGATTGTCTTGTGTACCAATAGTGACCCTCTACACCACTGCTGCCACCAGCAACCGTCCATAGCGAGGCGTTACCCTCGTAGCCCCTTTGCAACACGACCTGTTCTCTCACATACGGCCAGCAACTTCCACAACATTCACGGCAGTCACGGTGCGGACGTGACCCTCGGCATACCGGACGCCAACAGCTGGGAGCCACTGATCTGGGAAGACCAGACAATCCACAGGTCGTCAGTGAATACGTCTCAGCACGTCTTGAACGGAATACCCCACGCGCCAACCCAATCGCAACCCCCTTCACCGCGCTTCCGAGACCTCCAGCGCGCCTGCCGATACCTACGTCTGAGGCGGGGACTGCCAAAGCAAGTCATGGCTGCGTAGTCGGCGAACACATAATCACAGCCAGCATGGACTTTGCAACTCGCTACCAACCACGCGTGCGCGCTCAGTCTTACTTGGACAGGGAGAGGAACACGATGCCTCACGACGATTCAGGGACCGAGAGTGCGTGCAGCTACGGGCCTATGTCTTACCAGGGTATACTAACACAGGAAATCACAGACGAGTCGCTCCCACGCCGCAAGTTCCAGCGGACCACAGCCGAGACAGCAGCCACCGATCCCTTCCGAAAGCCATCACTTCCTGCGTCAGCATACCCAAATGGGCGACAGGTGTCAGTCAGAAGGCCGAGCGTGGGACCTGCAGGTGGAGCAGTAACAGGGCCGCCCGGGTCAAGGAGACGAAGTGTAGCTGTAAGGGAGGCCGTGCATGTGAGAGTGCCGAGTGGACCGCGGGCATATCCAGAGAGCCCTGGGAAGAGGTACGTTATGCGGAAGTGCTATGAGAGGCGGCAGCATGGTTGAGAATGCATAAGACGGCATGTGTATTGGATTATGGGAAGCTTACATGACCCACAGATTCGGCAGCCAAATCTACGCCCCTTCCCCTCCAACACTCGCAGAAACCACAAACACCGCAGCCGTGACTGCCAACCGCTTCGTCCCGCCGCAGTCAACATCGGAGCCGCTGTTCGGCAACAACAACCTCGTCCGAGCAAGCTTCGGCAATCCCTCGTCCAGCGAGGACGTCGACTCCCCAGTGACACCCGCCGAGCCAGAGCATACTAATGGCGCCTTCGACTTCGTGCCGACCCTTAACTTCGATGATCTGCAAAACAGGCTCAGCACACGATTGGATGGTCCCACGAGCGCACTGCTAGGCGAGTTCCCCATCGCAGGGGGAGGCAGAGCACTTGCAAAAGCGGAAGAAATGCAGTACGAATCTACCATGGCAGTGCGGCCTACAACATCGAAGCAGCCTGGGCAGGATAGTAGTGGTGGTATGGTCAGGAGTCAGAGTTTCAGTAGGAGATTCACGGGTGGTGGCACAACCAGATCGAACGTCGGACAACCCAAGGTTCAGGAGACAGCGGCCGCGCCACCGCCAGCCAATCCCGGTTCGCGTACGAGACGACAGAGCACAATGCCACAGACATCGACGAACGTCGGTCAGCCAATGCCCACGAATCCGGTCAGGACGCCCAGGAAATCGGTCGGTCCAGGCATGTTCAGCGGACTCATGGATAGGAAGGGCAGCACACAGCAGCCCGCGCCGACTGTCACGGAGCCTACAAAGTCATCGCTAGCACGAGCGAGTAGCCTCAGCAAAGCTCGACGTATCACACTCGGTCCTGCAGCGGGGCCAGGTGCTGAGCCGCCGCGTCTGTCGACGTTGACAGCGACGACGCAATCACGACAGGCGAAGGTCAAGAGCTTGCAGCCTCCACCTCGTGATGCAGACCCGACTGCAGCTGTGGGCAGATCGCCCGGAAAGCCGAATATCAACCGTGCGACTACGCCATCTTCAGGCGGCAATAACAAGCGCCAGTCCATGGCAGCGTCTGGGAGAGCGAGCGGTTTGGGCGCTAGGACCATCAGCCCGACTGATGCGAGACGGCTGAAGAGGATGTCGATGATGCAAGCGCCGCCGATGCCGACGAGTCTACCTATGCCGAAACAACCTCCTCCGCAGTCAGAAGATCCACCACCCACGAGCCGCTTGCCAGAGCCGCCTCGTCTGACACAGCCCTCGCCCAGTCTGATACCTCGGAAAGCCAGCACCAATCTCGCACCAACATCTGCGAGAAACTCGCCAGAGCCACGACTACCCTTCATGCACCAGCTGACCACCCAGTCGAGCATCCAATCACTCGACACTTCGAACCTGTCGACATCTCGATTGCCAACTCCGAAGACTAGAAATCTGCACTCGAGCTCGGCACAGTATGGTGAAGGCGAAGAGATGTGGGTGCCTCCCGTGCCGGCGATACCGAAAGCATACGAGAGTCCAAAAGAGTACGAGTTGCCATTCTTCTCGAATCTCAATGGGAATGGCAGCCGCAAGAGTAGCTTTGCCACAGTCAACTCGCTGCCTCACGATACGAGTGCATCTCTGCAGCCGATGGAGCCACCGTCACGGACCAGCTTCGAACTTCAGACGCTCGAGACACCACGCCAGGCTATCCACAAGCGCGCGCAAACCATTGGCAGTCCGAAAGAAGCTCATGCACCTATCATGGGAAGTTTGACGGTGAAGCAGCAGCCCGAAGCAACTGGTCGCCGCAACAATAACCTACAGCCGCTTGTTCTGCCACCCCTGAACCTTCTTCCCCTTCGCAGCTCGAGGGAAACACGTAACGCATCTTCTACCAAGCTTGGCGATGGATGTGATGATCGTAGCATGTACGGAACAGCGCAAACTCCCGAACCCATGCGACTGCCGAAGACTCCCTCGACGCCGATGACCGCCAGCAAAGCCAGCTTTTGGAAGAAGCAAGACGAGAAGAATACCGCCAACGCCGCTCGGAGCAATACCAGCCACCATATCCTCCGAGACATGATGGGCTTCGATGACTCCGTCACTCGCTTCTTCGACGATAGTGACCCGGAGACGTCGAACGGAGTGCCGATACCAGCGCAGAAGTTGCAACAGCAGCACAGGAATGCTATCACACCTTTTGCGTCAGGCTCTCTGCCTAAATCATCAGGCGAGTTTGCAGGCCTACGCGGTAGAGCCAGCTTGGAAGGCAGTGACGGGGAGTCGTTCAATCTGGGCGCCTACGAGAACTTGAAGCTGCAAGGGAGTCGACCGCTTGGTGCTCCCCAAGGTCCACGGCCACGGACGAGTGGCACCGCTGCAAGTTGGAAGACTGCACAGGAGACAGCTACCGCGAGCAGTCCTATCACCGACTATCTCACTCTCCCATATCAGCATGCTAGCAACGGCATCAACGATTCAGTGCAGAAGAAGGAAGGTGGTGGGCTACGCCGGAAGCTCAGTCTCGGATGGCGACGCAGTTCTAGCAAGACCGCGCAACATCCTGGCAACAAGGACAAGGGCAGCCCGCAAGCAGGCTCGCCCGCTGAGTTCAGCACACGACCCCCGCCCATGCCAAGGGCGAGCACAGAAATGCCACCCCCGAAACTCCCCGCAAGTGCAACCTGGAGTGGCGAGCTGCCAACACTGGCGAACTTGCAGGCAAACGAGTCGCGCCCAAGTCTGGATAGTCTCCGACGGAAGTCGCAGGCTGTTGGTGTCTTTAGCAACGGTCACCTGCAAGCGTACGACCCTCCTACGACTGCACTACCTGATCCACCACGTCAGCCACTCCCTGTCCCGCAGGCGAAGACAAGAGCACTGCACTCCGAGCAGCCACAGCCGGCCAGCTCTCGATCAACGAGCTGGGGCAACTTCAGCTTCAACAATCGACACTCGACTGCTCGGCCTCCAGTAGCACTTGCCCGGCCAAAGCCAGCTGCGCATGCTGATCCATTTTCGGCCCTCGTAAAGGATGCCTCCGACCTCGCAGCCGACGACGAGATGCGTCGACTCTCGCAGAAGCGACGCGAAGTCGACACAGCCGCACGCGAGACCGAAGAGCTCAAGCGTCGTGCACTACCACGAGATGCGATATCGCCTGATCAAGTGCTTCGCAGCCGCGAGTCTGGTCTCAATATCTTCGAGCGAGGTGAGATCATCGACTTTGGCCGCGATGGCGTCTACTTCACGGGTACCCGCATAGCGAAGAAGATTATCGGCTCTGTGTCGCCGTCACCTGTTACGTCTGGCAGCGAGAAGGACAAGGGCGCCACTGGCAACTTTGGCTACGATGATGAGCGCGGCGATTACAACATCGTGTTCGGGGACCATCTTGCCTACCGATATGAGGTCGTCGATGTGTTGGGTAAAGGCAGCTTCGGTCAAGTAGTGAGATGTGTGGATCACAAAGAAGGTGGAATCGTGGCGGTGAAGATCATTCGCAACAAGAAGAGATTTCATCAGCAGGCGTTGGTAGAGGTTGGGATCTTGGGAAGGTTGGGCGAATGGGTGAGTGATTATGCTCCAGCACATCTCAAGTCGAGGTGTACCCATACTGACAAACGCGAACAGGACCCTCACGGTGCCCACGCCACCCTCACGATTACGACCTCCTTCTACTTCCGCTCTCATCTCTGCATCGTTACGCCATGCCTGAGCATCAGCCTCTACGAGCTAATTCGTAGCCACAACTTCACTGGCTTCCCACTGCCACTCATCCGCCGCTTCACCCGCCAACTCCTCGCATGTCTAGTCCTTTTGCAGACAAAACGCATCATCCACTGCGATCTCAAACCCGAGAACATCCTCCTGTGCGACGCCCGCAAAGCCGACGTCCGCGTCATAGACTTCGGCAGCTCGTGTCGCGAAGAAGAGAAAGTCTACACCTACATCCAATCTCGCTTCTACCGCTCACCAGAAGTCATTCTCGGCTCCTCCTACGGGCTTGGTATAGACATGTGGTCTCTGGGCTGCATCCTCGCCGAGCTCTGGACCGGCTACCCCATCTTCCCGGGCGAGAACGAGCAAGAGCAGCTCGCCTGCATCATGGAGATCTTCGGCCCCCCGGACCGCTTCCTTGTTGAGCGCTGTAGCCGGAAGAAGCTCTTCTTCGATTCGGTTGGCAAGCCTCGCGTCACGGTTTCCAGTAAAGGCCGGAGACGCAGGCCCAGCAGTCGCACTCTCTCGCAAGCTCTCAAAACCGACGATGAGGCGTTCATTGATTTTATTGCGAGATGTCTGCGTTGGGATCCAGACCGGCGCATGAAACCCGACGAAGCTATCAGCCATCCGTTCGTCACCGGGTTGCCAATGCCTTCAGCGCAGCCGCAACAACGTCTCGGTATTCCCGACGAAGCACGCAGAGCTGCTCGACCGCGTGCGACCGGCCCTTCAAGCCCGACGAAACGCACTATTCAGCAGCAGGTCCCGCTCACCCCCAAGCGTCTGCCGACCACGAACAGCATCCCCGCAGCCGCCGCGCAAGGCAGCCCCGCGAAGCCTCCTACGCTGCGCTTCGCATCTGACAGTGGCGCGACAGCGAGGCGGCATAGCAGTATCACGAGTCTGAACACCGCTACGACTGTCGCTGGTAGTAAGAGGGCTAGCAATGGTGCTGTGCTTGCCGGCAACCCGGCGGTGAACGGCAACGCGAATGCTGGAAGGAGTGGATTGGCTACACTGGCGGCTGTAGCTGCTAGTAGTGGGAGTGGGACGCCTGGAGGTGGGGGACGGTGGAGAAGCTGAGTCGGCTGACTGGAAGGAGAGGACAGTGTGGCTTTTGGCCAAGCTGCTGGCGGTTTGTGGGATGGTGAGACCAAGAGCAGGCACGGTGTTGTGTATATGTGCACTGAAGTAGTCTCAGCTCCTGATCCAGAGCATAAAGATTGGAGACGTATGTGAGGTACGAATTTCGACCTCTTGCTTTGAACTTGGACTGCTCGCAGGTGTGTGAAAAGTCAAAAGGCTGTTCGGTCATTATGCAAGTAAGGCGTGAGCCATGTATATACACATCTGATCCTTTCGCCCGAATCATTGTATCTACTACACATCTGTGCGCGTCTTCCCACCGTGTACTGTGTCTTCTGTGCTGTATCGCTACGCACAGTACAGGCTCCTCCCTCGCTCGATCGTATTCCCCGTGCCATATTCCTACACATAGCACAATCCTCCACTGTCTCCCTCGTCAGCGCTCCACACTCCAGCCAACCCAGGACACCCACTCTTCCGTTCCATCCTCTCAGCAGCATCCAAAACCTTCCCATTATTCCCCTTCTCTTTACTCAATAGCCTCTTGACCCACCCCTGCACAGCGGGCTCACTCGTCTCATCCCTCGCCTGCCGCAAGAAAGGTATAAGTGCGCTCCCACCCGTGCCGCGCAAGGTCTTCTTCTCAGCAGGTCTCAGCGCAAGCTCAACGCCCTGCTCCTTTGCCTTCTGCTTCTCCGCGGCCGCGACAGCAGCAGCCTTGGCTTTCTTCGCGGCAGCAGAGGGGATGAGAATATAGCGCGAGACGATCTGGATGTGCTGGTCCCTGAGCGCGGAGAGCATGGCTAGACAAGCGTCGAAAGCTACGCTCAGCTCGGCGTTGGAAGCGTGGTCGTCCACGAAAGAGCGCAGATTGGCGATTTCGGCGACGTGGGCGAGGAAGCGCGCGTGAGGGCCGGGCATGTAGCGGCGCATGTCGTGGATGAAGTTTGCGCTGCTTGGGCCAGATTTCTTGACCTGCGGAGCAGCGGCTGAATCTGTGGACGGCTTGGT
Organism: Rachicladosporium sp. CCFEE 5018; assembly: GCA_002077045.2. Taxonomy (NCBI): domain Eukaryota; kingdom Fungi; phylum Ascomycota; class Dothideomycetes; order Cladosporiales; family Cladosporiaceae; genus Rachicladosporium; species Rachicladosporium sp. CCFEE 5018. Next base: position 23,977 of record KZ111204.1, read on the forward strand.
GCCAGTGACGCGGTGCTCAACGCCGAGCACTAGGTCGAAGAACTGGAAGATGCTGCTCTGGGCATTGCTACCTCCGGCGTACTGCACAAAGCGTTGCTTGTACATTGGTCCACCGTCATCGAAGATGACTCCGTTAGGCAGCCCGGCATCGCCCATGTTCTTGCTTCCGGCTAGAAATGGGCGGATGCGGTTGTAGAAGACGTAGGGGTCGCAGTTCTCGGACATCCGGGAGAGGAGGATGCCGAGGTCGTCGAGGATCTCTGCGAAAGACCGGAGCGCGGCAGTCACGCTCGAGACGTTATTCGTGCGGGCGGCGGAGACGGCATCGAGCATCAGCGGTATGGCTGCGGCGCCGCGGGCTTCGAAGGCAACGCTGACGAGGTAGAACCACTTCTCATCGAGGCTGCCGGTGAAAGTATGCAGCATGTCGAGGTTCCCGAGCGTGCTGCTTTCTTCGGCTGGGAAGATGGGCTTCCAGTTCCAGAGCACAACGGCCGCGTAGCTTGCGACTGTGGGTAGCTCAAGGTGGACGCATGTCTGCTTAAAGGGGATGGTCACAGGTGGAGGGATGCGAGACGCCGGCTTCGGACCACACCAGATGTAGGCGTGCGTGATGAAGGCCAAAAGACTGTAGGCCCGGCGCCATTCCGGCTCAGAAGTAAGCCTTTCTGTCGACAAGACAGGAAGATCATCAACGACACCGCGAAGGCGTTTACTGAGGATCAGACCTTGAAGGTCTGCGACGATGCGCTCCCACGGGGCATAGTATGAGTGTGGAAGGTGTTGGAGAGGCGGGATGGAGGAGAGAAAGCCAGTCTGAGCAGAGACGGCGTAGTCCTCGAGGATTGGGATGGAGCGATTCATGGTGGCGGAAGGAATTTGATCTCTTTGCCAGACGCAGGCTTGCGACGTCGGATGACCAGATGGTGCGTCCACGCTGCAAGCCCAGCCGTAGGTGATCCTGAGAAGAGACTCCTGTCGGTCGCTGGTGGCTATGAAGTCACTTCAAATACCAGTGGGAAAGATCGAATCTGTCAAGAACGGCCTGGTCTCAAGTGTCGGGCGTAGGTTGCCTTTCCTTTAGTGTCGGGCGTGAGTAGTGAAGGGTGCACTCGATGTGGTCACAAGATGAAGGTTGATAAATTCGAAGACGAGTGGATTGTTGATTGTGATGTTTCGGGGCAATGGGAAGTGAGGTGCAAGCAAATTAGACTTCGTGTCTCGACAATGGAACGTTTCGATGTCGGCCAGATGTATGCCGGCGCAATGGAGGCGAGGAAGAGGAAGGGTCAACAGCCGGATCAACGGCGGGAACGAACGGATGTTTGATGTTTTTGATCATCTACCGATGGATCTTACGAGTCTTTGAGTCTGATGATCTTCAAGACGCATTCGCGAATGCAGTTGCTGAACAAGCACGCGACAGCTGAGAAATCAATGTAGTGACATCGGAGTTTCGCCGATGTAGGAGCTTGGTGGCGATGGCAAGCACGTGCTCGCCAAATGTTCACTCCGTACGAGAATTACACTACAAGTACGTACATTATGCTCACCTTCATCACTTTGCAAAAGTGACGCTATCTGCAGAGCTGGCCTCAGTCTGCATGCCCAAGAGGCATCTTCCCACTGTCTTGCCCATACCTTACACAGATCGGACAATGCATGTAGCGTAGCCAGGCTGAAAGCATGCATTGTCCGATCTGTGTATTTTCCAATGATCCTAATCTCGTATGCCGTGGCATATGCGGCGGTGTACATGCTGCCGCACATATGATCTGCACACAAAATGCTCGCGGGGAGACGAAGGCCAGTGTGCTGTCATGGCATCACTAATGGCGGCGCTCCCCATCGCTGAACAGAGTACGATCGCAGCTGAGGTGTCGAACCGACGATGAGCGTATTGGTTGACCTTTTGCGATGCAGTCACCGTCATGCCTCGTCACCTTCGAGCGTGATCACAAGTTCTAGTCTTGCTGCCGCTGTAGCGTCAACCGGTTGTGAGCCCGGTCATGCGATCCAACGCGACGCTCTTAGTAGCCGTACAATGTGCTAGACTGCCGAAGTCGTACTCGTCCGTGGTTAATGATGCCACGAATCCTCCAGATAATGCAGCCCCTATGCGGGTTGACCTGGCATAGCCCTTGCTCACAAAGAGTCGGACGTCTCATATCTCCCTCATCTTCTTGCTCATCGGTGGTCGAAGACTATCGTCCGGCGCGCCAGCTCTCTTCGTCCCCGACATCGTCCCGTTCCCAATCTCGGGAGCTTCCGTACTGACCTTCCTAGCTGGGTACTTTTGCTCGAGCCCTTCGAAACAATTCCAGCTAGGCGGTGCCGTGTTACCATCTGCGCCAATGAATAATGGATGCTGCAGAGCTTGCTCTGCGGTCATGCGCTTCAGCGGATCGTACTCCAGCAGCTTCCTCAATAGATCGACAGTGGTATCATCCGGTGGCCCAGCGGTGTAATTGTTGCTACTGACAACATTGCGATACCACTTCTCCAGAGTAGCTGGTCTGTTGACAGCCGGGTTATGCATGGAAACGGATTGAAGGTTCTGGTACTCCGGCATGGCTGTCAGCAGTGGCCACTCCTGCTTCTTCGGTAGCCCCAGAACTTCGGCGATCTTGCCCATTTGATTGCGTTGGAATGGTACAGTCTTCTTGGAGTCTTGCTTCGCCTCCTCACCTTTGAAGATGGGTCGTAGCGACAACAGCTCTGCGAAGATGCAGCCAACTGCCCACAAGTCGATTGCTGGAGTATAATGCCTACTGCCGAGAAGCAACTCAGGCGCGCGATACCATATAGTCACCACGACCTTATCGCCAGTAAACAGGGCATGCAGAGGCTTGTAGAAGAGGCGGGCGAGACCGAGATCGCCAATCTTGATCGCCCCACCAGAGGTTACCATGATGTTCGCGGGTTTCAGATCACGATGAATGACCCAGTTCTGATGGAGGTAGAGCAGACCTGAAAGCAGCTGATGCATGATGCTCTTGAGGCAGCTCACCGGTATTGGAGTCCGAGGAAGCAGGCTGTGATGGTGGATGATCTGTAGGAGATCGTGCTCTGCGTACTCGAAGACCATGAAGATGCATTTGCTCTCCAGGATAATCTCGACCAGATGGATCAGTGCCGGATGTGACAGCTCGGTGCACAACGCCATCTCGCGGATCGCTGACTGCGATATGCCAGTGTACTGAAGCTCGCCTTCCTTGTCAGGCTTGAACTTCTTGATCGCAAAGGCTTCAATGGTTCGTCCCGAAGGATGAATGGCAGGCGAAGCGTTGGCATTGCCGCGTTTGTTGATTGCTTTGTAGACACGGCCATATGTGCCACTGCTAATGAAGCCCACGATGTCGTAGAAGTCGTTAATATGCCGTTGTGGCGCATACGGCGTGCCGTTCATCTTCGTAGTCGAAGAAGCGTCGACATCTGTGTCTGATCAGTCTGCCGTGTGTCCGATGCGCACATCCCCCGTATCGAAGCTCGTTTGCCAGGCGAGCATTCGTTTGATGCGTTCACCCTCGCGAGACAATGAATATGAGATGGGGGTACTCTGGGTAGCATACGATTTGGACTATCTGTCTTGGAAGGATGATCAAACTGCTCAACTTCTAGCGCTTGCCTTTCTAGTGCTGCGCTGACAGCAGCATTCACCGACAGCGCCGGCATGACTGCACATTCGGCGATTTGCTGGCTAATCGGTTGATGATCCTGCCGCGCATCTAGCGTCGCTCCGTTCTTCCGGATGGATGAAGGTTCGCATGCGCCGTGCTAGTGGCGGCTATCTGGTTTTTGATATCGCGGTAGAAGCCCGTGTCCGCGAGGCTTCTGTACCACTGTTTCGTGCGTTTCCCAAATACATGTCAGCGTCAGCTGATCAGGAACCAAGCATGCGCAAGAGGCGTGATTGTGTCAAACGGCGAGGGCCTGAATGTCATGCCAAGACCCGGCTGACTAGCAGTTGACAGTGCGGCAGCGATACTAAGGAACAGATTGCACAGCGACCATCAGAACTTTCAGAGATGCCCAGGACGTGGAGATGAGACTTGTGTGTCTCTGCTTGGTTGTGATGGTCGATGGAAGACACATCGTGAAGTGAAGGGGGTGCCACTGCCACGTGCAGGTCACAGGGCTTCGGCGGCCGGAACCGTTGGTGCCGAGCGATCTCGAGCTTCTTCCAAGGTTCGCTCGGAGCATCGTAGCACCGCAGCTAGCAATATCTTGTTGACCGACTTCTGGACAACACTTCGTCGACAAGCAGATCGCGGTATTGTTTATCAGTCTACTGCAGTGCCGTCACCCCTGATTTGAGCTTGCGGTGGAGCGCTAGCAATGACGGGCGGCAACGGCATCTTCAAAGACCTGACTCCAAGGTTCGTGTTCGTCTTGTTCATTTCGACCATCGGACCTCTCCTCTTCGGCTATCACTTGGCCGAGCTGAACGCGCCTCAAGATGTGATCACTTGCGTACGGAAGTCGATAGGCGCCTCTGCATGGACCCGCGTGACGACCCACTTTCGGTCGAGGGAAGCAGAGAGCCTTCTCCCACAATGCATACCGATGGACCCAGGGCAATTCGGGTTAGTGAGCTCGATATTCACTTTAGGTGGGCTCGTGGGAGCACTCACGGCAGGCCTAGTCAGTGCGAAGCAAGGTCGCTTGCGGGCAATGATTTACAACACGAGCTTCTACGTCGTTGGTGCAGTGATCGAAGCTCTTGCGCCGAACCTCTCGACGATGGTGATTGGACGTGTAATTTCAGGACTAGGTGCGGGAGCTTCACTGGTAGTAGTACCCATCTGGATCAGCGAGACAGCGCCGCCGGGCGCGAAGGGGTTCTGGGGAGCAGGTACTCAGATCATGACGAACGTGGGGATTCTGATCGCGCAGGTGCTGGGATTCTTCCTCAGCAGAGGTTCGCTGTGGAGATTTATCCTACTCGCGGCTGGGATGATTGCATTCATTCAGGCGATCGGTCTGCTCGTTGGTGGGCAAGAGAGTCCGAAGTGGCTGGCTGAGAATGGAAGGGGTTCAGAGGCGAAGCGTGCGCTGCGCAGACTACGCGGGCACACCGCAGACATTGACGAGGAAATTCATGGCTGGGGATCACACGACTCGGCACAAGATCTGGATGACGAGCGAGAAGCACTGATGGGAAGCGAGGATACAGGGGTGAACAAGCAGGGCGACAGTCTTGGTGATGCCGTGCAAGAAGGCCTTCACCAAGTCAAGTCTACCAGCAAAGCTGCGGCTAAGGATGCACTTGGTGTTTTTGCTGTTCTTCAAGATGCGAACTCGCGGCCGGCCATAATCGCAGTTATGGGTGTGATGCTCGCCCAGCAGCTCTGTGGGATCAACAGCATTGTCATGTACGGTGTCTCCTTACTAGCTGGCCTACTTGAATCTAACTCTGCACTCCTCAACATACTCGTTGCAGTGCTGAACATCTTCGTCACGACAGCTGCGGCACCACTGCCAGACAAGATCGGTCGGAAGGCGTGTCTACTCATCAGCATAGCAGGCATGGGAACCAACTCGGTACTGCTGGGAATCGGGATCATGAAGCAGATACCGCTGCTGTCGGCGATTGCGGTGCTGCTCTTCGTCGCATCGTTCGGCATTGGGCTGGGGCCTGTACCCTTCATCCTATCATCTGAGCTTGTAGCCCCAGAGGCAGTTGGCGCCACGCAATCCTGGGCTCTGGCAGCGAATTGGGTGAGCACGTTCGCCGTCGCACAGTTCTTCCCCTTGGTGAATGCAAACTTACCTGCGGGACACGTCTACTTCCTATTCGCAGGCTTTGCGCTGTTCTTTGGGATTTTCGTCACCTGGCGGGTACCTGAGACAAGAGGCATGGGTAACGCTGATGAGGTATGGGGGAGAGGAAAAGTTGTTGCTCGGGAAGATTGAGGCTTGCATTCAGCGTTAGCATTTACGACATGACGGCAATAGCGGGCGGCAGCCTGATGTAACAGACTCGTGCTGCTACCATTCTTCTGTGGTTCTCAGGTCCCGATCTATCGTGAAGATGCTATGCCGTGTCAATACCGTCCGTCACATGTTCAATCTTGGCATTCTGAACTTTTGACATGTGAACTCTTCGTCGATCCATGCATTCGAAGATATCAAGGTCTCACTGATACAAGACCGGCCTCCGCCATGCCACACATCACTACCTCCCCTCTTCAGCGCGCAGACGGCTCAGCGACCTTCACCTCCAACCTCTACAGCATCCTCGCCGGCGTCAACGGGCCAGTGGAAGTCCAACGCCGCGATGAGCTCCCCGAAGAAGCCTACATCGAAGTCAACATCCGACCCGGCTCGGGCGTAGGCACACCCCGCGAGCGACACCTCGAGAGCATCGTAGCATTAGTCTTGCGTAGTGTCATATTAGTACACCTGCATCCGCGAATGCTCATACAAGTCACACTACAAGTGCTGCAAGAGCCGAGTGAGAAGTTGATGAAGGGGAAGGGAGAGGTGGCTTTGTTGCCGAGTCTGCTGAACGCTGCGTTCTTGGCGCTGGTGGATGGAGGGATACCGTTGGAAACTACGATGAGCGCTGTGCTTGTTGCTGTGGATGCGGCGGGCGGGGTGGTGGCAGAGCCTTCGACTAAGGAGCTGCTGGCCTGCAAGAGTGTGCATGCGCTGGCGTACGATATGCAGGGGGAGATGCTGTTGGACCAGTCTACCGGAGCATTCGACATGGGCATCTGGGAGGGAGTTGCGGAGGTCACTTCACAGCGATGCAAAGCTGCCGTGACAAGCACAGAAGACACGGACGAGATGCGCGATGAAGACGTGAGCGAGCAGCCCTGGCTGCGCAATACCCTGGAGGACAAAGTCCGAGCTGCCAACGCATGGCGAGAGCAGACATGAAGAAGTGCACTGCAGACCTGTGCCGATTCTGCAGATCGGAATACATCTATCAATTCGCCCAACAGCCCAGCCAAAGGATTCGAGCACGCTGAATTACTGCTGTAGTAGATCATTGTGGAGCAGAACAGGATCCGCGAAGTGGTTGCGGGCGCCGTTACTCATGCGAGCGGCGCAGCAAGGCAGTCTTACGCACTACATCACCTGACTACCTGCAGCGGGCGCACGGTAGTTGTAAAGGTTGTCAAGTAGTGAGAGGATGCTGGGTGCTTCGTACGACTTGCTCAGATGCTAAGGGTACGAGCCCTTGCTGTAGACTATCGATCGAGCAGACCCAGGGACGCCTACTCGGACATCAATGTCGAGTCAGCGAGCCACTCAGTTGCGCGAGTGAGGAAGAGAAACCGCAAATTTAAAGTGGGAGCGGATGCGACAAGGTAGCTATACAGATGAGGTGAAGTCGTCTTAAGCTTATTCTTCAATGCTCCTGCCTCATGATAACTTCGCACCCTACGAACCTGGTCATCGTTTCTCACTCCTCTCCTTCTCTTCAGACCTTCAAAGAATATGTTCTTAATCGGAAAGACTTGATGTGCGTTGCTGTTCTTCATCATGTCATCCTCGAACGAGAACGCATCCATCCAAGCTTTCTTTCAGCCCACTCCATCGACCTCACCAGTCAATCCAATTCATGACCCGGCTCACAGCACAGAGACTGTCGGCGATGGCTTCACGGCGAACGAAATACAGACTGCTCTCAAGCCAGCACTCAGCTCACCAAGAGATACATGGCACCCAGCAGCCGAGTACGCCGAGTGCGAGATCCGCGCCCTACAGCCCGGCCCTCGAGCTGTGACATTCATGGGCCGAGTGGCGAACATCTTTGATGTCGGCGTGGGTACTGGGAAGACGCCAAAGAGCGCCAAGGGCTGTGTGAAGCTCTGCGTCAAGGACGAGCGGGCTGCTGTCACAGTCAGAGTCTGGTGGGCTGACGAGGCGAGGTATCTTGCTGGGCTGGGCAAGGTGAGGCTGGGTGCTCTCGTGAGCGTGTGGACGAACCACAGTAAGTACTAAGATGACAGTCACTTCTCTTAGTACCCGAGCTAACACATGCACAGTCTCCAACGGCGAGTCGGGCAATCTTTCAAGTATGGCGGCGCCACTGTTCGCCTCGCTCTTTCCCGAACGAGATCGCAGTTGTCATCTCATGATCCACTCGCGTAGTGATGACGGGGTCATGCTGAAGCGTCCCTTGGGACACTCCGACAGCAGACCGTTGACTGGGCTCATGACGTTGCAGAACTTCGTCGATGGCGGCTACGATGTGATCGATGCCAAGATCTTGGTGGTTGTCAAAAGCTTAGGCATGAGGCAGAAGAGCAAGTACTTTCTAAAAGACATGCTGCGGCTGAGGCTTGACTAACAGCTCGCAGTCGAACGCAAAGACACTTCAGTGGTCGAGAACATGAACGTCGTGGTCCACGACGACACTGCTGAAGCTGCTCTTGGACTCTGGGGGACCGTCTGCTGCTCACCCGGCACCACGCTCAGCGCAGCACCAACAGAAGGAGTCGCTGCGGAGACGTTGAGCACGAATCCAGATGCGGCGAAGGCTGCGGAACCGTGGAAGCCAGGCGAAACAGTCTTGCTATTGCAAGCACCCGGCTCCAAGCTAGGCAGGTTCACCTACCTCAATCTTAGATCGACAACATTGGTCGACGTCGATCCCGCCATGAAAGATGCTGTCTGGCTGCGCAACTGGGCTCTGCGTCAGAAGTGCCGTGAGGCCGTAAATCCGCCCTTTCCCAGAGGTGTCTTTGATCTTGAGCTTCTGGAGAACAGCCCACTGCGATGTCTGTACAGTCTCGCAGATCTTGACAATTTCGCCCGCGCCGCACCAGGGGAGACCTTCCAAGGCTACTTGAGTGTGATAGTCATGGAGGTACGCTTGTTGAAGAACTACAAGCGCCAGATGCTGTTTGCTGGAGAGTGCTGCTGCATGCCACTGTACGCGAATGCACTCGCGGCAACTTGCAAAGGATGCGGAAAGGGCGTGAACTTGAGATTGGACCCCAAGCTCGTGAGTGCTATCACTGCCGCAACATGATTCATCACTGACAGAGGCCGAAGCTTGGCCAAGTGATCGACGAGACAGCGGCAGTCAGCGGCGGCAAGCTATTGCTCAGTGATCAGGCCTGGACTGAGCTCCTCGGCCGGACTCCCGCGCAGCTTCTGCAGATGAGTTGCGAGCAGATCAAGTACCTCGCTGATCGCATCCTCTTCGGCCGACTGACATTAGCATTCGGGTGGACAGGTGACGAGAGCAAGGCTGGAGGTCGCATATGCCTGATGGGTGTCCGCTCAGGGTGAGGGTTTTCAGGTGAGGGAAAATCAAGGGGAGGATTTGCTATGTGAGGCTGCCATATTCGCTCGATGTAGCTCGATGTTGTTCGAAAGCAGATCGTCATCATTGCTCCCTCGACATTGCATACCATCGGTACTTGACTCGTACACGATCGTAACCCTTCTTTTGCAGTTGATGAGATATCCTTGATGCTGCCATTCATTGGCCATCAAGTCGAAAAGTCTTGGCTTGTTTACATGGCCCGTGCTTTCTCGCGGCGGGCTTTCGCACCCTCCACGCATGCACGCACCACCATCTCGACATCGCATATGCGCAACCCACCACCCGTCATCATTCTTATTGCACGCGACATTACGCGTTGTTCGACATCAGCTGTGTACTGGATTACGCGTTGAATCTCAAATACTCTCACAGCACGCGCGAGAGCCGGCCATTGACGTAAGTTCGCCGATTGCCCAGCAACACCCTGGGGATCTTCTGCAGGATAGCAATGTCCATGGTGGTCACGCGCTCGCCGCTTACGACAATTGCGATGAATGGTGGATCACACGCGCCAAAGCGACGGAGCGCGCGACTGAGCGCCGAAGGGGTAGATGAGAATGGATCGAGCGAACCGCCAGCGAAGAAGGTAAAGGTCAATGGCGCGGCGGATGAGGGGGGCGAAGGGACGGCAGTGGGCAAGAAGCGGAGTCGAAAGAAAGTCTACGATCAAGATGAAGACGGATTTGTATTCACGAAGGGGAAGAAGGCGAAGGCTGTCAAGGAGCCGGCGGTGCGGAACTCGACGGTTGAGGAGGTGACTGTGAGCCTTGGAACAGCGCCCGCGACTGCAAATGGGACAGAGCACGCGAAGTCACAGCCGCCAGCAGCAGGACCGGCACCTGTCGCGGCTGCAGCGCCGAAGCCAGCACCCAAAAAAGTCCGGCGTGGCCTGCCAGCAACGCCAGAACGAGAAGCCGCCTCGAAGAACACATTCCGCAAAAGCAAGCGCCTTTCAGATGAAGGAGATGCTTCATCGCCACACAAGGCAGCACACGCACGATCGCACGCGAAGCATGACCGTTCGCCTAGTCCAGCCTTTCGACCTGTCACAGTTGAGAAGAAGCGGCGGAAGCTGGCTGAACGAGCGGAGGAGGAAGAGAAGACGACACGCATTGCACTTCCATTCGCAGACACTCCGATCATCACGCGGAACAAGGACATGCGAAAGGCTGGCGGGGACACGAGCAGGCGAAGTAGCTCGGGCATGCGCGGGAAGCGCGTGAGCAGCTTGCTCGACGAAGGGAGAGGAAATGGTGAGTGGTCATGTATCGGCGGGGAGGGCAGGGCAAGCTGGAAACGAAGACTGACATGTACAATAGCACTGCCTCACGCCGAAGTAGCGACGACCGAGTTCTACAAGCACATCTCCGCAGATCTTACAGAGCCTCGTCGCATGCGTGTGCTTCTTGGGTGGTGCGGCAGCCGAGCACTGCCTCC
>KZ111204.1:58683-79163 GCA_002077045.2 Rachicladosporium sp. CCFEE 5018
GATGTGTGGATCACAAAGAAGGTGGAATCGTGGCGGTGAAGATCATTCGCAACAAGAAGAGATTTCATCAGCAGGCGTTGGTAGAGGTTGGGATCTTGGGGAGGTTGGGCGAATGGGTGAGTGATCATGCTCCAGCACATCTCAAGTCGAGGTGTACCCATACTGACAAACGCGAACAGGACCCTCACGGTGCCCACGCCACCCTCTCGATTACGACCTCCTTCTACTTCCGCTCTCATCTCTGCATCGTTACGCCATGCCTGAGCATCAACCTCTATGAGCTAATTCGTAGCCACAACTTCACTGGCTTCCCACTGCCACTCATCCGCCGCTTCACCCGCCAACTCCTCGCATGTCTAGTCCTTTTGCAGACAAAACGCATCATCCACTGCGATCTCAAACCCGAGAACATCCTCCTGTGCGACGCCCGCAAAGCCGACGTCCGCGTCATAGACTTCGGCAGCTCGTGTCGCGAAGAAGAGAAAGTCTACACCTACATCCAATCTCGCTTCTACCGCTCACCAGAAGTCATTCTCGGCTCCTCCTACGGGCTTGGTATAGACATGTGGTCTCTGGGCTGCATCCTCGCCGAGCTCTGGACCGGCTACCCCATCTTCCCAGGCGAGAACGAGCAAGAGCAGCTCGCCTGCATCATGGAGATCTTCGGCCCACCTGATCGATTCCTGGTCGAGCGCTGTAGCAGGAAAAAGCTCTTCTTCGACTCGGTCGGCAAGCCTCGTGTCACGGTGTCTAGTAAAGGCCGAAGACGCAGACCCAGCAGCCGCACGCTCTCGCAAGCTCTGAAGACTGACGACGAGGCCTTCATTGACTTTATCGCGAGATGTCTGCGTTGGGATCCAGACCGGCGCATGAAACCCGACGAAGCTATCAGTCATCCTTTTGTGACTGGTCTACCAATGCCCTCAGCGCAGCCACAGCAACGTCTCGGTATCCCTGACGAGGCGCGCAGAGCTGCTAGGCCGCGAGCGACTGGGCCGTCAAGCCCGACAAAGCGCACACAGCAGCAGCAGGTCCCACTTACACCCAAGCGACTCCCAACCACAAACAGCATCCCCGCAGCCGCCGCGCAAGGCAGTCCCGCAAAGCCACCGACACTACGCTTCGCATCTGACAGCGGAGCGACGGCTCGGAGACATAGCAGTATCACGAGTCTGAACACCGCTACGACTGTTGCTGGTAGTAAGAGGGCTAGCAATGGCGCTGTGCTTGCCGGCAACCCGGCGGTAAACGGGAATGCGAATGCTGGAAGGAGTGGGCTGGCGATGTTGGCGGCTGTCGCTGCTAGTAGTGGGAGCGGGACGCCTGGGGGTGGGGGACGTTGGAGGAGCTAGGGTCATGGTAACAAAGAAGAGGCGGATGGGACCTTTTGGCCAAGCTGCTGGCGGTTTGTGGGATGGTGAGATTAAGTGCAAGCACGGTGATGTGTATAGGCACTCAAGTAGTCCTAGTTCCAGGTCGAGAGCATGAAGTCCTGAGACTCGGGCGGTGAATGCAACCCGATCTCTGACTATGGATCTGCATCCCCCCCATTGCGAGTAAAGTCGATGCTTTTTCAGTCTGATCTGCAAGTAAGGCGTGAGCCTAGTATATACATATCTGATCCCTCGAACGAATCACTACATCCGCTGTGCGATCGTGCACCCTTTCGTGCATCGTCGAGTGTGGTCTCTGTACCATATTCCTACACATAGCACAATCCTCCACTGTCTCCCTCGTCAGCGCTCCACACTCCAGCCAACCCAGGACACCCGCTCTTCCGTTCCATCCTCTCAGCAGCATCCAACACCTTCCCATTGTCACCCTTCTCCTTACTCAGCAGCCTCTTAACCCAACCCTGCACAGCGGGCTCACTCGTCTCATCCCTCGCTTGACGCAAGAAAGGTATAAGCGCGCTCCCGCCCGTGCCGCGCAAAGTCTTCTTCTCAGCAGGTCTCAGCGCAAGCTCAATGCCCTGCTCCTTGGCTTTCTGCTTCTCGGCAGCCGCAACAGCTGCAGCCTTGGCCTTCTTCGCGGCAGCAGAGGGGATGAGGATATAGCGCGAGACGATCTGGATGTGCTGGTCCCTGAGCGCGGAGAGCATGGCTAGACAGGCGTCGAAAGCTACGCTCAGCTCGGCGTTGGAGGCGTGGTCGTCCACGAAAGAGCGCAGATTGGCGATTTCGGCGACGTGGGCGAGGAAGCGCGCGTGGGGGCCGGGCATGTAGCGGCGCATGTCGTGAATGAAGTTTGCGCTGCTTGGGACAGATTTCTTGGCCTGCGGAGCAGCGGCTGAATCTGTGGACGGCTTGGTGCCAGTGACGCGGTGCTCAACGCCGAGCACTAGGTCGAAGAATTGGAAGATGCTGCTCTGTGCATTACTGCCGCCAGCGTACTGGACAAAGCGTTGCTTGTACATTGGTCCGCCGTCGTCGAAGATGACGCCGTTGGGCAGCCCGGCGTCGCCCATGTTCTTGCTTCCGGCCAAGAAGGGGCGGATGCGGTTGTAGAAGACGTAGGGATCGCAGTTCTCGGCCATCCTGGAGAGGAGCATGCCGAGGTCGTCGAGGATCTCAGCGAAGGACCGAAGCGCGGCAGTAACGGTCGAGACGTTGTTCGTACGGGCGGCGGAGATAGCATCGAGCATTAGTGGGATTGCTGCAGCGCCGCGCGCTTCGAAGGCAACACTGACCAGGTAGAACCACTTTTCGTCGAGGCTACCGGTAAAGGTGTGTAGCATGTCGAGGTTGGCGAGAGTGCTACTCTCCTCGACTGGGAAGATGGGCTTCCAGTTCCAGAGCACGACTGCCGCGTAACTAGCCACGGTTGGTAGCTCGAGGTGAGCGCATGTCTGCTTGAAGGGGATCGTCACGGGTGGTGGGATGCGAGAAGCTGGCTTGGGACCGCACCAAATGTAGGCATGTGTAATGAAGGCCAGGATGCTGTAAGCACGTCGCCACTCCGGCTCGGAGGTGAGTTTATTGGTGCTCAAGACAGGCAGATCGTCGACGACACCACGAAGGCGTTTACTGAGGATCAGACCTTGGAGGTCTGCGACAATGCGCTCCCACGGGGCATAGTATGAGTTTGGAAGGCGTTGGAGGGGCGGAATCGAAGAGAGGAAGCCGGTCAGAGGCGAGACGGCATAGTCCTCGAGAATTGGGATGGAGCGGTTCATGATGGCGGAAGGGAATTATCTCTTTGCCAGACGCAGGCTTGCGACGTCGGAGGACCAGATGGTACGTCCACGCTGCAAGCCCAGCCGTTGGTGATCCTAGAGAAAGACTCCTGTCGTCCGTATGTGACGAGGCAGTCGCTTCAAATACTATTGATGAAGATCAAATCTGTGAAGAGTGTCGGATTGCCTCTCGCTCAAAGATCGGGCGATATTTTCCTGTCTCCTGTGGTTGGGCGTAAGTTTCGCAGAACTCCAGTGATTGCTCCGATGAATAAGGTATAAGTGAGGGCGAATGTGTTGTGATGTTTCAGCGCAAAGGTACAGAATAGAGTTTTGGTCTTGACAATGGAACGTTCGATGTCGGGCAGATGTGTATGACGGAGCAGCGGGGCGAATGATGAGGTCGGGACAATGCGGATCAGCGGCAGGTATGAATCATTGTTAATACTAAGCATTCACTCGTCGATGGACTTTGCGGGTACATGTTAATGTGACGACTCCGCAAGACGCATTCGCAGTTCATGCTGCTGAACAAGCACGCGACAGCTGAGAAATCATCATCCTGACCTTGAGGTAACGCCGATGTAGGCGCTTAGTGGCAACGGCGAGCACGTGCTCGCCAATGTTCACAACTACATCGCTATCTACACAATTCTCGGTCATTTTGATCGCTTCGCACAGGTGACAGTGTGTGACGTTCGCTGCTTTCTATGTGCTTGAAGCCTCAATGTCCACTATTGCGCCTATGTCTTGGCACATCCCAACAGGCGTGCTCTGCCCCTGCCTGACGGACACGCAGAGTCTGAGACGGGCTTAGCTTCATGGTCCTGCTCTCGGTTGCCGCTGCAGCTGTCTTCTTCACACAGGATGTTCGCTGAAATATCAAGGCCCGTGCTTCGTCGTGGCCTCACTATTAGTCTCTGATCGCCGACCAGACGATTGCGATCGCGGCCGTCCTGTTCAACCGACGAAGTTCGTACCGATCTACGTTCCGAGACATGGTGGCTGCCACGTCTTGTAGCGTTCGAGCTTGAACACAAGTCCTGGCGACTTGCTGCCACTGTAGCAGAGCTGCTCCGTAAGCCTAGTGGTCCGAGCTCGTGCGACAGTAGGTCATTCGAATCGCCAGGCTGCTGCACTCGTGCCCTTCATGGCCCGCAGCGTCAAAAGTGCTTTTCATGGCGCAACGCCTATGTGGGTCGAAATGGAATAGCCGCTTGTCACAAGACGCAGACATGTCATATCTCCCTCATCTTCTTGCTCATCGGTGGTCGAAGACTATCATCCGGCGCGCCAGCTCTCTTCGTCCCCGACATCGTCCCGTTCCCGATCTCATGGGCTTCGGTACTCACTTTCCTAGCGGGGTACTTTTGCTCCAGTCCTTCGAAACAATTCCAGCTAGGCGGTGCCGTGTTGCCATCTGCGCCAATGAACAGCGGATGCTGCAGCGCTTGCTCTGCGGTCATGCGTTTCAGCGGATCGTACTCCAATAACTTCCTCAGTAAATCGACGGCAGTATCGTCGGGTGGACCACCAGTGTAGTTGTTGCTGCTGACGACATTGCGATACCACTTCTCGAGCGTAGCAGGTCTGTTGACCGCAGGATTGTGCATCGAGACAGATTGTAGGTTTTGGTACTCCGGCATCGCGGTCAGCAGCGGCCAGTCCTGTTTCTTGGGCAGTCCGAGCACTTCGGCGATCTTACCCATCTGATTGCGTTGGAAAGGCACAGTCTTCTTGGAGTCTTGCTTCGCCTCCTCGCCTTTGAAGATCGGTCGCAACGACAGCAATTCCGCAAAGATGCAGCCAACTGCCCACAAGTCGATGGCTGGAGTATAATGCCTACTACCGAGAAGCAATTCGGGCGCGCGATACCATATAGTCACCACGACCTTATCGCCAGTGAACAGGGCATGCAGAGGCTTGTAGAAGAGGCGGGCGAGACCGAGATCGCCAATCTTGATTGCCCCACCAGAGGTTACCATGATGTTCGCGGGTTTCAGATCACGATGAATGACCCAGTTCTGATGGAGGTAGAGCAGACCTGAAAGCAGCTGATGCATGATGCTCTTGAGGCAGCTCACCAGTATTGGAGTCCGAGGAAGCAGGCTGTGATGGTGGATGATCTGTAGGAGATCGTGCTCTGCGTACTCGAAGACCATGAAGATGCATTTGCTCTCCAAAATAATCTCGACCAGATGGATCAGTGCTGGATGTGACAGCTCGGTGCACAACGCCATCTCGCGGATCGCTGACTGCGATATGCCAGTGTACTGAAGCTCGCCTTCCTTGTCAGGCTTGAACTTCTTGATCGCAAAGGCTTCAATGGTTCGTCCCGAAGGATGAATGGCAGGCGAAGCGTTGGCATTGCCGCGTTTGTTGATTGCTTTGTAGACACGGCCATATGTGCCACTGCTAATGAAGCCCACGATGTCGTAGAAGTCGTTGATATGCCGTTGTGGCGCATACGGCGTGCCGTTCATCTTCGTAGTCGAAGAAGCGTCGACATCTGTGTCTGATCAGTCTGCCGTGTGTCCGATGCGCACATCCCCCGTATCGAAGCTCGTTTGCCAGGCGAGCATTCGTTTGATGCGTTCACCCTCGCGAGACAATGAATATGAGATGGGGGTACTCTGGGTAGCATACGATTTGGATTATCTGTCTTGGAAGCATGATCAAACTGCTCAACTTCTAGCGCTTGCCTTTCTAGTGCTGCTTTGACAGCAGCATTCACCGACAGCGCCGGCATGACTGCACATTCGGCGATTTGCTGGCTAATCGGTTGATGATCCTGCCGCGCATCTAGCGTCGCTCCGTTCTTCCGGATGGATGAAGGTTCGCATGCGCCGTGCTAGTGGCGGCTATCTGGTTTTTGATATCGCGGTTGAAGCCCTTATCCGCGAGGCTTCTATACCACTGTTTCGTGCGTTTCCCGAATACATGTCAGCGTCAGCTGATCAGAAACCAAGCATGCGCAAGAGGCGTGATTGTGTCAAACGGCGAGGGCCTGAATGTCATGCCAAGACCCGGCTGACTAGCAGTTGACAGTACGGCAGCGATACTGAGGATGCACAGCGACCATCAGAACTACCAGAGATGCCCAGGACGTGGAGATGAGACTTGTGTGTCTCTGCTTGGTTGTGATGGTCTATGGAAGGCACATCGTGAAGTGAAGGGGTGCCACTGCCGCGTGCAGGTTACAGGGCTTCGGCGGCCGGAACCGTTGGTGCCGAGCGATCTCGAGCTTCTTCCAAGGTTCGATCGGAGCATCATAGCACCGTATTCAGCAATATCTTGTTGACCGTCTTCTGGATAACACTTCGTCGACAAGCAGATCGCGGTATTGTTTATCAGTCTACTGCAGTGCCGTCACCCCTGATTTGAGCTTGCGGTGGAGCGCTAGCAATGACGGGCGGCAACGGCATCTTCAAAGACCTGACTCCAAGGTTCGTGTTCGTCTTGGTCATTTCGACCATCGGACCTCTCCTCTTCGGCTATCACTTGGCCGAGCTGAACGCGCCTCAAGATGTGATCACTTGCGTACGGAAGTCGATAGGCGCCTCTGCATGGACCCGCGTGACGACCCACTTTCGGTCGAGGGAAGCAGAGAGCCTTCTCCCACAATGCATACCGATGGACCCAGGGCAATTCGGGTTAGTGAGCTCGATATTCACTTTAGGTGGGCTCGTGGGAGCACTCACGGCAGGCCCAGTCAGTGCGAAGCAAGGTCGCTTGCGGGCAATGATTTTCAATACGAGCTTCTACGTTGTTGGTGCAGTGATTGAAGCTCTTGCGCCGAACCTCTCGACGATGGTGATTGGACGTGTAATTTCAGGATTAGGTGCGGGAGCTTCACTGGTAGTAGTACCCATCTGGATCAGCGAGACAGCGCCGCCGGGCGCGAAGGGGTTCTGGGGAGCAGGTACTCAGATCATGACGAACGTGGGGATTCTGATCGCGCAGGTGCTGGGATTCTTCCTCAGCAGAGGTTCGCTGTGGAGATTCATCCTACTCGCGGCTGGGATGATTGCATTCATTCAGGCGATCGGTCTGCTCGTTGGTGGCCAAGAGAGTCCGAAGTGGCTGGCTGAGAATGGAAGGGGCCCAGAGGCGAAGCGTGCGCTGCGCAGACTACGCGGGCACACCGCAGACATTGACGAGGAAATTCATGGCTGGGGATCACACGACTCGGCACAAGATCTGGATGACGAGCGAGAAGCACTGATGGGAAGCGAGGATACAGGGGTGAACAAGCAGGGCGACAGTCTTGGTGATGCCTTGCAAGAAGGCCTTCACCAAGTCAAGTCTACCAGCAAAGCTGCGGCTCAGGATGCACTTGGTGTTTTTGCTGTTCTACAAGATGCGAACTCGCGGCCGGCCATAATCGCAGTTATGGGTGTGATGCTCGCCCAGCAGCTCTGTGGGATCAACAGCATTGTCATGTACGGTGTCTCCTTACTAGCTGGCCTACTTGAGTCCAACTCTGCCCTCCTCAACATACTCGTTGCAGTGCTGAACATCTTCGTCACGACAGCTGCGGCACCACTGCCAGACAAGATCGGTCGGAAGGCGTGTCTACTCATCAGCATAGCAGGCATGGGAACCAACTCGATACTGCTGGGAATCGGGATCATGAAGCAGATACCGCTGCTGTCGGCGATTGCGGTGCTGGTATTCGTCGCATCGTTCGGCATTGGGCTGGGGCCTGTACCCTTCATCCTATCATCTGAGCTTGTAGGCCCAGAGGCAGTTGGCGCCACGCAATCCTGGGCTCTGGCAGCGAACTGGGTGAGCACGTTCGCCGTTGCACAGTTCTTCCCCTTGGTGAATGCGAACCTACCTGCGGGACACGTCTACTTCATATTCGCAGGCTTTGCGCTATTCTTCGGAATCTTCGTCGCATGGCGAGTCCCTGAGACGAGAGGTAAGGGGAACGCTGATGAGGTGTGGGGGAGGGGGAAAGTCGTTGCTCGGCAAGACTGAGCCTTGTATTCAGCGATAGCATCTACGACATAACGGCAATAGCGAGTGGCAGCCTGATGCAACAGATTCGTGCTGCTGTCATCCAGTTGTGTTCCTCAGGTCTTGATATATAAACGGTGAAGATGCTGTGCCTGTCAATGCTGTCCGTCATATGTTCAATCTTGGCATTTTGAACTTTTGACATGTGAACTCTTTGTCGAACCAAACTTTTAAAGATACTAACGTCCCGCGCATACAAGACCGGCCTCCGCCATGCCACACATAACAACCTCCCCTCTCCAACGAGCAGACGGCTCAGCGACCTTCACATCAAACCTTTACAGCATCCTAGCCGGCGTCAACGGCCCAGTCGAAGTCCAACGCCGCGATGAGCTCCCCGAAGAAGCCTACATCGAAGTCAACATCCGCCCCGGCTCGGGCGTAGGCACACCCCGCGAGCGACACCTCGAAAGCATTGTGGCATCAGTCTTGCGCAGTGTCATATTAGTGCACCTGCATCCGCGAATGCTC
Organism: Rachicladosporium sp. CCFEE 5018; assembly: GCA_002077045.2. Classification (NCBI taxonomy): domain Eukaryota; kingdom Fungi; phylum Ascomycota; class Dothideomycetes; order Cladosporiales; family Cladosporiaceae; genus Rachicladosporium; species Rachicladosporium sp. CCFEE 5018. The sequence goes on from KZ111204.1 coordinate 67,352, forward strand.
ATACAAGTCACACTACAAGTGCTGCAAGAGCCGAGTGAGAAGTTGATGAAGGGGAGGGGAGAAGTGGCTTTGTTGCCGAGTCTGCTGAACGCTGCGTTCCTGGCGCTGGTGGATGGGGGGATGCCTCTGGAGACTACGATGAGCGCTGTGCTTGTTGCTGTGGATGCGACGGGCGGGGTGGTGGCAGAGCCTTCGATTAAGGAGCTGCTCGCTTGTAAAAGCGTGCATGCGCTGGCGTACGATATGCAGGGAGATTTGCTGCTGGATCAGTCTACTGGCGTGTTTGACATGGCCACTTGGGAGAATGTGGCAGATTTAGCTTCCCAGCGATGCAAATCTGCAATCACCGGCAGCCAAGACACAGACGAGATGCGAGACGAAGAGCAGTATGCGGAGCCCTGGTTACGCAACACCCTGGAGGAGAAGGTACGGGCTGCCAATGCCTGGCGAGAGCAGACATGACAGGGTTCACGGCGATGCTGCAATAATCGTCCGAGGGGCAATGGGCGACCATCAGCTCGCTCCGGACCGTCGATCCCCGGAATCAGCGCACCTACTCACTGATGTGGAGCATACTGACAGCGATGCGATGTGGCCTCGCAAGCAATTACTCAGGTCGCAGCCGCGCCCGGAGAACTTCGACTCGCTTCGGCCAATATGGGTGTCTGCTATTAGCCAGTGTTGTGCTGCAGCACCGCAAGCTGTTCAACGCGGCTTTGCTGGTACTGCTAGTCGTCCGTCATGCTCCGAGAAGACTGAGATCGAGCTCGCACTAGAAATGACCCCTTCGAGTCGGCACATAGCCACCCAGCATGGCCCTGGAACTTGTTGCTGAGATGCTACATCATGCAATCCTCATGCGGAGGCTATAGGCGTGGTGCAGTGGGTGTGGCAAAGGCAGGTAGCTATACATATGAGGTGAAGTCCTCTTAAGCTTATCCTTCATTGCTCCTGCCTCAAGTATACCTGCCGCACTCTACGATCCTAATCATCGTTTCTCACTTCTCTTCCTCTCTTGAGACCTTCGAAAATCCCTTTGCGGTCAAAGAAGACTGAATGTGCTTCACTGATACTTATCATGTCTTCCTCGAACAAGAACGCATCCATCCAAGCTTTCTTTCAGCCCACTCCATCGACCTCACCAGTCAAGCCAATTCACGACCCAGCTCACAGCACAGAGACTGTCGGCGATGGCTTCACGACGAACGAATTACAGACTGCTCTCAAGCCAGCACTCAGCTCACCAAGAGATACATGGCACCCAACAGGCGAGTACGCCGAGTGCGAGATCCGCGACCTGCAGCCTGGCCCTCGAGCTGTGACATTCATGGGCCGAGTGGCGAACATCTTTGATGTCGGCATGGGTACTGGGAAGACGCCAAAGAGCGCCAAAGGCTGTGTGAAGCTCTGCGTCAAAGATGAGCGGGCTGCTGTCACGGTCAGAGTCTGGTGGGCGGATGAGGCGAGATACCTCGCTGGGCTCGGTAAGGTGAGACTGGGTGTGCTTGTAAGCGTGTGGACGAACCACAGTAGGTACTAAGATGACAGTTACTTCTCTTAGTACCGGAGCTAACACGTGCACGGTCTCCAATGGCGAGTCGGGCAATCTTTCAAGTATGGCGGCGCCACTGTTCGCCTCGCTCTTCCCCGAACGAGATCGCAGTTGTCATCTTATGATCCACTCGCGTAGTGATGTTGGGGTCATGCTGAAGCGTCCCTTGGGACACTCCGATAGCAGACCATTGACTGGGCTCATGACGTTGCAGAACTTCATCGATGGAGGCTATGATGTGATTGATGCGAAGATACTCGTCGTCGTCAAGAGCTTGGGCATGAGGAAGAAAAGTACTCACTATTTCAGTCTCCACGTGTAAGACTCAACTAATACGTCGCAGTCGAACGCAAAGACACTTCAGTGGTCGAGAACATGAACATCGTTGTCCACGACGACACTGCTGAAGCTACCCTTGGTCTCTGGGGGACCGTCTGCTGCTCACCTGGCACAACGCTCAGCGTAGCACCAGCGGAAGGAGTCGCTGCGGACACATTGAACCCGAATCCAGATGCGGCGAAGGCTGCGGAGCCGTGGAAGCCAGGCGAGACTGTACTGCTTCTGCAAGCACCAGGCTTCAAGCTAGGCAGGTTCACCTACCTGAATCTCACATCGACTACACTGGTTGATGTCGATCCGGCGATGAAAGATGCTGTCTGGCTTCGCAACTGGGCACTGCGTCAGAAGTGCCGTGAGGCCGTAAACCCGCCCTTTCCCAGAGGTGTCCTTTATCTTGAGCTTCTGGAGCACATCCACTGCGATGTCTGTACAGTCTCGCAGATCTTGACGATTTCGCCCGCGCCGCACCAGGGGAGACCTTCCAAGGCTACTTGAGTGTGATACTCATGGAGGTACGCTTGTTGGAGAACTACAAGCGCCAGATGCTGTTTGCTGGAGAGTGCTGCTGCATGCCACTGTACGCGAATGCACTAGCGGCAAATTGCAAAGGATGCGACAAAAGCGTGAACTTGAGACTGAACCCCAAGCTCGTGAGTGCTATCACTGCCGCAACATGATCCATCACTGACAGATGCCGAAGCTTGGCCAAGTTATCGACGAGACAGCGGCAGTCAGCGGCGGCAAGCTATTGCTCAGTGATCAGGCCTGGACTGAGCTCCTCGGCCGGATTCCTGCGCAGCTTCTGCAGATGAGTTGCGAGCAGATCAAGTACCTCGCTGATCGCATCCTCTTCGGCCGACTGACACTAGCATTCGGGTGGACTAGTGACGAGAGCAAGGCTGGAGGGCGGATTTGTGTGATGGGGGTCCGCTCAGGGTGAGTCCTGGAAGTGAGCGAGAGCATGAGGAGAACAACTTTCGATGTGAGGTCGCCATGTTCGCTGAATGTAGCTTGAAAGTAGCGTTCATCATTGCTGTTCTCACTCACCTCCTCCATTGCACTCGACTATCCCATAGACGCAGCTCTCTGTGTGCCTGGTCGAGTGCATGTACTTGCTCCTGCCACTGGCCGTCGAAAAGTCTTGGCTTGTTTACATGGCCCGTGCTTTCTCGAAGCGGGCTTTCGCAGCTTCCACCCATGCACGCACCACCATCTCGACATCGCACATGCGCAACCCACCACCCGTCATCATTCTTATTGCACGCGACATTACGCGTCGTTCGAAATAAGCTGTGTACTGGACTACGCGCTGAATCTCAAATACTCTCACAGCACGCGCGAGAGCCGACCATTGACGTAACTTCGCCGATTGCGCAGCAACACCCTGGGGATCTTCTGGCAGGTTAGCAATGTCCATGGTGGTCACGCGCTCGCCGCTTACGACAATTGCGATGAATGGTGGATCACACGCGCCAAAGCGACGGCGGAGCGCGCGACTGAGCGCCGAAGGGGTAGATGAGAATGGATCGAGCGAACCGCCAGCGAAGAAGGTAAAGGTCAATGGCGCGGCGGATGAGGGGGGCGAGGGGACGGCAGTGGGCAAGAAGCGGAGTCGAAAGAAAGTCTACGATCAAGATGAAGACGGATTTGTATTCACCAAGGGGAAGAAGGCGAAGGCTGTCAAGGAGCCGGCGGTGCGGAACTCGACGGTTGAGGAGGTGACTGTGAGCCTTGGAACAGCGCCCGCGACTGCAAATGGGACAGAACACGCGAAGTCACAGCCGCCAGCAGCAGAACCGGAACCTGTCGCGGCTGCACCCAAGAAAGTCCGGCGTGGCCTACCAGCAACGCCAGAACGAGAAGCCGCCTCGAAGAACACATTCCGCAAAAGCAAGCGCCTTTCAGATGAAGGAGATGCTTCATCGCCACACAAGGCAGCACACGCACGATCGCATGCGAAGCATGACCGTTCGCCTAGTCCAGCCTTTCGACCTGTCACAGTTGAGAAGAAGCGGCGGAAGCTGGCTGAACGAGCGGAGGAGGAAGAGAAGACGACGCGCATTGCACTCCCATTCGCAGACACTCCGATCATCACGCGGAACAAGGACATGCGAAAGGCTGGCGGGGAAACGAGCAGGCGAAGTAGCTCGGGCATGCGCGGGAAGCGCGTGAGCAGCTTGCTCGACGAAGGGAGAGGAAATGGTCAGTGGTCATGTATCGGCGGGGAGGGCAGGGCAAGCTGGAAACGAAGACTGACATGTACAATAGCACTGCCTCACGCCGAAGTAGCGACGACCGAGTTCTACAAGCACATCTCCGCAGATCTTACAGAGCCTCGTCGCATGCGTGTGCTTCTTGGGTGGTGCGGCAGCCGAGCACTGCCTCCAAAGCCCGAAGCACCGAAAGACAAATCGACAGAAGCGCAGGCAGAGTTCCAAGCATTACAATCGGCTCGGGTCATCCAAGAGGAATTATCGCTGGATCTCGTCTCGAATGGCACACTCAGTGACTGGTTCTCGAGAGACGAAAACTTCGAATTACCACTGGTACCACTGCGCAAGAAGCCCAATCCGAGGAACGTGGCGAATGCGGCAAAGGCGGAAGAGCTGGAACACGAGCTTGAAAGGTATGCATCGCTGAACAAATGCTGCTTTGATGAACTTACTGACTGTAGTACAGACTTAGGAAGGAGCGAAATTCCTGGGACAGCCTCATAGCCTCTGCAATAAAGCAGACGAACCCACGAGATCCTCAATCTTCGCCATCTAACACGCCGAAGGCCAGCAATGTAGTTGAAAGCGGCATCTTCTCGCCCATCAACGCAGACTTGATAGATAGTCCCGATCGTGCGGTACTAGCACAACTACAGCAATCCGACTCGACCACAGCACACGACGCCCTTCAAAAGCGCCTGCAGAACGTCTCCGCCAACCTCGAGTTCAGCATCGACTGCTTCGCCGAGAATGTACATGCTCTGTCCACATCACGATCCACGGCCGAGAGCCTAGCTGAGCGCAATCTGAAGGAGGCGGCGGAGGTACTCGAGGGTAGAGAGAATACTCGACGAGCGGCCGGTGCTGTGAATGGAGTGCCTCAGCCGTCTGCTATGGATGCACTGAGAGGTCTGGCTCGGGTGCTGAACGGGAGGCGATGAGGTGACATGCTCGCTGTGGAGATAGCTACGCAGGGTGACGATCATGTAGATAGGACGACCAATGCTGGCATGACCATCTGAACGCTTTGCGCTCTGCATGACAACCTGATCCACCGCATTATCTTTGCGCCCACCTCACCTCCGCCTCCCACCACAGCCACTGTAGCTGCCCCACCGTCGTTGCCGACTTCACTTCTGACTGCTGACTTGCTGATCTGCTTCGGCGTTTGAGAGCATCGGCAAGCACCCCGGCCGGCCCTCCAGACCTCGCGTCCCCCTACATGCGGCTGTCTACATGTGACATGTCCAAGGGTGCAGCAGAAAGCCAAGCTACCTAAGCTTTCCACTCAGCTCGACCTCAATCTTTACTACCATGCGATCGATCCGGATACCGACAGTCCAATCGCCGCCCCACGACACCACAATATCCTAGGACTGCTGTAGATATTCATGCATCCCTACTGTAGGACCAAAGGATGATCTGCTCAAGGCTCTACGCACTTGATTTGTGGAACATCACGATTATCAAGAACCGGCAGAATGCATTCTCGGCTGACAGACGTCCCCCGCAAAAGAACGGAAGCTGCCACCTTCCACGCATGGTGTTGTGCATGGACAGGGCTGCGATTAGGGCTGCGACATCTCAGCTCGTACCCGATCGGCTTTCGCGAGAATCAGTGGTCTAAGCAGTCGAAGAACGGTACAGGCTTGGAGAGGGGCCTTGTGAAAGGCGAAACCACTATGCTGAGCCTCCAAGAACCAGATATCTGGAAGTACCCTATCATCATCATGGCAGCTACTGTAGCAGCCGTACTTACAGCATGAACATGAGGCTCCCTTGACAGCAAAGCCCGATGCTGCAGCCAAGACAGGCCAAGGCGATTCCTCCACCAACGGCAGTTCCGTCGGTCATGGAAGCTGGGGCAATGGACTACAGTCCGGGGTAGACGATACTGTATATATCCTGGACACCACGAGGGCGATCAAACAATGAGCTCGGGAGCCTCTGGACCTCCCTGCTGTGTTCACTAGAGACAACGACCTGGACTTGACCTTGCAACCAAGTGGCTTGTCAAGATGGGTATCGGATTCTTGAAGTTCATCGTTCACAATGATGCTATCAAGTCGGATCCTGAGGAGATCTATGGATGGCGAGTCTATGCCTTAGCATGCTCGGTACGTGTCACTTGAGGGATTCGAAGATCTGGCACAACCTTCAGTCGCTGACAACAAGCTCAGGCATGCTTCGGTGGGATGCTCTTTGGGATGGATAGCGGGATCATCGGAGGGGTGTTGACTCTCACGCAGTTCAAGGAGTTAGTCCTTGATAATACACTACATTTTCTGGAGCATTCCCTTGACGAGAAGCAGGACCTACGGCCTCTCCAAGCTGATCGGCGTCCCACTGGCTGACTTGACAGCGAACATTGTGACAACGCTTCAGTGCGGTTGCTTCGTCGGAGCCCTATCCGCTGGCTTCTTCGCCGACAGGTATGGCCGCCGTCTAAGCTTAATGGCTGCCGCGATCTTCGCCATCGTCGGCACGATCATGCAAGCTGCTGCTTCCGGCGAGATCGCAGTGATCTATGTTGGGCGCTTCATCGCAGGTCTTGGTGTCGGCGCGGCCTCCATGGTCACGCCCCTCTATGGTATGCTGTTGTATTCCTACCCAGCTCGGTCATCGCTGACGAGATGCAGTTTCTGAGAACGCTCCTCGTGCCATCCGAGGTGCCTTGACGGGCATATACCAGCTGTTCATTACTGCCGGTATCATGCTTGCATTCTGGAGTAGGTCGATCAATATTGTAGGGACACGGCGCTGAGCTGACATATCACCCCAGTCAACTATGGATCTGCCCTTCACATCTCTGGCCCAGCCATCTATATCGTCCCTCTGGCTATGCAAGGTCTCCCAGCCTTATGCATGTTTGTCTGCATGTTCTTCTGCCACGAGTCGCCTCGATGGCTGGCACGTAAAGACCGCTGGGATGAAGCGAGCAGTATCCTTTCGCTAGTCCGCGCCTTGCCGCCGACACATCCTTACGTTGCTGAAGAACTTACTGAGATTCAAGAGCAGTTGGAGCATGAGCGCAGACTGATTGGCAACGCTACCTTTAAGGTCTTGATGAAGGAGATGTGGACCATACCTGGGAATAGGAAGCGAGCACTGCTCTCGATTGGCTTGATGATATGCCAACAGATGACGGGAACGAATGCTATGTATGTGGCAAGCCTATTATGGCCTCTTTTTTCGCGAGCTACAGCTGACTGTCAAAAGCAACTACTACGCTCCTCAGATCTTCAAGAATCTGGGGCTCAACGGCACAGAGTCAGGCCTCTTCGCCACAGGGATCTACGGTGTCGTCAAGATGGTCATGTGCGCCTGCTTCTTGGTGTTCGCAGCCGACTCTCTCGGCCGCAGACGATCACTCCTCTGGACGTCAATCGCAATGGGCTCAGCTATGCTCTACGTCGGCATCTTCGTCCGGGTTGCACCACCCAAGGCCGGCACACCAGTCAGCCCAGCCGGCTACGTTGCGCTGGTGTGCATCTATCTCTTCGCGAGTTTTTTCCAGTGGGGATGGGGTCCGGTAGGAATCGAACGCATTGGTATTAATACTGTCTGAGTGAGCCGGCTAACCAACCCTCTTCTAGGTATGCTGGATCTACGTCTCTGAGATTCCGACGGCTCGTTTGCGTGTCCTGAACGTTGCTCTCGCAGCAGCGACGCAATGGCTATTCAATCTGGTCATTGCTCGTGCTGTACCCAACATGCTTACCACTATGGGTAATGCTGGATACGGCGCCTTCCTGTTCTTCGCTTGCGCCTGCTACAGCATGTTCATCTTTGTGTGGTTTCTCGTACCAGAGACGAAGGTAAGCTGCAACGTCCCTTCCAATAAAGTGAACACAATTGCTAACACTATACACAGGGTATGGCGCTTGAGCGAATGGATGATCTCTTCGGCGTTACCGAACTGGTCAAGAAGCTCGAGGACGAAGAGAGTGTGCATGAGGGGAGGGACGAGAAGAACAACTCGGCGCAACAGCTTGAGATCAGTCCTGTGAAGTAATCTAGTATAAAATCATTCCATGGATCGATGTGCCACATACTCGCGAATATTGCCTCGCCAAACACCGTCGTCGCTCCAAAGTGTGGACGAGCGAGTGTATCGACCGTGCGCATCAGCTCGGCACCGTGTTCGAAGTCACTTACGCTGTTCGAGAGTCGGATCCACAGTCGGTGCCTGCATTTCCGTATAGACACTGCCGCCATGCCCTGCATTCATCATTTCGTAGGCGGACCGGGCTAGCGTGGTCAGAAAGAGACTTGTGTACTTTGCAGATCAGAAGTGAACCACTCGACGACCCCGAAAGTTCGCTCTCTTATTTCCACCACCGAACACACGCTTCACGTCTTACTCACTAACGAGTCTTTGAGGATGACTACCGAATATTACTGTGGTCCGTCTACATTTTCGACCACTTCATGATTTGTATCAGGGCGCAAAGTCTGTGCAGTGTGGTGTTCTCGCTTGACTTGAGACGCTACACCTCCGCGCTCCTTTGGGACACGGCGCACTATATTCGAAGCACCCAAGGTCATGGGGACGATCACATTGCACCACATGCCCTGAGCCTCTAGTCGCCGAGCATCTGGCTCGCATGGCCACTATAGACAAGCGCCGCAGAGCACGTTTGATCTCGGTAAGATGCGCGTAGGTGCCGTGTCGCCACCCTGCAATCTGCACCTTGTCTGATGAAGCCCGGACTGGATGTACTGCTGAAGTCTTTCGGGCATACCAAACAAGGCCTGTCGACAGATCACGCACTGGATCTTGACGGGCCGCCCGCGGGCGACGGAGGTATGCTTTAGGCTGGGCAAGACTATTCCATCAATCTCCTTACGGAGCTGCTATGGACCGGCGGGCCTGTACGACTGGAGATGGCGCCGAGTAGGCGGAATAGAGGCTCTTGTGATGTATAAGAGCCATGTCCTCCTCGGTCTCAGATAGCTTTCGTCAAGCACAAAGTCACTCACTACCAGCTCAACCCGGTACATTCTCATTCGTTCATCATGAAGCAGGTCTTCGCCACCGCTGCGGCGGTCTTCGCTACACAAGCCAGTGCTGTTGCTGTTTGGGGCCAGTGTGGTGGTAAAGGATGGAGTGGAGGAACTACCTGTGACTCGGGCTCCGTCTGTGTGGCACAGAACGACTGTCAGTTGTCGTGAGTCCATTTCGCCGAGGAACACTTCGCTGACAACGGACGATCAGACTACTCGCAATGCATTCCCGGCACTGCGTCGACCACAGCTACTACGCTGAAGACGACCACAAGGGCTACCACCACGACTGTCCCAGCCAGTACCACAAAGGTCTCCACCTCCGTGGTCAGCACCAGCAAGGCATCAAGCACGACTGTTGCTCCTACAACTACCAAAGCCTCCACAACCGCAGCTGGCAGCACCTCCGCAGCTGGTAGCACCACCACTGGTACTCCAGTTAGCGCGTCCGGCAACCCGTTCGCAGGCAGACAGATCTACGCCAACCCCTACTACTCTTCAGAGATCTTCACCTCAGCGATCCCGTCGCTCCCAGCCAGCCTTCAGGCCAAGGCCAGCGCTGTTGCGAACGTCGGTACCTACGTCTGGCTCGACACTGCCGCCAAGGTCCCAACAATGGACACCTACCTTGCCGACATCGCGTCGAAGAATGCTGCTGGTGCCAGCCCACCCATTCTCGGTGCTTTCGTCGTCTACGATCTCCCCAACCGTGACTGCGCCGCTTACTCCTCCAACGGCGAGTACTTGGTCGCCAATGGAGGTCTTGCCAAGTACTACGCATACATTGACTCCATTGCTACCATCATCAAGAAGTACCCAACCACTCAGATCAACTTGGTCATTGGTATGTTGAACCTTGTTGACTTACCCACGAGCTGTTTGCTGACACTCCCGCAGAGCCCGACAGTCTTGGTAACCTCGTCACCAACCTGAACGTTGCCAAATGCCAGGAAGCGCAGCCCGCCTACGAGTCAGGTGTCGAGTACGCCATGAAGACTCTCAACTTCGCCAACGTTGCCATGTACCTCGACGCAGGTCACGCGGGCTGGCTCGGCTGGAGCGCCAACATTGGCCCCGCCGCTCAGCTTTTCGCACGACTCTACAAGGCTGCTGGTTCCCCATCTTCCGTTCGTGGTCTCGCCACCAACGTCGCCAACTACAATGCCTTCACCATCGCCTCGGCCCCGTCCTACACCCAGGGCAACAGCAACTACGACGAGAAGCTCTACATCGACAACCTCGCCCCGCTGCTCGTCCAGTACGGCTACCCAGCCCACTTCATCGTCGATGTGTCCCGCAATGGTGTGCAGCCCACCAAGCAACAGGCATGGGGAGACTGGTGCAACGTCATCGGCACTGGCTTCGGTGTCAAGCCCACCACGAACACTGGCGACTCGCTCGTCGACGCCTTTGTCTGGGTCAAGCCCGGTGGAGAGGGTGATGGTACCAGCGACTCGTCAGCTACCCGCTACGACTCACACTGCGGACTGTCGGACGCACTCCAGCCGGCGCCTGAGGCAGGTACCTGGTTCCAGGCCTACTTCCAGCAGTTGTTGCAGAACGCTGCGTTCTAGATGGACGAAAGCGATTGCTTTAGCATTGGGAGGAGGAGAATGACGGACATATGAGATGTTGCTGCAGTGCAGTATCTTCGCTTCACTACCTAGCAGCGTATTGCAGGCTTCCTTAAATCAGCGATCGTTTCGTATGGAAATTCTTCTGACTTGTGTCGTGGGCTCAATTTACCTTCTCCTGTCAATGTCTCTACCTCAGCAGAATGGTCTTGTCGATGCTTCGTCTACAGAGACACATATCCTGCGCAATCTGCACTTCAAGCCATCGTACTTCAAGAGCACTCAGCCGCACTGGCATGCACTGATCGCAAGCACTGCACGTTATGTATAGCGATGTCGCATTGCTCCATCTCGATGTCGTAAGTCCGGCACAATCGGCCGAGTCAACGTCCACATCAGGCGTGCAACTCGTTGCGTCCGGGTCGTCCATCAAGCCACCAGACGATCTCGACAAAACGCTCGACACACTAGATCGCTTCTTTCTACAATTTCTGCTCACTAATTTTCGATTAGTATTCGACTCATCAGTCCCAATCAACACGAACATGGACGTCACTGCGGTACCCCACAACGCTGCTGCCAACGAACCCGACAGTCAACGGTTCCAGCGCGAAGTTGGCGAGATCAGCGCAGGCACTCGTCACTTGTTCGAGACGTACAGTCACATCCCACCAGATCAAGTCACCAAGCACATTACAACAGTCGTGAGTTTCATGACAACCAGGCAACTTTCATCACCCAACTAACAGTGTCAAAGCGAGATAAAGCATGGGCAATTCACCCGTACCCGTGCATTGGACGCTGGCGATTCCTGGACCTTGGACTAGGACTCCACCGCTGCTACCCTGACGTCCTCGCGCGTCTCAAAACCGGCGGACAGACCTTCCTTGACCTTGGCTGTGCCTTTGCTCAAGACATCCGCCGACTAGCAGCTGACGGCGTAGATAGCACAAAGCTCTACGCCTGCGACCTGCGACTTGACTTCCTTGACCTAGGCTATGAGCTCTTCCGTGACAAGGAGAGCTTGAAGGCCACATTCTTCGAAGCGGACGTGTTCGCCGAAGGTGGTCCACTAGATCAGTACGAAGGTCATTTCGACATCATCCAGGCTTCGTCGTTCTTCCATC
>KZ111205.1:0-15709 GCA_002077045.2 Rachicladosporium sp. CCFEE 5018
GCCGTTTGATCATTTGCTATGAAAGGCCCTCGTGTAGAGGTACAAAGTCTACAGCGTTGCGGTCCACCTGCTAGACCCTGTTTCTCTGCTGCAGAGTGCGGTTCAGTCTCAGAATGAACAATTATCAAAAGCTTTGACAGGGTCAAGCGTCCGGCGCCGCGGTGCAGTCGAGCTGGTTTCTTGAAAGATATGTCCCGAAGCAGGCGAAGTCTTGGACTTCCAGATTTCAGCAAAGTTGGCATCGCTTGGGCGTTCTCGCTGTCCCGAATAGCGTACGCACTGGTGCTTGAGAAGTGCGCCGAGCCGTAGCAAAGCAGGCAAGAGCAGAACGACATCGTTCCTGGTTGGCCGGATCGAACAACTTGACTTGAACCTTACCTCTGGCCGAGGCTGCTCACACATACTTCCTGTCCGGATCCAGCCGCTCCATTAGGTCCATGGTATACTCGTACATCGTGAATACGATGCCACCACTAAACACCAGTCTGCCCAATCGCGGCACCGCACCACTCCACAACTGCAGCACACCCTCTTCTCGGAAGATCTTGACTGCGCAGTCTATGCTGTTCTTGTACAGACCCTTCGCGTCGAGTGACTGCATCCTCGTCTTGACCGTATCAATTGGCTGAGTGGCATACACAGTAATGACTCCAGCCATTCCACCAATGCCGAACGTGGACAAGGCGCCCAACTTCTCCCCAGGAGCCACATATGATTGCGCCAGCTGCTTCAGAGACGTATACGATGAGAAACGCACAGCTGAGTTCGCAGCCTGTCTTGCAGTTGTTGGCACGAATCCCTTAAAGAACCCCCTGACACCCTGCTCGCGGAAGATGACCCCAGAGCCGTGTAGAAAGCCGTTCATGCGCGGTTGTGGCCGCTTGCGATCGTCTATGAGTTGCGTCTTGATACTCTCGAACGGCGTGACAGCAAGCAGGGACTCTGTTGCCCCAGCCAGGAAGCCGCTCACAACTGTCATGGGCCCCGATATCCCGCCCTGTCCATCGCCGAGTAATTGCTTGTATTGATCAAATGCCACAAAGCGGACACCAGCTTTTATGCTGTTACCAATGATCAAAGTCGTGCATCCAGCATACCATTGTGCACCGAACGGAGGGAATGGGACTCTCTTCGCTGCCGACAGTCGGGAGTTGAGCTGTATGCGAGTTTTCGCGAATTCGGCTGGGTACGTGATCGCGATCTCGACGGCGCCAGCGGATGAGCCGGCTAGGACACTTCGAAGTGGTGAAGGTTTCTCCTTCTTCTTTGGCGACTGGGATTGGTGGGTTGTGAGGCCAATGTTTGGCACTGTGGTTGTTGACATGATCGCGTAGCGGTGAGTCTCAATGGCTCAAGACGTGTACGAGATCTGACACTCCTGACCGAAAAGGCTACGTCGATCTTGCTAGTACTAGCTGCTACGCATCGGGGCTATTGTTGGTAGGGGAGTACCTTCGTGTTCGAACATTCGAGATACTCGTCATTCTTGGAGCGGAACGAGGTCCGCCACACTCCCGAGCTCGCTGTAAACCTTCCATCACATGCGGTACACCACATCCAGTGTACATACCCATCCTTCGATCTTGCGACCTTTCAAGCTACTCTAGATCTTGCCGCCGTCTTCGAGAAAAGTTCCCACTATGCAGTCCCTTCGCGCCATCGCCCGCGCAGCGCCCCGAGCAACATCTCGCATCACATCCTCCTCCATCCGCACATCGATAAGACCATCATGGACATCATTCAGCACACCTCTTCGCACACAATCGCCATGCCTAGCAGCAGCGTTCAGCACATCTCGCCGGACATTCGACGGATCATCAACAGAACTCGCGGCAAAACTTCAGTCAGAGCTCCAGCTTGAGTCTGAAAACGCCGAGACGACTGTAGGGTCAAACGGGAACGTCGAGGCCTTCTTCAACGACACAGACTGGAAGCTACATGAGACTGATGGCGAGACTGTCGTCAAGCTAAGCCGGAATTACGAGGGCGAGCTGATCGAGGTCCGTTTCTCGATTGCTGAATTCAACACGCCGTATGAAGACCCGGAGAGCTCAGATGAGGCGCTCATGGACGAGGAGGATGAGTTGGCGGAGGGGCAGAGCGGCGGTGCGAACTCCAAGGGGGCGATCAATCAAGGCAAGACGGGTGGTGGGAACTTCAAGGTCGCGCCGGAGGATGATGTTGCGCCGGCTGACCGCGATGAGCTGAGGAGTGCTGAGGTATGTTGTCATGTTCTGTACATCGGCGACGACTACTGACCATTTCCAGGACGAGCAAAGTCTTCTCCCCGCGAACGTCAACGTGCTCATCTCCCACCCATCGTCGCCAAACAAGGGCGCTCTCCGCATCAACCTCATGGCAGACTCTGGCGAGTTCCGTGTGGAGAATGTCACGCACTTCCCTTCAGCCGACCTCCCGGAGGCTCAAGTAGCATGTCAGCCGCTAGATACAGAGACCGCATACGCTGGACCGCCCTTCATGCAACTGGACGAGGATCTGCAGGCACTGTTCGAGGCTTACCTGAATGAGAGAGGCATTGACACGGCGCTGGCTATTTTCATTCCGGAGTACATTGATGTGAAGGAGCAGCAGGAGTATGTGAGGTGGCTGGGCAAGGTGAAAGACTTTGTGGAGTAGTGGGCATGATGTAAAGGGTTGGCAAATCATGAGTGTAAATCAGACGGTATGGGTTTCGCAAGTCAGGCAGCTGGGCGTTCCGGTATGCTACATGTATGGAGACGTATGAGTGCAACGCTTTCCGGCGCAAGCATCACCACTCTATCTCACATACTTTGCCTATCCTTGAGCTCTCGTTGCCTATTGCAAAAGTTGTGACGAGGAGATGTCTGCCTACCAGTGCACACCCCACAACACAACCTCAGCTTCCGCATCACGTCCGCTGCCTTCATCTAAGTCGGCCGCATGCACAACCATATATGCGTGCACCGACAACAGCAAAAGACATGGTGGCGCGGCCAGCGAAAGAACCATCTCCCCACCAAGGTTCGAAGTAGGGACCTCAAGATGATCAGAATCCATTACAGTCTTGCGCTCTTCCAACTGAGCTATGGAGAGGCGAATCAGAGTCGATCAGTAGTATATATGATTCCTTGATCAAATTGGCAGACGCGACTCAACCCGCCTGTTCGCGCATCAGGGCCATTACCTTCTACTTTGCGCGCTTTCCAACTCTGTCTCGACCGCATATCTTTGCCCACGCACCGATGCATCGCCTCGCTTCCATGCTCTTGCTAGCCTCGGGCTAATCTAGCAGCATATACTTGCCAAGTCGCTCCTCCGGGCACGGCACGATTCGTCGCACAGGCGTGTATTCTGTGCGGCGGTGACCCTGCAGCTGGCATCTGGCCGTGCTGGCCTAGATCTGTGTGGCGGAAGCTAAACCGGAAGCCAAGCAGCAGCTCGAGGATTGTTATCCCTCATCCCCGAACGACCATCTCGATCTTGCGGAATACGACGCCTCTCAAAAAGGGGCTGACTCAAGATCTATTCCTTGCAGCTCCTCCCGTCATAGATTCCGGACGAGCACTTGCGTGCAACTCCGGCCACCACTCATGCCTCTCTGGAAAGACGCAAGTCTTCTAGATCGAACCCCGGAATAGTCTATTTCACAAAGCCGGAAGTCTACACGCCAAAGTAGAATGTGGCGCCTGTCCAGACTTTTGCGCGACCCTTTCAGCTTCTCTCAAAGCCTCATGGCGCTCACATGGTCTGAATGCACAGCCAGCCACAAAACATGCGCGGAGATGGTTTTTGTTCGACCGCAGAGCATGAAACCCGTACACATAGGTTGTTTACCCCCGACTGCGTTCTCTCCGAGTAAGTAAACCTGTAGCCATTCGCTTGAGTATATTCCACATCATCATATTGTCCTCGAAGACGATTCTATTGCTCTCCACTGTCGTTTCTGGTACATTCGCCACGGCTTCATGTCCTGCATCCACAACCTGCACGGGTCTCAGCGCGTCTGTCGCGTCTGCCCTCAAGACCTACTCGCTAGCACAGTCATGGTGCTCTCAAAAGTACCCCGTGCCCGTACAGACCTGTACAAGTACAGCGCCAGTGTCGACGGTCACGTACATCGCAGGAACGAGCAAAGTTACAACTACAGTCACTACTGTGTCGATCACGTCCGTCTCCTGAAGCCGTTGCAACTGTATAAACACTGACATTTTCCAGTGTCACACCTAGTACGGTTACTTTGACATCTACGAGCACGCAGACGCCTGGTCAGGCTGTCACGCTGGACGTGAGGACTACCGAGACCGTAGGTGTACCCGCATCCTCGACACATAGTATTCTCAGAACTCACACTGTTTTAGGACATCACCACCTCCACTGCTACAGTCACCGCTACCATCTTTGTCAAGCGCGATGGTATGCTTACAGTGCGAAGCGCCGCAACAGCCTTGCCAAGCCATGTCTACCGTCTCTTGGGCTCAACCATTTCCACGAGCACAGTCACGGGCGCAGCTCTAACCGCACGTGCGGTCGACTCGAAGGCGTCACAGCTCAGCAGCCTACAGAAACAAGCGTCGGCCTTCGTCGGAGGCGTCTGCACATGCTTGGAGACACCGCGAACTACAACAGTCACAACAACTCCAGTCATGCCTGTGAGGACTCCTGCTACCCCTACTATTAGCGTGACCGCCACGAATACAGCGTAGGCATTGGTTCCCTTGTCGAATCATGACTTGCACATACTAATGCAGCGCAGAACCGTCACTGCTACAATCTTGACGTCAATCGTCGTGACGGCCCCGCCACCTACGAGCACGCTCACGCGGACCGAGACGGTCTTCTCCACGACGGTTGTGACTACGACATCAACGAACACCCAGCAAGCCAGTCCGATACCTTCCACCGTCCCCTGCGGCCAGACCGAAAAGAACACGGATGGTTTCACTGTTCGCTATACCTGTGGGGCCCGCAGATCAGCTAGAGGGGACTTTTTGAGCACGTTCTCCAGCCCATCATTGCAGGCATGTCGGGACCAGATCAGGAATGGCGGAAACGTCTTCGGCGTCGATTACGATTACAGATCCTCGCTGTGCACAACATGGACTGATCCGTGCCCGGACGCGGCATGCAATTACCAAATGAACCATTACATCGTGAGGCCTGCAGCTGGATTCGTGTTCGTCGACATAGCGGACTTCGACTCGCCGCCGACGTACGAGTGAGCCGCACGTCGTTCGGTCTCGACTGTGGCGAGCACCAGAGACACGCAATGGTGTATGAATTCACATGATAGCCTCAGCGATGCCATATCTTGCGACATGTCTCACGCACTTCGAACGTAGCATGTAAGGCTGCTATGATTCTGTCGTAGATCTGCAAGCTTTGTGCAGCACATGGCAGGAGTGGTGCTGAACGCGCCTTGCGTAGCGCCTGAACAAACGCCATAGAAATCGGAGGTCCGATAGCATGAAGCGAAAAGCGTGTCGATACGTACTCACTCCCTTGAGACCCTAACATGAGTTGGACTAAGCCAGAATGAATATGAGTACTCTGACAGAGGTATGACAAAATGATAAACATATGCTATTCAACAATATCACTATCGGGAACCGTACCACTAAACGACTTCCAGTCTTGATCTCGAAGATTGTAATGCAGATTCCTCACACGCAACACAGTGCCAATCCTAACTGAAACAGCGCCTCGTGTGATCGGTTGAGTGTGAACACAAGTTCATCGATAGATGGCCGAATCGTATATATCATCAAATTCCTCATCACCTGCCCCCCATCATCCCCTCGATCCTCTCCGCTACCTCGCCAGGCTTCTCAAACACATACCACAACCTCCTGTCGACGCCCTTGAAAGCCTTCTCGAACCTCTCGCCCGAGTTCTTCTCGTTCTCGTTCATCTCCGCAATACCCGTCACCTTTCTGATGAAAATCGCTCCCACCCACTCCGGGAAGGCTCTGGCTGCATTGCCGTAAGCCTCGGGATCAGACTGCGTACTGTCGCCGATGAGGATGAACTTTCGCCCAGGGAGCCAGGAGTGCACTTTCGTGATGCGGTCGGTCTTGTACTCATTCGTGCCTTGGGAGAGGGAGGTGATCAAACCGCCTAGATTCTGCCATGAAGCATCGCGCAAGATGGTGGTGCCGGATGGGTAATTGGTAGTCAAGAATGTTCGCAGGAAGGGATAAAGATTGTAGGGTGAAGCGCTGAGGTAGAAGAAGGGTGGCGACTCGTTGTTCGGGTTCTTTGTCGCTAGAAGCTTATTCAGATGGGCGTACAATTCAGGCATCCCCGAAATGGGCTGAGGTGTTTCGACACAGAATGTGTTAGTCAAAACGCCGACGGGCGAAGGTGTTTGCGTGACCTTGATCGTGTCGTCGATGTCCGAGAGTATTGCCCATCCGGTAGGTGCAGCGAAGTGCGTTGTGACTGGCAGCCCGAATGGCGGAGGCAGATCGAGGGCTGCAGTCTGTACAGCCGGTGCTGAAGGTCTACATGTTGTTAGTCACATCACCGTGTAGCCTTGACAAAAGAGACATACTGTATCTGCAAGTCGTACACCTTCGAGCTGATACCACTCTGACTACTCGGTCCAAGCTCCAGCCTTGCCTTCCCGCCCACACTGACATCTATCGTCCGCTTTGGGAGTACTGTGTCGACAAAGGGTTGCAACCTTTTCGCAACTCTCTGCCTCGTCACATCGTCCGCTCTTAGATCCACGAAGTCAAGAATAGTACTCACGACACGCGAGACATCCTTTCCAGAGTTCTTGATGAAGTACGCAGCCACGAATTCGGCTTTCCACCCCGCATTCGAGTCACGAAATGCTGTGTTGTCGAGGATCCAAACAGCGTGCAGAGCCGGGTCTATGGGCTTGACGGGCGTCCAGGGCCAATTTATGGGGAAGCGGTCAAAGAGGTCTGGCATAGCGTGGCGGAGCTCAGCGTCTACATCTGGACTCCATGGACTGCTGCGTTCAATGGCGCCGAAGGAAGTGGCATCGACGAGGGCACGGCGGCCTTGGGAAGTGAGCTCGTTGAAGAAGTCCATGGTCGTGGGAGTCTCGGGGCTGTCACTCGTGAGGTGTATAGCAGATGACCGAAGTCACGGTCAGCAACTTTCTGTATTTCGTCTCTGATGTGTACCAAAGCGTGGTAGGATCTCGTGAGTATGACAGTCGGTCGCGGCGTAAGCCCGAGTAAGCTGATCACTCGACACAAGACTTTTACGATAGTCAGACCAATTGTCTAAGACACAAGGCTGCCCGGTAGCTATGTGAGATCGCTGTGTGACAAGCTCGAGTGTGGTCACACTCAAGCGCCACGAGCTGCATGACGCCGTTGGCTGGGCGGCGGTGAACTCTACTCTGTCCTGAAGTGGACAGTCATGCAGCATGCTGGTATTCGTAGAAGACGACTCAATTAATACGCTCATGATGGTGAGCAGACAACGCTGTCATGAGTACTGCACCAAGATGCACAAGGCTCGATCGACTGTATATTGCGCTTCACGCTGCTGGCGTGGCTTGGCTCCACTTCGCTGTGGCAAGCCGAGGAAGCAGTTCCCCGAGACTAGAGCACATATGTTGCAGCGAGCACGAGCACATGTCGCAGCATCTGGCAGTGATATGGCAATGTCGAGTCAGGCACATTGAACAAGCAGATATGGCCATATTGATTGTGGCCCAGGCATTGCGAGGTAGACGACTAGCCTCCTCTCTTCCATGCTCAGTCTCCACCGAATATAAACAAGAGTACAGCCGTCACAGAACCAAGTCTCATCTATATGTCCTTGCGGATGTATGCAACAGGGCCATCGTATACCTTGCGCCCCTTGACTGCGTAGTATGCAGCAGCAAGGATAAGAACACCGGCGAACTGTGAAATGTTAGTGATAAAATTCAAACGGACCATTGAGGATCTGCTTACAATGACGATGTTCCAATTGAACGACACAGGCGTGAGGTCGATGGGCGAAAGGGGGAAGAAGTTCATGATGAAGCACCTGGGTAGGTATTGTCAGCGCGATCCATCAGTGACGGATTCAATCGAGCTACTCACAATGCAAGGAACAAGACCGACGCAATGTTGATCGGCATGCCCCACTTGCCCAGACTCCATCGGCGTGGCAGCAATGGCTCACCCTTCATCCTCTTTACGATGATGCAGCTGATCGAGATGATGTAGGAGATGAGCAAAGCACCAGTGCCGAGGGAGGTGATGATGTTGAGGGCAACCGCGCTGCCCAGGTTGATTAGGGCGAGCAGCATCGAGAACACGTAGGAGAAAATGATCGAGTTGAGGGGAATGGCCATGCCTGGGCGGACGTAGGAAAGCCAGCCGCTGAATGGAGTACCCTTGTCACGCGCCTGGAGGCTGTTAGTAGGGACTCGAGTATTAAGTCGCAAGGGACACATACGAAGGCCCACAGCTGGCGAGAGGACGTGGCAAAGTTAGTGACGCAGCCGAAAAGCAACATGATAATCAGGATGGCGGTCATGACTGACGTGCCAGCAAGCGAATGCGTAGTGTTGTAGAAGACCTGCAAATAATTAGCATTGACCTCGATCAGAGTATCATTCTTCAATATATACCTGGATGAATGGGTAGCCAGTCGGCGTGCTCAAAACAGTTTCTAAATCTCCGATGACCATGCAGAAGGTAACAATCATAACGAAGCCCATGGCTCCATTCACGGCAGCGGTCCACATCATAGCAAGAGGCAAGCTGCGCGAGGCGTCGCGCAACTCCTCGGACATGTGGGTAGCACTATCCGGTCCAATGAAGGAAAAGACAGGCGACAGAATACCGACCAGACAACTGAGACCTTGCGAGCTCCAGCCCCCTCCGTTGCTGAACGTTGTGAACACTTCGCGCGCGGGCGAAACATCGGCAAGAACCCAGAGTACGATGAGGATGGCGAAGAAGCCGCAGATGTGCAGGACAAGCACCACTCCCTCGAGCAGGGGCAGCTTCGCAGCGAAAAATGTGTTGAAAAGGATACTGAAGGTCAAGACTGCCCACACAATGAGTGTCCCCTGCCATGCAGTCGCGTTGTAATCCGGATTGTTCAGCTTCGCAAGACCTTGGATGATGGTTCCGGCGAGGTAAGCAATGGCGGTGTTGCCGACTTGCCAGCCTAGCACGCAGAGCCAGCCGACGACGTAGGATAATATCTTCTGCGAGCTGCGAGGCGCGAACTCGCTGACCCAGTGGTACTGTCCGCCAGTAGTAGGTGCCATGCTGGCCATCTCGGCCATTGATGCGATTGCGAGTAGGAAACCGATGAAAGCAGCCAGATACATCCAGATTGCGCCAGCAGTGCCACCGTTTATCAGAACAAAGATCGACGCGCTGAATTGAGCCTCCCAAGTTGCCATCTTTCATGGATGCTGTTAGTAGGAGCTCGTCAGACACGGTCCAGCAAGCTACATACCAATACCATCGTAAAGCCGAATATCGTGACGAATCGAAAATTGCGCCTCGTCTCTTGCTTCTTTCCCATGCGCACCATGTCATGCTGGTCATTGGCATTGCCGCCGACCTTCTCTGCTGTCACCTCATCGGTGCTGGCGTTGTCGCCCAAAAATGACTGCATCGTGACCGGCTCCTTGTGGCCCTCCATTCACGCGGAGACAAAGTACGCACGAGAATGCGACAACGGAAGTCTACTGTATTCGAGAAGAAGGGGAAACCTAATCAACGAGATAGAAATGCGCCTCAAAGTAACGACTTACAGGGAAGCTCGAACAGTGATGAAGAGCCCAGGTCCACCCGGAGAGTAGTTAGGTCAGCGGGCCGTGTGGCATCGCCTGCGGTGCGTGCGGCGTGCCCCACACACGTGAAGACGCACAGGGTTGAGGGCCGGCATTTGCAGCCAGAGGCCCACGACAGAAGGGCACGGCACGTCTTCTCCCGCCGGAACCAAGGATTTCGCGAGTTGCAGACGATGCCCACGTTGTTTCGCTAGTGCTTGATGCGTTTACGGTCGTGTATAGCCTAGCGCATTGATATTGGTGAATGTGTTGCAGCGTAAGGTACCGAGTACCTCCGCATGGGCGACCATGTTGCGCGAGAGACACTGATGGTGATCTCCCATCCTGGAGCCAAGCTTCGTGTCCAGTGGTGCAACGGGAGTCGCTAACTGCTTTCATAAACTTGCTAATCTCTACGATATCATTGCTGTGAAAGCTTTGTCCAATTGCCGCATTCTGCGGAATCGAAGGAAAGACCCTCTCTTGGCAGTATGCAAACTAGGGACGGGGAGGTCGAGCCGCGCAGTGGTCTTTGACATTTCTAAGTGGCCAAGAAAGTATGATAGCGGTCGATCGCTTCCACACCTTCATTACCCGGCCATTGATAGATGTCAGTTTGATCGATATGGAGCGCCAGTATGGACTACGCCATGAGATACATATGTGCAGCACGTTCCATGACGGCCAAACAGCGGCGATGCATGTCGGACGATGATCCGCATTGATAGCGATGCCCAGCATGGGTGTACGCACGTGCGTGACCAGGTAGTATGCGCTACGTTGTGGTTGCATGCAGGTGTAATATGTACTGTGTGTATGATGATCGCTAGGCGAATAATGCCTCAACGCAATGTCGGGTGCGACACAAGATTAGCCAGGGACCCGCGACTTGTGCAACTCTGATCTTCTGCCAACCACAGCGCTCACACCAACGATTGGCATTATTGGATCAGCCGTGATTCGACTCTAATCGATGATCGCCATAGCTGCCGAGTCAGGTAGGCTCTGTGTGCGCATACGCGCATCCAGATGTGCACCTATCTCGACTGACTGAGCCGATTGCTGAACTTGGCCGACGCAATACCTAAGTCCATCTACAGTAGCGAGACGTGTTTGATGATTTCAAGCACCAAACACTTCGGATGAGGTTCCATGCGAGCAGGCGTCTAGGGACTGTACTACTAGCATCGCGGTTTGACGAGCGGGAACGTGGCGGCGTCCTTCGCGGCAGGTAGTGTAGATAGTGGAGCGAGCTCCGACGTTGCGTGTACCCAATCGAACATCCACCTCTTGAGCTTATTCACGTGACTGGCGCCCACCTGCCGGCCTTGCTAGACCGGAAGTCTGTCTCAGATTGATGATGCGCGCTGCGAGTCACGGCCACGTTGTTTCTCTTGCGCAATAGTCTGCGATATTACCACACGGGCGGATTTGTCCTCAGTGTAAGGCTGAATGCCCGCAATGCTGTGCCACATGGATGCGTGCGTATACCTAGGTACCATACTCGACGTCAGCAACTCAACAGCTACCCCATGCTGCTGACACGAGCACCACTGATACCGTGGCGCTAAGCTCAAGTCGCGCCCTGGCCCGGTCTGCCCCGTGTCTTTTACCTCCGCCAACTTCCTCTCCACTTTGCGCCATGTCACCTCGGGAACTTCCACTCCCAGGCATTCCCTCTGCCGGTACGAGTAATGGTAGCACGCAAAACACGGGTAAAGTCGTGCTAGGGACCTGAAAGGCACGAGCGCGAATCCTCTCCCAAAATTCCGCTGGTAGCTCGAGGTACGACAAGAGGTCAACCTGAACTCAAATCTGGTGGCTCGATTGCCGCGGACGGGCGCTCGCGTGCACGAGGACGGGGTGCATCTTGTGCCTGGCCTGGGCGTCACCGTATGTACGATCTGGTATCCACCTCTCCACAAGCTACGACTTGATCTAGTCCTGGGGGATCCTGTGCTGGTAGAACTACGGGCGGTTTGCGGTGGAAGTACGCTGTGTTGCACTGGACCTTTGGTTTCACCACCGCAATCATGGACCTCTTACCACGAGCGACAGAAGGACCCAACTTTGCGTCCTTCGCGCCAATCACCGAGTATGATCATGCTGGATACATCTGGATCGCAGCACTGTACTGCATGTCGGTGTCGTTACTAGTGCTTTTCACGCGAGCATACATCAAGAAGAACACTTTTGGCAACGATGACTGGTCGTTCGTGGCATCATGCGTTCGTAGACACCCGAGGATCATTTCGATGAGCCGGTACTAACCTCCACGCAGACAGTCATGCTGGCACAGGTCATTGCGCTATTCGTTGCTCTGAAGAATGGCCTCGGAAGCTCTTCAGCCTTGCATTACGACACCCCGACAGATGAAGCGCAAATCGGGACAGCCGGCCGGGCTACAATGGCTGCAGATATGCTCCTCATAATCGCCCTGGCACTGGGCAAGATCTCAGTGATTCTGTTCATACAGCGACTGCTGTCGCGCGATCTTCGGACCCTCAATCTGGCTTGCTACGCTCTATGTGGCGTCTACGCTGTCTGGGGACTTGCATCAGTTATCACGATAGGCGCGATGTGCAATGGACCGGAGTACGTTGCAGACGGGCTGGAAGCGCGATGCGGTGATCAGGTGCGTCAAGTTAGAGATGCGCCTCTACGATATTGGGCGACTGACATGCAGCAGAGCGCGCGATGGGGCGGGATCGCAGCCTTTGACGTTCTTACTGAGCTTACTCTCATCGTCATGCCTTTCGTCATCGTGTGGCCATTGCAGATGTCCACCAAGCTCAAACTGCAAGTGACATCTGCCTTCTCGTTCCGCCTTGGGTAAGTGCGCACTCCATCCTGCAAGGCTGAAACCCAATTTCACCAGTCCGATCATCTCCGGATCAAGCCTTGCTGACATGCCTCGTTCTCAGTGTGGCCGCGCTGGCAGTTACCCACGCCGTATATGCATCTCGCCTGCCTCGCAGCGCCCACCCCAGTCTTGCTTCGATCCCTCGCATTGCCCTAGCGGAAGCCGAGCTCTGCTGGTCCATCGTGAGCGCCACGATCCCGAACCTCAAGTCCTTCATGTCCTCCTTCAACACCGGCTTCGGACATAACGACTTCGCCTTCACGGTCACAGGCTCAAACTACGACATGAACGGCTCGCGGTCAAAGAGCGGGAACCACAACATCCCCTTAAGCAACATGAGCCGGAATCGCTCGAATGGGCGAGCCACGCCAGGCTTCATGGAGTCGCTGAGGCCTGAGGGTCATGGGTATGAGGTCGAGGTTCGTGGCCAGCAGCAGGACTCCGCGAGTGTGGGTAGTGGCCAGAGCGAAGAGATGATCATAAGAAAGCAGGTTATAATGACGGTGGACCGGGATCAGGGTGGTAAGAGGCGACATAAGGCCATGTAGGATGTTGCTCTTGGATATAATGGACATAGACAGGTATTATGATACCGGGATCTGGCGTTATGTAGGGAAGGCTACTTGAGCGGTCATTGTATATAGTATCATATACCCATTCACGATCGCACAACACCTTTGCTGGGATACTCCTCATTGGCGGTTAGGTATTCGAATCAGTGAAGACGACCTTCGACATCCTCGCCCGCACAGCGGATGCTTATCTGCCTATCGACTGCCTGCCGCCAGCGTCACTGTAACCAATGGATTACCGCGTTGCCGCCTGAATGATGATCACGTGATTATCACATGTTGGCAAGTCGCGTCCTCTCAAATCGCGCTTGACGCGTAAAGTGCCGCCACAACCAAACACTCGACTTGCATCTCGCCCTTCCTCACTGCATCTCCATAATACAGTCCCAGCAATCATTTAGTTATACGCCCTCAGCTCATCACAACCACCTGCTACGACCAAGCTTGAAACATCACGTACGACAACTTAGATAGCTAATCTCAGCCATCATGGCGACAGGTGAGGAGATGCTTTCACTATCGATATTACCGCCAGAGTACTGACAGGCTTCATTCAGTCTCTTTACTCAATGTCTCCGTTCGCAACAATCCCGCGGCCTTCGACGCACCGTACGAGTTCGAGATCACATTCGAGTGCTTGGAGCCGTTGCAAAAGGACCTGGAATGGAAACTGACATATGTCGGCTCTGCAACCTCGTAAGTGCGAGCTAGCTGTCACAGGCAGCAGCGCCACCATCTGACAAACCTCGTCTAGCTCTGAGCACGACCAAGAACTCGACTCCCTCCTCGTAGGCCCGATCCCCGTCGGCGTGAACAAGTTCGTCTTCGAGGCCGACCCACCAGATCTGTCCCGCATTCCGGACACGGAGATCCTAGGCGTCACTGTCATCCTCTTGACATGCTCCTACGATAATCGCGAATTCGTGCGTGTGGGCTACTACGTCAATAATGAGTACACGGACGAATCACTCATTGAAGAGCCGCCTGTGAAGCCGATCCTTGAGAAAGTGAGGCGAAGTATCTTGGCTGAGAAGCCAAGGGTCACACGGTTCGCAATCAAGTGGGACAGCGAGGAGAGTGCGCCAGCAGAGTTTCCGCCCGAGCAGCCAGACGTTGATGCTCAGGAGGATGATGGGGCTACGTATGGTGCTGAGGAGGAAGAGGAGGAGGAGGCTGAGGTGGGAGCTGCTGAAGGTGAGGTGGCTGCCAAGGGTGAGGATCACGAAATGGATGGCGTAGACGAGGCTCCAAGTGGGAAGAATGAGGAGGACGATGAGGCTGAGGACTCGGATGATGGGAGCGAGGATCTCGAAGCTGAGAGTGAGGGTGATGAAGACGATCTCGAAGATGAGGAAGCCGAGGCTGAGGAGAACGGTGAGAACGGCGAGGACATGGAGATGGATGATGGGCCTGTCGAAGGTGTCAAGAATGGGGTGCCGCACGCTCAGCCGGATGTGATGGTGCATTAGGACTGCGCTACTGAGACGGTGTTGCAAATCAGGGTGAAAGCCTGTATTTATTGATCTGTGAGTACGACATCGCGAGAGAGCACTAGCAGCATGGGCATGGCGTTTATAAAATAGAGATGTTATCGAGTTGCAGACTATCTACCTCATGCTCCAGTAAAAGGAGTGTTGACTTCTGCATTACCTTCTCTTGCTTAGTCGCCGGTGCCAAGCTTTTGCTGCCTACTGTACGTGGACTTCACTCCGTTCTCCAACATCATCTCTTCTTACGACGCCCGAGTGCGGTCCCATCTACCGTGCTGACTCCAGTTTCCAGACACTCGGCTAAGCACATGTTCGCTTATTACCACCATGTCCATGTGAGGGGAAGATCTACAGTATTGTACTACAGCGTGGAGAAACCTGGGGTAAGTAGCATGAGGTTTGTTTGCATTATTTATGCTTTCCTTGGTCGTTTGCGTGTACAGACTATTCTGTCTGCGCTTTCTTAGTCAAGCTCAGGATCACAATGGACTCCCACATAGCCGACGAGAAGCTCAAGCAGCTGCATGTCGAGGACAGCACTGTCACAGCCAATGATCGGAAAGCAGCCGACTTCGACATCGATGCTGTAGCTGAGAAGAAGCTGCTAAGGAAGATCGATCTCAGGTGCGTAGGACCGAATCTCGAGTCAAGGTCGAGAGGCTGAACCATCATAGGCTTGTTCCTATACTATGGTTTCTCTACATGCTAGCATTCCTTGATCGGACGGTACGATGAGTGCTCTCGCACGCATAACCGGGAGTCTGACGATCCGCAGAACATTGGCAATGCTAGGATCCAGGGCATGACGGAGGACCTACACATGACTGGTCGGCCTCTTCCGTTTGGAGCTTTGCGAAGCTGCTGGTCGCTGATCGGTCGCTAGGGGATGACTACAATATCGCCTTATTCTCCTTCTTCATCACTTACATTCTGTAGGTCGTACTGGAACTGCGTCTTGACGAGCTGAGGAGTGCACGACTGACGTGAATGCAGCTTCGAGGTACCTAGCAACATCATCATTAAGGTGAGTCGCTGCTGT
>KZ111205.1:24745-58482 GCA_002077045.2 Rachicladosporium sp. CCFEE 5018
CAGTTATGTCGAGCAAATTCTTCACATGGACGAAAGGCGATAAGAGCGCGCACGAGGCGATGCGCTCTCGCGGAGTTGTGCCGATCCCAATCGAGTGTATTTCATTCAAAGGTCTGGACTACGAGCGCAGCAAGAAAGACTTTAGCAGGAGTCATCGTAGGCCACCGCCACTTAGGCTTGACTCGAGCCCGGATATTCTGCAGCACGGAGCACGAAGGGACAACTCGATTGCGCTACATGATGCTGCCGTGCAATCGGCCACCGCTTTAATTGATGTGGTCAACGTAGGCGTACTCCTGTGCGAGCAGCTCTCCGTCGAAGCTAACATGATTGCAGGACATGCTGCGCTCTCCGCAGGTCTCCGACAGACTACATCAGCGCGCGCAGAGCCTGCAGCCAATGTATGGCCGCCCTCGCTCGCGGACTGCACCTCCAACGCCAATGGCTGAGGCACCACATACCGAGCCCGCGGAGCTTCCGGGATCGATGCCGAACGAGAAGTACCCGAAGAATGGCCTTTCGCATCTCACTAATGCAGTCATTGGGAGATCGATCGAGCGTCCACATACGAGCCCGCAGGAGTCAACACATCCAGCGTACGCTACGCCTCGCAGGTCTGTCGATGCTCCGCGACAACCGATCGGCTCCCCTTTCGCGCCAATGTCAGCTCGGCCGTCTGTTGCGGCTTTCTCAAAACATGCTCGATCACACGCCTCGGCGATGCCGCTTTCGAGGGAGCAAGACTCGCGAGAGCAAGAGAGTCGGGCGCGACGGGCGACGACATCCACCTTCAAGCGACCGTCACTGAGTGTACTACAGCCTTGGCCGGATCAAGTGCTGCAAGCCTCCGACGCCCATAGTGAGACGCACGACGACACCTCCCTCGTGGCCTCAGCGGCGACGAGCTCGCGTCAGTGCTCAGACAGGATGCAGCAATCCCGGACTGCCAGCAATCCCGAGGCGATCTTACTGTATCAAATGGCCAACATGCGCGACTCTCACGTCGCCCACTTGACATCTCTGAAGCAAGCTCATGCTCACGAGATCGCCTCTCATCAATCTTACATCGCTTTCCTGGAAAGTCGAAATCTAGGCATCAGACTGGGGGGAATGGACACTACGCAAGTAGACACGAAGCAGAGACTTACACTCGATACCGCCCAAGTCACGAACAGACTCGCAGAGCCTTTGACATCCGACGCGTCGGCCACGACTCGAAAATCTTTCGAGCTCACTCTTGAGCACGAAAAGCGCGCATCGCAAGAAGCCATTGCTGAAGCTGAATTGCTCAAGCGCAAGCTATCGCTATGCCGCAAGTCACACACGGATCCTGGTGAGCTTCGGCGTGAGCGCGATCAGTTTCGCGACGCCGTCGATGGCAGCGAACGGAGGATTACGCAGCTGAAGGACATCATCCGGAAGGCGAAAGAGAACGAGCGGTCTCTGCGCAACGCTGTGGAAGACTTGCAGCATCGCCTCACAGCAGCCAATCATGAGCGCCTGGACGTCCAAGAGGGCTTCCATGAAGCGTGCAGGCAGGTGAGTCAACTTACGCAGCGAGAGGACTCCCTCGCTAAGGAACTGGACTCGGTGCGAAGTCATCAATTCTACGGCAATACATCTCTTGCATCGTCAGTCTCGACGCACTCGGATCAAACGCACGATCGTCGTAGGTATGTGCGCAAGACGTCGGACATGAGTCTGCAGGTATGGAGCAATGATCCTCTGTTGCTGCAGGTACAGCGCCTGCAACAAGATTTGCGCGACAGAGACATGAGGATCCAGCATTTGGAAGAACAGGTGAAGCAACAAACAGCAAGCTACATACAAGAGCAGGAAAGACGTGCACAGTTGCAGAACCTGGTGAACGCGACACAGCAAGAGAGGGATGCGATCAGAGAAGATTGCGACAAGTACAACTCGCTTCTCCACAATGAGCTGCGTCGGCAGTCGCGGTTGGCGGTGGATAGAGTGCACACTTCGAACCCTCAGATCGATGCCGAAGCTTCAGCATTGGTCGCAAGCAGGCTCTCACCGACGGGCTCGAAAGCTCCACACGGTGCAACTACAGTAGCCCCCTCTGTGGAGCTAGAGCTGGACCACTGCGTTCGAGAGATACTTATGTACAAGCTCGACGTACGAGGCTACAAGAAAGACCTCAAGAAAGCTCATGCGGAGATCGAGGAGCTCCGTAGAGGCAGGGTGGAGCTACCTCCTACACCCGACCGCCAGAGCTTTGGCAGTCAGTCCTCGTCTGACCTCTCCACCAAGCGGATCCGATCCGCCACTTCCTCGTCAGGACTCGGCATCTCTCTTGCGCAGCAGACACCAAAGACGCCGACTCGCTCGGTGGCTTCAGTGACCCAACAAGCGCTCATGAGAATGTCGCCACCAATACCGCAAGTAGAGTATACCACGAGTCCGCCTCCGCGATCGAAGACGCCACTTGGTGCGCATAAGAAGTTGCCTAAGCCTCCGATGTCGAGGAGTCCGAGTCCGATGCCTGTGAGCAGAACACCTGGACGAGTAAAGCAGATGGAAGGCACGCCGAGGAGCGTGTCGGATAGTATTATTGCGAGCTATGCGGACAGGAGGACGCCAGAGGTGGACGCGCAGGGGGTGTTGTGAGTCAATCTTCGCGGTAGCTACAAAGCAGAACCACAGGATGCGTTCACAGTTGTGATGAGGCTGCGTATCTTCGCGTCTTCGACCGTCTGGACTGTAGGAAATGCTCTTTCCTGCGTGGCCGTAACGGTAAGACGGCTTGCTCCTGCGTCAACGAGAAACGAGTCGGTGGCAGA
The DNA here is from genome assembly GCA_002077045.2 of Rachicladosporium sp. CCFEE 5018. Lineage (NCBI taxonomy): Eukaryota > Fungi > Ascomycota > Dothideomycetes > Cladosporiales > Cladosporiaceae > Rachicladosporium > Rachicladosporium sp. CCFEE 5018. Next base: position 27,547 of record KZ111205.1, read on the forward strand.
AAGCGATGGCTTACCGCTCTCTTATACCGGCGCGATTTGCGGAAGTCAAGGCGCCGGGAGTGCGACCGTGACCGTGATAGCAGCGGAGCGTTCAAGCTCCCGGATAGGCGGCACCGTTAGAGCAGACCGCCACGATTCTAAGAACTTCATCTAGACTAAATGCTAAACACAGAATGTAGAATGATCATGAAGGTCAGAGCAGAGATGTCAGGCACATGGCGACTTGGGGATACAGATAGCTGTACTTCTGGAGTACTAGAGCTAACAGCTGTTGATAATTCAGACGATGGCCCTGTGGTCTGCACTCTCAATCCACCGGCGCCGTTGGTGACTATCGCGCCACTGATTGTCGCAGCTAGACCTCCAACTGTGAGCATGTGCGTGCCAAGTTCGACCACACCAGTCGTGCCGGGGACGGTGATCGCTGTCATGGTCGTGTATGCCATGCTTATGACTGTCCAGCCCAAAGCTGTGACCGGCAGGGGACTCGGACTTGGATCGCGGGTACAGCCAAGTACGCTAGCAATGACGCCGCCTATGTTCATGCTGCCTGCTGTCGTAGGACTGAGCGTGACTTGCGTCGCAGGCAGGGCGGTACTGGGATCGTTCGCTGTCTCTGCATCTGTATGTGACATCGAACCCGGGCCCGTTGATGGGGTGGCAATAGCGTTCGTAGCCCTCGACGACGCCACTGGCGTGCTCGTTAAAGTAGACTCTCCGTCTGAGACTGACTCTAGGCTCGGCACTGGGGACGCTATCGCAGATGTGGGCATCGGCGTGGAGCTCGCAGTGGGATCAGATCGCCCAGTTCCTACCGGCAGCAAGCCTTGGATGGCCGTGATTGCTTGCGGGGCTGTCGTTGTTGCAGCTTGAACGGGCGTCGTGGGGCCCTTGATATCTGCCTCCAACGCTTGCAGCAAGGCAAGTTCCACTGCGAGTGTGGGAAGGGTTTCCGTCGTCCAACAACCATCCAATGTGCAGTCCGCCTGGACTGGTCCGAATGTCTGTGGGTTGCATGATGACTGTGATGCAGGGTCGACAGGATCATGACCTGCCCTCCAATCCGACTGAAACCAGTCGCAATCAGAGCTGGCGAGCGTCGCCTGTTGGCACATCGGCTCGAATCCGTATTGCGTCCAACCATTTGCTCCAGTCGTCGGCAAGCTTAAGGTTGACATCCATGAGCTCCAGGATTGCTCGCATTGGGCCACAACGGAGGGCAGGGAACACGCCGGTGTCGTGAAGCGGAGACCCGTCTTGGTGCCTACCAGGTCTGTTTTATTGAAGGTAGAGGGTCTCGGGCTTTCGGGTATCTCTGTGTAGTAAGTTGTTGTGTACATCGGCGTGGTAATGGTCGACTCAGAGCTGGAGGCGTACTCGAACACTATGGTTGTGTAATAGGGAGAGAGGGTCGTAGACTCGAGCTGTGTTGTGAGATACGTGCTTAGACCTTGCACTGAGTAATAGTAGTCTGCCCATTGTGTCCAACATCTTGCTGCAGAGCCTGAGAGTGCGGCAATGTTGCTTCCTGGAATCATCGTGGTATTCATCGCAAGGGATAGGTAGGTTGTGTTGCTTTGCGTCGGTACACTTGCATTCGGCTGCAGACCGACCGATGCCATCACTTCAAGGCTAGACACAAGAGCCCAGAAAAGCCCTCGTTGCATTGGGTACCTGATATTACGCACAAGGAGGTTCCATAGACGGGAACACAATCACCTCGCGCCACTTAGAGGTGCCAGAAGTGTGTCAGACCCAGAGAGAGGATTGTATTGATCGAGTTGTAGAGCGTTGGAATAGATTGACAGGGAGTGTAAAGAGAAATGGTGGGGGGGAGATCGGATACCGTAGAAGAACACAAGGCTCAGCCTCAGCCTTGTGTTCGTTGATAGGCTGCGTTTGCGGTGCCGGGCTCATCACCGTCGGCGAGAAACGACCCAGGCGGGACATGGCGAGATCTCCCATGGAGAAATGAAGTACGTGGCGCACAAGCTGCACTTCACAGTGCGAGCAATGAGGGAGGCTAGTCGCTTAGCTATGATCACCGCGACTGATTACTAGTTGGGCAACCATCCGCGGATTTCACATCCTGCATCTGAAAGACGTCAAACTCCGCGGACCGACCTGCAGATGTTACGTGTCGTCGTCCAGACTGGTCGTGGAGCGGATGGGTGCATGTAAGGTACGCCTCTGTGAGACGTGACGACCAGCATGCCTTTCGAGCGCATCTGCGCGCATAGCTGCGTATAGGCCAGGACCCTAGCCTTCTTTACAGCAGTTTCGAAAGCGTCGGTCTACGTGTGCATCCTGCAGCGTCGCATGAAGCCATTTGATCTGGCCATCAGCGGTCGTCCACAGAGGCAGGTGGGTCAAGTAACGAAATCGTCCACAATATATCCCTCCACTCAGATCCTATCGTACGTGGGCTAGTAGTGTCCAATGCCGCGGATAACGATCAGTCATTGCTTCGACATGCTCTGCGATGGATACACGCAGTGTTGTAGCCAAGCTCGAGACTTCAATGTAGTTGTCGGAGGCGCAATCTGCGTATCGAGTCAGCATACATATGCCAAGTCGAGCCGCTCTCTGATTCGTGCAGCCGTTATTGCGCTATCCTCCAGCTAGCTATTCATATCCCGGCGATCTTATGCAAGGTACGAGACGTTTTCTGCAGCTTCAAGGAGTACATATGCGGTGCTTGTAACGTCGCAGCCCTCACTCTCGCCTGTTGTGGACGCAAGAATATTGTAAGAGGCGATTTCATGATGGATGTCTGCTAGCAGAGTCACATGGATCTGTGGTCGGCGGCAATGAGGTGCCGTTGGTGGGGAAGATGTCAGATCATTGCGAAGTGGAGCATGCGGGCGATCAGCGCTAGGGTTGCGCGTGGGAAGTGATGCTAGAGTTCCATGTGTTCCACGGGTGTCGCAGAGAGTGTTTGTTGCAAATTTCTGCTGTGGCATACTTCATCGACGTCTGAGAGTCTTTCACGCCGCAGGAGTATTTTCTGCTCGAGGTCATACTTCCTGTCGCTTCTTTGCCAGCTTCTTCCATGGGACGAAGGAGCTACATCGAGTCTTGGCGTGGTGAACTAATAGAATAAGGTTCCCAGATTAGCCACACGCCCATTGATTCGGAATCAGGAGACGCGCCTGTGCCCGCGCAAGTGCCCACACCCCGAGCGTTCCACACTGTCGAACCAGAGCAAACGCACGCACTTACATACAGACTATCTCTAGGCGCCATTGCTACACCCGAGTGTCACCGGCGTCTACACTTCTCATCGACATTTTGGCTGTCAGACTCCACGTGCTGGGCGACTCGGCATCCCTACGGCCCGCGCCTGCAGCTGGCCATTGACGGCATCCGAAATCAGCGACGTGCAGACGCGCTGCAAGAGTCAGGGACGGAGGTTCGATGGCCGACAGTAACTCTCAGACATCTCCAGGGTATAGCGTTCATCCGGGCATTGCTACACGGAGTAGCTCAAAGAACGTTCTTCGCGGCGGCGACGGTAAATCCAGCCCTCCTTCGACGCCGCGCAATCCTCCGCGACGCGCGAAAAAGGGCAAAGCGCCCGCGTACGCACAGAGTCGTGGGCAAGAGGGCATCAATTGGGAGCGATCGCTGGCGACAGACACCAGGCACTCGCATGGACTCTCCTGGTCCAGCACAACCCGAGATAGCGTAGTGGACAACCTCTTGCAATCCCTCGATGGCCTTTCCTCGCAGATGAGGGCGACATTTGAAAGCACTGGCGCTCAATTTGACGACTTTGAGGACAGGCAGCGCGAGCGCGATCGCATTAGACAGGCGCCATTGCACGCGGCCGACAGACCAGCGCAGCGACCAAGAGGCCACACATACTCCTCATCACTATCTTCCGATCTTACCTCGCGCATCCCCGAGGAGTCGCCGAGCAGCAACTTTTCTAGCCCGCCCTATCGCAGCCGCAGGAGTAATAGCAGCAGCAACGTGGGCACACACCTCCCAGCGCAGAAGTCAGGCAGAGCACCGACTTCGCGCTACAGCCAGCTACAGAGGAACTTGAGCAGTGACACGAGTCGAGGGGCGCACAGCGTTCTCTCGCACAGGCAGGTGAACGGTCAGTCAAGAGACGAAGGCAAGACATCTTTTGAAAGCCAAGGGTATGACGCAGTGAAAGAGTCTGGACGATTGGCTTGGGGTGGTGTAGGACGTTCTGTGAGCATGGACCATATCTACGCCGACGCCAACACCAGAGTCTCATCAGTGATGGAACGTGGACGACCTGTCCCATCCGCATTCAGTAGCTACGAAGTACCGTCGAACGCTGCGCCGGAACCTATGATACCTGCGGGACCGCGTAAAATGCAGAATCCCAACGCGACAGGGCCGGTATATGTTAATCAGGCAACGAAAGGGAGTGCGCTGAGGAAGATAACGACACAGTCGGATCTACGCTCGGCGAGTGCTCCGATGATACCGCAGGACGTGCGAGATAGAGCGAGCGACTTTGTGCGGAACAACAGCATGCAGGGCAATCCGGTAGTGCCGCCACTGGGTGAGCGTGCAGTATCGACCTCAATATCTGGTGGTGGAAGAGCGAGAGATGCGCTGAGTCCACACCGCGAACGTCAAGGGTTCTTCAAACGAGTCTTCGGTGGCTCAAGTCGGACGAACGAGCGACCGGTCTCGCCTCATGGAGCACCCGAAGCTGGCAAAGAGAACAAGAAGCCCTCCGTATCTACGACAAACATGACAAGCTCGAACCTCAAGAACGAGGTCCAGCAGCTGCCGAACTCGACTGCGGTCACGACCGCATCTTTACCCCCAGTATCACTCAATAAGAAGCCATCGTCATTCTTTCGCAGGCGAAAGAAGTCTGCTAGCGACAATTCTTTACCACCACCTCTGCCACTACATCTCGATCAAGCTAAGCTCACGCCTGCACAGCCCAGTCCGTCTGCAAGCAGTCTACGCAAAGTCATGGACCCCTTCCTGCGGGATGAGGACGCTTCGGCAACAATGCGTCCACCACTATTGGTGAAGACCGACTCTCGACCAGACTCTAGTACTTCGCATACTGGAGACTCGGACAGCCTTGACATCTTCCATTCTGGCTACACGCCTCCACCTGACGCATCGCTTGGTAAAAGGAACCCATTCTCTCGAGAGCCCACGGGTGCTCGACCCAGTCAGGACAGTGACGGCAAGCTGAAGGTCAAGGTGAAGAAGAAGAAGCCGGAGCCGATCGTCGCAAGCACAATGAGCAACGATACAGATCGGCAGAACTCGCAGCCTAGCGGAGTGCAACCAGACCTTATGTCACCCGCTACATTCTATTCACCAATGGAGGAACCCTAGCGTAGAGTCTCCCCAATGTCGTCTGAAGCGATGGCAACAAGTGAGCGTGAGCAGCGACCGGTAAGTCGGGCAAGCACTGGCGATCGTATACTGGCGTCAGCAGGAGTGAGTCCCGTAGAGCCAAGTCAAGAAATGCGTGACTTCGCAGCAGGAAACAATTTGGACCTTCACATGCAGGAGTCGAGCTGGTCAGCGCCGCAACATCCCCAAGCGGAGACATCAAGAGAGGCGAGCGGGCCAACACGTCTGTTCTTGCAGCCATCTGTTGACGATCTCGGTAAGATCGCCTCTCGCAAGACTGGAGTGTCACCACAGAGCTCGAAGCAGTCGTCAAGATCTGCGTCCGTGAACATGCCTGGCGCGAATGAGCAGGCGCCAGCAACACCAAGCACGCGCTACCACTCTGCTACAAGCCTACCGCTTGTGCAGATGGACGGTAATGATCTGCTCCGGCCTTCACTCGATGCATACAGCATGCGAAGCTCATCCAAAGACTCCGGCGATGCGTCCAAAGAACGCGCAAAGCGCATCTTCGACGGTGACGAAGACGATGTCACTCAGATGGAAGCCGCCTCATGGCTTGGCGAGAACAAGACACTGAATCAGCGGACACTCGCAGCCTACATGTTGATGTGGGACTTTGCTGGGATGAATGTGCTCGCTGCACTGCGAGCGTTGTGCGGCAAGCTCGTGCTGAAGGGTGAGACGCAACAGTTCGATCGCATCATCACTGCGCTCTCATCGCGATGGTGCGAGTGCAATCCCAATCACGGCTTTAAGGCTCAGGATGTAGTGCATACCATGCTCTACTCACTGATCTTGCTGAACACTGATCTGCATATGGCTGACATTGGCGACAAGATGTCAAAGAGTGCGTACGTGAAGAATACCCTGCCAACTATCCGGCGTGTTGTATCTGATGCTGCACCAGGAGCGTTCGACGAAACGCTCCGCCCGGCAACGAATGGCCAGACCCGAGCTGCGATCCCTTGGCCTGAGGCGAACTCATCCGGTCCAAATTCACCTGCTCTACCACCTGACACGCCTCAAGAGCGAACGTCGTTCGATCTTGGTGCACGTCCCAATGCCACGAAGCGGCTTTCGATCCGGCCGGGCATGTTTCGAGGAGAGTCGGACGGCTTCACTCCTGACTCGGCTACCAGCAGCTCCTCCAATGCGCTTGTGAACAGTCAATTCAATGGGAACATGCGTGCTTGGGAGTTCGAGGTTGAGATCGTACTCAAATCTTTCTGGAACTCGATCAAGGGTGAGCCTTTACCATTGCTCAGTCTGTCAGTCGCCGACGTACGAAGCTCTGAGCGCAACCTGGCACCAGGCGGACTGAAGAGGTCCGGCTCGGTCGCCAGTAGAGCGCCTTCGGAAGCTGCATCGTATCGCTCGAAACCTGGTCTGCGCAACTTATCGATGGGATGGCAAGGTCGCAACACACGGTCGAGGCCCAAGATGTACAACCCTAGCACTGTCGGTTCCTCACGGACGAGCTTCGATGATGACAGCAGTATGTGGTCTGGTGTGCAAAGCAGCACGTGGAGCAGCAAGAACTCGTATGGCAAGACTCTTGCGTCTAGCTCTGTGGGCAGCCTTGGGCACTTCTTTTCGCCTTCAGATGCGTCCTACAAGCACTCGATAGGCTTCGCGAACGCCCTGTCGCAGGCGATCATCCGCGAGGAGGGCGTCGCAAATGGCTTGGACAACGACTCCATCACGATCAAGGGCGATTTGCTCGAGGACGAGTCACTGACACTAGAGGGAGCCCCATGGGCCAAAGAAGGCATCGTAAAACAACGCCACGAGTTCGAAGCCACAGACCGCAAAGCCAAAGACCGCACCTGGAGCAGCGACTTCTTCGCCGTCATCAGCAAAGGCAAACTTACCCTCTTCAACTTCAACACCACCACTACGAAGTCCCGCTCACTCGGCCGCCAGCGCCTACAGAAGACTGCTTTCGCCAGCAAGGCAGCTAGCATCGCCTCCACGCAAGTCGGCGGCGGAGACTGGATGGGCAACGCCGAGCAGATCGCCTCTTTCGCGCTCCGCCATACTGTCGCAGTCACCCTGCCATCGGGGTATAACAAACACCGATACGTCTGGGCGCTGCGATTACCCGGCGGAGCGTGTCATCTGTTTGATGTCGGCACGCCTGAGATCGCGGTGGAGTGGGTCTCGACGGCGAATTACTGGGCCGCGCGTCTGAGCAAGGAGCCGCTTTCAGGAGGTGTGTCGAATATTGAGTATGGCTGGAGTGAGCAGGTGATCAATACATCACTGATTGGGTCGGCTGGTGAGAATGTAAGTGCGCCGCCTTCTGCCATGGGTAACAGGGCGAGGACGCACACGCATAGCTCGTCTACGGGAAATAATGCGCTGCCGAGACCGAGTATGCAGAGCTCGATACGCGGGAGCTTTGATCTTGTTTCTACTGGTGGCGGGACTCGCGGTCCAAAGTTGGCTGGTGACAAAGCTCAGCTTGCAGACTGGAAGCAGCCAAGTCCGAGTATGATGGCTAGTCAGCTTATGGAGGTCGATCAGATGAAGACTATGGTTGCTTATGTGGCCAACGCTGAGAAGGAGCTTGAGGAGCACAACGAGTTGAAGAACGCGATCGAGTTGGCTGTGAGTTGCTACCCTGTGCAAAATCTCTTGGCAGATTTGTTGCTGACTTGTCTCCGTAGTACTCACCTCACTCGCACAACTACCGCAGAGCTCTCGCCAACTGGCAGCACAAGTCCGAGTACTTGCTGCGTGAGATCGTGAAGTTCCGTACATACATCGAGAGTCTGGCTGCGGCTATGAAGGCTAGGGATGAGGTTCTGGCACGGCGCGAAGCGGCCAAGAATGGCGGCGGGAGAAACGTCGCGTCACAGATAATCGAGGAGAAAGGCAATGATACCACACCGAGGCAGAGCCGGATTGTGGGTGCATGAAGAGGGCAAAGGCTGTGTATTAGTAGGCATGATTGTGATGTGATATAGGAGCGACGACTGTGAATGGAACGAGGCTTGCGATGGACTTCGCTGTAACTGTATGTATTTGTACGAGCGCTCTTGCATATCGACAAATTTACTCCGCCCTCTCACTGGTCTCCATTGCGACGTTACCGCTGCTCTTTGTGCACTCAGTATAGGACATCTGCCGTCTCTGCATCGGCGAGCAATGCGCAAGATCCGAAACTTGCAAGCCTCTCACAGCTGTGAAGAAGCCTCCACATGAGGACAAACACCCCTCTCTGACGACTTACGGTATTCCGACGACTTCCTCCGGCTTCTCGTGATAGTCCTGACACTTGGAAAACTCCTCGCCCAGATAGCAGCTACCATGTGCAACCCGATACAGCGCAGCAACAAGATCAGCCATGAAGTCGCGATGCCCTCCTCTCATATCCTCACTAGCAAACCATGTTGCGTCCCCCTGCCGCACGTACATATCGACGAGCAAACACCTCATCGGCGACGATGCCGGTGTGCCTTCATACACTGTGGTGATGCAATCAACGTGTGGACATTCCGTGTCGTTGCACTCGTTCCGAAGCTCGTTCGTCTCGATCATGCAGTCGATAATCGCGTTCTTAAACTCGCGATCTTGCATCCGCTCGCCGAGGAGGTAGAGATCCGCGAGGAACGCGTAGCGCTCGGCGATGTCGAAGCCGGCGGGTTGGTACAGCGGCTCCGTGGCGATCTCGTGCTTGTAGAGGAAGTGGAGATAGTAGCGGAAATCGTCTGGCCTCTCTTCAGGTAGGCGAATAGTGCGCTCCTGGCCCTCTTGCCACCACTTCTGCAGCGCAAGCTTGGAGAATTCGGATGAGTGCCGTAGGTGGGACGCGTGGATGGCCATCCTTGTCTCGTAGGGGCCCACGAGGAGGTTGACCATGTCATCACGAAACCTGGGCACGCGTCAGTTGGATTCGCGTGCACGAGCGGAGAGTATACTGACTCTAGCAACATGGCCCCAGCTGATCGTCTTCCTGCTTGTCATCTTGTACTTTCGCTTTGCGAATTGCAGTAGCCTTTGTCCGCACATTCCCCACATATGGCAGTGCACATTGTTTGTTGACAGGTGTGCTGTCATCATCTCGCAGTGAATAAGAAGGCGCGCTGGCATGAGGCCTGGGGAAGGTACGCTGGACTCGTCTCAAGTCAGCCTTGCAAAGCTGGACCCCCATGAGTATGCACGCATTGTCTGCATCATCAAGTCATGCTCTGTCCCATGTATTGACTGGCGTTACGATCACAGCTCCGCCTGTTGACAGACATGTGAGCATTGTTTTCATTGTACCGGTGGAAGGCAGGTCTCAACGTGCGATACGCAATCTTGCATGTATCCTCGCAGTACGTTTTGAACGATTGTAAATTGACGGGCATAAGCGTGAACAGGGATGTGACATGAAGAAGGGAACGTTCGGCCGATTGCTGTAGAAAAGCTCCATTCGCTTGCCTGATCATAGCCTCCCGCCATCAACCAACTCCCACCGGCTGCCTGCTTTTCGTACTTTGCCCTCTCCTTCCAGCTTTCGCAAGACATGCAGAAGACTGCCCTCAGCAGGCTGGTGTAGATGTTCGGGGTACTGCGCGTAGATGACCTTCACCAGCTCCATGCTAGCCCAAGTCTGCTTACCATCATCTCTCTTCCGTCCTAAGATCTCGAGCGCTTCGATCTCTCGCTGCCTACGATGCTCAATGTACTCCAGGACCTTTGGCTTGCCCTCGGTAATGACCTCACCGTGTCCAGGGTAGGCTCTGCCGTTGAACAGAGTCGACATGGTCTTTAGACTCGCCATGTAGGCAGCCAAATCCTCAAAGACTGCCGTTCCGTGGCCAAGGACGTTGTCGCCAGTGAACAGAGCGTCCTCCTCCGCGAGGCGAAAGACCATATGGTCGATCGCATGTCCGGGAGTGTAAGTCGCTTCCAGTGTCGCACCTTCGACACTGATCTCGGCACCATCATCGAAGCCTTCTGCCTCCCCCTCCCATCCCTCACCTGGGCGATGCTTGAGTACCTCGACTTGGGGCTGCAGTGCTTTCAAATCGGTGACACCACCCACGTGATCCGGGTGCCAGTGCGTGAGTATCACCTTACTAACCTCTGCTTCCTCATCGTTTAGGACAGTCTTGATCGAATCGATCCAGGCTGGAATACCGTGGCCAGTATCAATGAGTAGTCGCTTGCGACCGGTGCCTATCAGATACGTATTGGTGCCTTGCAGCGTGTATTTGGATGGATTGCCACCAAGGACGCGTATCACTCGCGGACTAAGCCGGGTGACAGCAGGCAAGTCTGGCAGCTGAGCGGCCATATTCCAGACGAGGTAGCTCCTCCGCTGGGAAAGGGCGCTCGCTGTGCGGCAGAGACGTCGTCGTGATGAGTGCAGAATGCTGGAGGCAGGACCAGACAGACTGCGCATGAGCACTCGGCCGCCCGAAAGACGTGACAGTCGAGGAACAGTCCGCACAGATAGTCTCAGAGGGCACCGGGTTGGCGGCTTTCGCACAGGCTGACAAGGTGCTACCAGTTTGTCACCACTGACGGTACCTCCAGATCTAGTCGAACATCGCAGTACCAAAAGAGCGTAGTCAGAGGAGATGTCCGAGAGCGCTCTAGAATTGACCAGGTCCACCCGCTCGCTTCCGCTCAATAGTGCTCGATTGCAGCAAGAATGATGGTGGATCTTACCACCTACAGATCTTACGCCATCTGACGTCCTTAAAAGTCTGGCCCCAGAGCCGAGGTCACGTTCGCCCACAGATTTGTCCGGCGCTGCATCATCACGACAATGATTTGTGAGTAACCCTGTATCCGAATCTGTAGGAAAGTGTTTCAGTCAGACAATGAGACATCGGCGCTCCGCTCCCGCGGATGGGCGATAGATGCCAGAGCATGAAGAGACGACAAGCTCGAGCGCCATGTCCATCGAGTTCCTTGGTCACTTCGATAACCTCCTCTCACATTCTCTCCGTCCTGGACAACACTGTCGTACACCGAGCCATGCCCGTGACGAGCACAGCAAGCAAAACAGAGTGGACATAGATGAAGCTCGGTACTCATATATACTGTGCTCGTAATGTACACATCGCTACTCTCTCTTTCGCCCTCCTCGCAGCAGTGCTACTGTCCAGCGCACCTGTCGGCATAGAGCAATAAAGGCATGATCGCGGAGAGTCACGTTCAAGTGCAAATCTAGAGCTTCCGCTTTTCGCTTCGCTCCTCATAGCACTGCACCAGATCGCCCGGCTCAAAAGCCTGCCACTCGGTGCTATTCGGTAGTGCAAAGCCTACACCACACTCAGTACCCTTGCGCATCTCCTGAACATCACGCTTGACGTTTTTGAGACTCGATATAAGTCCTGCATTGTCACAAAGTCAGCAAATTCTAAAACAACAACGCGAATCGACGTCGTCCACTCACCATCGAAGATCTTCTCGCTCCCCCTCATGACCCTGACCCTCGAGTTCCTCGTAATGACGCCATTGCGGACCTTGACACCAGCGATCTTCACACTCTTCTTCCCCCCAAGCGAAATATCGAAACCCAGCACCACCTCCGCCTCCCCCACCACCCTCTGACTCACAACAGGCGGCAGCCTATCCTCAAGCACACCCTTAACATCATCCAACACCCGATAAATAACGTTATTCTCCAGTACCTTTATCCCCTTCGCCTCCGCCATACTCAGCATCCCCGGGTTCGGCGGTAGATTGAACGCGATGATGTGTCCTCCAGCTGTCTCGGCCATCTCGATATCGGATTCGTGAACGGGTCCCACGGTCGAGGAGAGGATGTCTGGTCGGATTAGGGGGGAGATCAGGGATTGCAGGTAAGCTGAGAGCGCTTCTGCGGAGCCAGAGACGTCGGCTTTGAGGATGAAGGGGACGAGGAGTTGGCCGGTGGACTCTTCGAGCGAGTCGGCAGATGGAGTAGCAGGGGCAGAGGTCTTGGAAGCCGGGTCGGCTTTGGTCTGCTCGGCGATGCGCTCGGCTTCGCGCTTGTCTTGCGCCGCTTTGCGGGCAGCGTTGATGGCTTCCGTGTCCTGAGCAGTCTTTTCGCGCTCGAGCAGCTCCAGTCGATAATCGACCACCGAATTAGCTTTCTGCTCGGAAGGCGCTTGTAGGACTTCGTCGCCGGCTGAAGGCTGATCGCGCCAGCCGTCTACTTCGACGGGCATACCAGGGTATGCTGCATCGATCGCAACGCCGGCTTCGTTGCGGAGGGAGCGGACGCGTGTCCATGTCCTGCCAGCGACAATAACAGTGCCCTGTCGAAGGGTACCGCGGCGGACGAGCACCGTGGCGACACGGCCAGCTTTCTTGGTAGTGGCCTCGAGCACCCAGCCTTCGACTGCGCCCTCAGAGTCGGCGCGATGATCGAGGATCTCGCTTAGTGTCACCACAGCTTCCTCAAGCTCAGCCATACCTTTACCCGTCTTGCCGCTCACAAGCACGACTTGAGTCTCACCGCCAAAGTCCTCGATCTCGACGCCATGGCGTGCGAGGTCTTGCTTGACGCGCGTTACGTCTGCTTCCTCCTTGTCGACTTTGTTGACGGCCACAATAATCGGAACATTGGCTGCACGGGCGTGCTTCAGCGCTTCGAGAGTCTGCGGCTTGACAGAATCGTCGGCCGCGACGACAAGGATGACAATATCTGTCACATTAGCTCCGCGCTGGCGCATGGCGAGGAAGGCTGCGTGGCCTGGGGTATCGAGGAAGGTGATCGTCTTGCCAGATGCTGCGAGAGGGACGCTGAAAGCGCCGATGTGCTGTGTGATGCCTCCAGCTTCTCCCGCAGCGACACTGCTCTTGCGCAGGTAGTCGAGAACTGTAGTTTTGCCGTGATCGACATGTCCCATGATCGTCACTACAGGCGGGCGACTCGGGAGGTAGTCCTTGTCTTCCGCTGCAACCTCAGGGGCAGGCTTGAGATCACGCTCCTCTTCTTCGCTGATGCCTGAGTCGAAGACAGGCTCGAGATCGTACTCCATGGCGATCATCCCGCTGACTTCAGTGTTCAGAATCTTGCCAGGGAATACATCATCGTAGCCCAGGTCCTCAAGGCGGGACACGAATTGCTCGTATCGCGCACCTACAGCCTGTGCCAGGTTCTGCACCGAGATAAACTCTGGCAATCTGATCTGATTCCGCTGCTCAGCCTGTTGGGCCGCACGCTCAGCAGCACGTTCAGCGCGCTTCGCAGCCTCTTTCTCATCGCGCTTATTAGCCTTGCGATCGCCTCGGTCGTCTTCGACTTCGTCATCAAAGTCTCGTCGGCCACGACGACCGCCGTACTCGTCGTCTTCGTCTTCATCACGGCGACTACGGCGACCCGACTTCATCTTCTCGGGTTCCTCATCGCGGAACTTGCGGGACTTCAGCACGCGAGGTTCCTCCACCTCGGATGGAGCAACAGTAGCTTCACCGGAGCGCAGTCGATCACGCATGAAGCTCTGCGCATCATCGCTCTCTCGCGCCTCGACTCTAGGTCTTCTGACATCACTAACGTTACTTGCCGCCGATTGGTGATGCTGTCCGAGCTTGTCGTGGCGAGCAGGCGCTACGTCAGCGAAGAACCCATCATCGCCAAATGAGTTCACGGAACTTGTGCGTCGTATCTGAAGCGGCTGCGACAGTCTCTCCGGACACAACTTCGCCACATGTCCGCTCTCACCGCAACGATTACATACCGGCTGTGTGGGCTTTGACGGGCATAAAGAAGCAATGTGGCCTTGCTTGCCGCACTTGAAGCACTTTGGTCCAGGACACTCGCGGGCATGGTGGCCTTCGGTACCGCATCGAGCACACTTTGTAACACGTGGTGAAGTCTGAAGAGGAAGGCCCAAGGGTTTGTAAGAAGTCTGTACAGGAGGAGCTGATCGCACCCTCTGCGCTGCGCTCTGGTCGCGCTGTTGCTTGTGCTCACTGAACAGCCGATCGACGTCGTCCTCGCTGTACAACGGTCGCATTGCTTCAGGAGGAGGTGGAGCTGACTGTGAAGCCACTGGCTCGGGCTCGCGGCGCCGGAAGTGTTGCCAGTCTTCTTGTGGTAGGTCGTCGAATGTCGACATCGGGTTGATGTCTCGTGCACTGAGTGGAGAGGCGCGGAAGGTACGGCTGCTTGCATTGCTGCGCGTGTTGGGCGATTGACGTGTGGATGGCGATGAACGCGCGCGCCTGGAGGTAGCTTCTAGGTCCAGTGCGTTCGAGTCAGTGTCCTCCTGAAATGAGAAGGATTCTGCTGTAGGCGGAGAAGACGCATTCGCCCACGCCGAATCAAGTTGTGCTTGCTGAGTCTCTGGCGGACTACGGACTGCTGTGCTGAGGATGTCTGCGATAGACTGCGCGCCAGGGTGCACAGGTGGAGTTGATCGCCGCGATGGGGGCGGTGATCTCCCGTCCGCGGTGCTTTGAGGTGATGGCCTTGTAGTGATGGAAGCCTGATCGCTCTCCGTGGAGACGAATCTTTGATTGTCTTCACGTTGATGAGCCACACCGGAGAAGTCGAAATCGTCGCCAACATGGGGCTGCAGTTTTGCCCGCGGACTCTGCCTTACAGCACGATCCTGTCCATTCACAGCTGGAGGGGTGTATACTGCGGGCGGTATGTCCTCCCCAAGCACCAACTCTGCTCGCTCGGCAGCCGTAGTGCCCCAGCCTGACACAGTGTGCTCCCTCCGTGTCTCTTTTCCACTTGAAGTCAAGAAGTCGGGCATAGCCATCTTCTTCGGCGCAGGCCCAGCAGCCTTCCTTAGTTGAGATCTCGCTACAGGCCTTTGCACGGCTTGATAAGACTCCGCCGACTGGACCTCATCTGCACCCTCTTTCCGCGCATCGCGATTCTGAGAACCTCCCAGCTGCAATACTTTATGTGTACCTCCCAGATTCTTAGTTCTCGTATCCTGCCGCGCGATTTGTTCCGGACCGAACGGTCCCCTTCGGCTCTCCCTTTCCCTCTTCATTGGCCGCGGAACAGCCTCTCTTTTCTCCGCCCGTGAGGCTTCTGCGCCATCTATCTTCCGGAACGGGCTTCTCCTATCAGACCCGATATTCTTCATGGGGAGCTCGCCTCTAGCCAGCGCTCGTGATTCGACGGCGCGCCTCGCGATGTCCTTCTGCTCCTCCTTCCATCTCCTCGCGTCCTCTTCATCTCGTCTCCGTCGTTGCTCGAGGGCAGCGCGCTCTCGCTCCTCGCGCTGCTGTCGCTCTGTGACCGCAAAGCAGCCTTCTCTCGCTGCTCCGAGGCGGACAGAGGGGAGGTGGGGTCGAAGCCAGTCCATTGCGGAGGGGAACTGGAGGCATTATTCGTAGGAACTTCAGCAGCTGCTGCGGCGGCGGACTGGAATGGAGGTCGAGTGGTGGATATGCCTCTTCCTTGCGTTGGTAGTCGCGATGATAGCAAGGGTCTTGCGACAGATATGGGAAGGTCCCCGGTCAGGCGACATGCACAGAAGATGCAGAGCGAGTCTGTCGTTGAAGCCTAGTCTTGTCAGTACTGCAGTACAGAGGATATATAAGAAGACATACTCTCAACAGCTTCCGCGCCCTCATCACTCGTCTATATGCAGATATGTGCAGTGCAAGATGATCTGTCACATTAATATTTCTCGGCCATCTCGGGGGAGACACGACATTTCGGCCATGTCCCCGCCGAAGTTCAATGACATCGTCCATTGATTGACTCTACCACAACCATTCTACCTTCACACAATTGCCCTCAAAGGATTAATCGCGCATCATGTCGCGTCTGGTAAGTGACCGCATTGCATCTCCTGCAAGATCTTACTGACATTGCCCCAGCAAATCACCCAACACTACGCCCGCCTCCTCACAAGATGGCCGGTCGATCGCATCCGTCCCGAAAACACGTTCCATAAACTACTACGATCACGACTCACAGCAGCCCCTTCAGGCTCCAAGGATGAGATCAAAGAGATCAATGCCGCGTACCTGCTACTGGACGATGCTATCGCAAAGCGATATCCAATTCCCGGGAACATCATGAAGCCCCAGAGTCGACCGGATCACTACATTGCTCTAGAGAAGGCGCTCGAGGAGGCGCCAGATCGGACGTGGTTTGACAACTTCAAGACGAGGATCAAGGGGATGGTTCGGATGCGGTGAATGGACTGGAAACATGAAGGGATGCGTAGGGGCGGTATAGGTGGCGTTGTCGCAGCGGATGATGGTCAATGGGAGTGACAGCATGCAATGGCACGACCTTGCTGCCTATAGTCTGGCTCTGGATCTGCTACGACTCTTGACCTCTCGACAACATCAAGAAGCATCAGTCTGAAGCCGCATCATCGACCATCAAGCCATCAACGCACATTCATCAAAGTCCTTCTGGGGCTAGACCACCATGTCTGCCCCTGCAGCCGAGTTGCAGATCCACATGCCGCCGACCTTACCTGATCTCCAGCACCCCGTTGAGCGCCATACCTCAAGCGACGGCAAGATCGACATCATCGCACTTCCATCGCAGAACCGAACAGCGGACAGGACATCAACTCCATACCCTTTCCCGGATGCTCCACCGCCACCCAAGGACCTCACAGTTGCAGTCGCCGACCCCACTGTCGATGGACTGACTCATCCGGCTGACATCGAAGCGTACTCCGCCGAGCCAGATCCATCGAAGCCTATCAGCACCAGCCACAAGCTCGCCTCAAATACCTTCCCCGCCTGTTCCCCTCCAGTCAAGAGGGAGAAATACAACTGCACGCCTGTGCCCACCAACGTCGCGGCTGTCGAGAAGGCTCGTGTTCGCGATTCTATCACCATCACGCCAGAAGGCGCGTTGCGTCAACTCAGCATCTCGTCTTCCACTCCCTCGACGCCCAGCAAGGACAAGCCACTCCCTCCTTTGCCCGACGAGCCACGCACAGACCATGCCAGTATAGGGCACGTACCTTCCATTGCAGGGTTCCTGAGCACGGTGTCTGTGGTGTCGACGATGCTTGCTGACGAGTTTGGGGATGGGGGTCACGGGCGCGTGAGGGCCAATTCGTTCGGTGTGCAGACGCTGGGACATGGGCCGGTGTTGAGTGAGTGTAATTGATAGGGTTCGGAGGCTGGAACTACTGAAGAGGTCCGTCGCTGAGCGAGGACTGGAGAGTGGGTGGAGTGTCTTTATTAGTGGAAATGTAAGAATTTGGGGTAGTTTGGCCATGCGGCGAGGAGCTGTACATGTAGCTTGAGCCGTACACTCATGGTTTTCACATTAAGCATATCGGGTCTCGAATCTTCGCAGTATGATCATGATCCCTGTGCCTCATGCTCGGTGTCGTTGGCGCCATAGTGCTCCGCGTGCCACCGCCACAACAGCATGGTGCTCAGATCTGTCAAGTGCCAAGCCATATCGGTTCTACGTCTATCGTACTCTCTAGTAGAATACTTGTGCTCTACCTAGTTGTATGTCGCCCACGATGCCTGCACCTGCAGCAATCGATTCTCCTACCGATGCTCCGTCGAAACCTGCTATGTCAATTTCAAATGCTGATGTTTCGAAGCCAAACTCTACGCTGGTGGCGAAGACGGCAGCCATACTCAAAGAAGCGCGAAATGATGGCTCTGAAGCGGCGACAATCTACTCAGCAGCGCCGTCTGGAGGCAGCCGCAGATCTAGGAAAGTTCTGCCGTCCGATGAGAAAGACGACGAGCTTGTCGACACGACTGCTGCCTTGATATTGCGATCGAAGAAGACACTCCGCATGGCGAAACGCAAGACGAAGCCGAGGAAGGTTATCGCTCGACCTATCGTGGCTTCCTTCCTCGAGCTGCCCTCCGAGCTACTGCAGGAAGTCTTTTCGCACCTGGCAATCACAGATATCTACCGTCTGTCCCGGGCCTCGAAAGACCTCCGCGACTTCATCCTCACGCACGAGGGCTCGATCGCGAGGGACATCATCTCCCTCCGCTACCCTATCCTGGCGAAATGCTTCCCCCTCCCCGTAACTTTTGACAAGTTACCGCCGGAACACCACGAAGCCCTTCTCTCCCCAGCACACCAAAGTCGACTACTCCTCTCCCTCAAACCCTACGCTCAACACGTCCCTCCCCCTTCGCCACGCACGATATGTAGTTGCGTATCCTGCACATTCGCCTGGATCAACCTCGCCATCGTCACGGACCTCGCGCACTGGCAGACTAATCTTAATACTCGGGAGCCGATCCCTATGATCAAGCGTGGCGAGCAACCGCAATGGAATGTGGAGTTGTTGGCGCAAACGAAGCGAACGCTTGAGCGAGCTCTGACGAGTCCCCTGGTATATGCTACGATACTGGAGCGGCATCTACATACCACCACATCCACCATCCTCCGCCGCAGCCTGTTCACCAAAGTCCGCCCAGTGTTGCCGGAGCATCGACCATACTGCCTCTCCCATTCTGAGGTCGAGACCGACACTTTTCTCTCGCGGAAGGGACGGGACAACTTTGAGCCACCGTTTCATCGAGATAATTACTACAACATCGAGGCCTATGCGCCTAATCGGAAGTGGTCGAAGACGGAGGAGCGGTGGATCTACTTTGCACAGGGGCAGCATGAGAGGGATCTTGAGTGGGCTAGAGCGAGGTTTGAGTGGGAGGGACGGGAGGGCTATGAGGAGGAGATGGAGAGGATGGGGAAGTATTTGAGGGGGAAGCTTGCGAGGTGATGGGAGATTCAGTTGTAGCTGCTGTAGCTGAGTGGATGATTTGATGAATTCCACCCCAGTGATCACACCGGTGACGAGGATATTGAGGCGACTTGACTTCCATGACCATGAATACTGAGGGGCGCATGGGAGAAGGTCCGTTTCCTGACGCTTGGGTGATCTGCTTTATTTTGCACTGCGTGAGATGCGCGGGGGTGACGCGTCAACCATACATAGCCGCATGATTTTGGGGTCATCTGTGTGCGACGACGGCGAGGTCTCTAGCGCCGCGGTCTTCTTGCCGCGCAAGAGCTTTCCACAAGCCGTCTCCAGTCACGAATGAAGCCACATATCGAGGCGTAGCACAACTCTCTTCTCCAAGCCTCTGGCACACGAGGCCAACAGCACTGATGAAAAGTTGATCACTTCCGTGACGGTGACAATCAAAAATTGCGCCGCTGAGGTACCCGAAGGCAACTCATAGCGATGCCTCACCGCGCTGTGCAATGCAGGAGGTCTCGTAAAGTCAAAGGCAATGGTGAGCGCCCAGACTCCGACAAGGTAAGTATGGAGAGTAGAAACCAACTGATCCGAAGAGGTTTACAAACTATATAGTCGGGGAGGAAGAGCCAAGGCGCTAGTGAGATCGTGACTCGGCGGGTAAGCGAGATTGAATGGCGAGTGAGGGTCCGTGCGGAGTGGGAGTGAAGGGCGGAAGTGAGGGTGGAGGTGAATAGGGCTTTAGTCGGGAGGGAGGGCTCTCGACTCATTTGATAGCGAGTGAGATGGTAGTCTGGCAGCAGTTAAGTGCGAGTCTTGCTTTGATGGAAGCTGTAGCGCGAGCAACGATCGCTCAGAGAGCCCTCGAACTGGTTGTCGTCTTCGATGTTGGAAAGAGTCCGCTTATTCTGTCACTCGCGTACATGCGCACGTGACCGCCGCGAACACCGTGCCTGTCGCACTGCACTCTTGCTCAACAGACGCTCCAGGCCAGTCTGCAACGGATCCTGGCTTCTCCAGGATGATGAGACAGTATGTGTGCTACCACACGCCCATCTAGAAATGCTTCGAGAGGGCACGCTACCGGCGATGAAGCTGGCTCGGGTCGTGCGCGAGGCCACGCTTCTCACTGCCGAGTCACGGTATTCGGAATTGTCATCTGCAGGCCATGTCGTTCTTACTCTTGAAGTTCAAGCGAAGATCACGGGAAGAAGGAAGAGACATGGAGATTTGCTTACCACGCCTATGCTCGACCATCAACTCTGATGGGTCGCCGGATCGTCGCACAGAAGACAGTCGAGGGCATCAAGTGAAGTCACTTAAGTGTATCAATGTCGAGCCGGGGGAGAGCCATGGCTTGGCAATCCTTTCCCAACTACTCGCACCCTTCGTTGTCCACTTCTACCTTATGGGATCTCAAATACTCCATTACTGCTTTCGAAGCAATTCCTCATCGGAATGTGACGGCAACGCAGCCGAGGCTGCATGGTCGAAAGTAGCTGCCACGCCGCGTCGCTTTCTGACGGCTCAGCCGCGCCCACCGGCGGCGCCGGACTGCGAAACCGTATTACTCGCTCATCGCGCTCTCACTTTCTCAACCGTAAGACCGCACATCCATCGCCGACGGCAACGGGTCGGTTTAAGCTTAGCTCCCTGGAACGCAAACGCCGCCAACTTCGGATCCATGGCCCATCTCGTCTCGATCAGCAGGAAGTCTCACTGCGATGCCTGTATGACGTTGAGCCACTGCTGTTCTCTTGCAACGCGTGTCTGATTCGTCTAGCATAAGAGCTCTTACGCACGTATATCTGAGATGTCTCCACCCTTGAGGAATCAGTCTACCATGCTACCCGGAACAGAAGCTCAGCCAACCGCTGTCACAGCGATTACCGGCATGCGTTACAAGTGTCGCCTATCTTCCGAAGTCAATTCTCGAGTGGCTGTAATACCTTAAACACACTTCTTATGAACCTTCTGCGTGTTTAAATCACGCATGCCGGTTCTCCAGTGCGCGACTGAATCAGATTGTGGAATCATACGAGGTCGACTAAAAGTCAGCCGCAAGCAGAGTCCGTGCTGCTTGTCATTTGAAAGCGGCTAGCGGTGCACTCCTCTTGTACAGCCTGTCGACATGCCAATCTCAAGGTGTCACTTCTGAAGCAACCTCACCTCTACCCGGTATGTCCGCACGCTAGATAGTGAGCATGGGCACCTCCACATGTACGCCATGATGATCAGCGAAGCTTAGTATATCATCGGTACCAATGAGTGTTGAAAAGTCGGGAAGTAAGCATCGCCATCTACGTGAGCTGACAAGGGTCCAAGAATGCAGAGTTTAGCAGAATGTTGGTCGACGATAGGGCTAGTCCTTAATGCAGCAAGGCACACTGAAAGCTCTTCTCATTGGCAGGTCGTTGAATCCTTCCATCACTTTGCTCACGCAGCTTACGGTGGCTGCCGAGCGCTGCCTCCTGTCGGCCACGTGGTCGAGAAATCAGGACCCACACGTCCTGTATCGAGAGTATGGCGGTCTGCCAGTCGCTTCTTATTGAGGTGAGCCGCTTGAAGCATCGCATAGGTATCACCTACTGGGGCTGATCTCGACAACGACAACCGACCGTGTCGCACAGGCCGTGATTGCCGCTACAGCTGAGCGACTGTGCCCCTTCTTTCGCACGCATGCGATTTGACACTCGGCGATGATGTGTGCCTCGTCAAGGTGGGCTAATCACAGTCATCTCTATCTCGGCAGCGAGATCGCTTATGTGTATATCGCTGGTACTCCCATGATGGGCACCACTTTGTAAGTGTTTCATGTTCATTGTCCCTCTCTGCCTGTCCACGTCCTCGGGATATCTTACCGCCTCCTTATTCATGCCGAAAGCTCGTATGTGCTACCAACAGATTGCCGGCGACCGGGAATCCCATCGCCCTGCTACGACAATGCAATACTGTCAGCCTGTCGATCGATCCATGGAGTACCTGATGCCAGGAAGCACCAGCATCGCACAGCAAGCATGGATGCCGGTCTTACCCAATGCTTTCGACATGCTTCGTGAACCACTACCACAGGCACCAATGCCATCCTACACCAGTATGGCGCAAGCGCGACCTGTGCTCTGCAATCACCAGCCCAGTCTCCAAATGCCGCTCGAATCACAATCGCTACCAACGTCCCTGGACCAGTGGCCGGTCTGGCATGACTTCATGTCCTTCGACCCCTGCTTCAATCCATTCGTATTGGATACATTAAGCTTTCCTGTTCCCGCTCCTCACGCTGCATCATACACGCCACTGAACTCGTGGGATCACTTGTCACCCGAGACTGCAAGCGGTCAACCAAGCAGACAGGCATCAACCGCATCCAACACCTCCAAGCCACGCTCAAGACACAGCTACACCTCCTCCATCGCCTCAACCCCACGCAGTCTATCACCAGATCCGTCCGACTCCTCTCGATGTGGCGTCGTGGAGAACTCAGGTCTGTGGCGCTGCGGCTGGCCCGGATGCACCTCTGCGTCGCGTTTCGAACGCATTTGCGATCTACGGAAACATTACAAGCGACATTACAAAGTGCTGTGCTGTCGGTACCCTGGCTGTCCCAAGGCTGGCGAAGCAGGCTTCTCCAATAAGAAGAATCGTGCGCGGCATGAAGCGAAGCATAACCCGGAGGTTGTATGTGAGTGGATTGGATGTCCGAGGGTGTTCAGTCGGGTCGATAATATGGTGGGTACTCTCCTGTTTGAGCTGAGAATCGCTACGATTGCTGACCAATCGATCAGCGGGACCACATGCGGCGGGTGCATCAATTGCGGGTGTCGACATAGATCATCAGGGCATCAATGCTCGAGACTATTGCTTTCTGTTTGGATAGGCGTTCGGGTGGAATACAGTACACTCAACGCGGCTCAACACACCGGCGTTCATGCGGGGATGTGGCTCCTGGTGTTTTAACATGTGGGCTGGCACTGCTTAATATGGGAGTCGGAGGCAAAAGATCGGCAAGATTCGCAACAGAACGTGCCCAGTGCACGGTGGCACAATGTGTTGATACCAGAAGTGTTATACTTGAGAGAGATAGAATCTTGTACAGCTAAGCTAGGCAGCGCAAAGCTAGACCTTCTCATTCACCTCATGGGTACCGTTGACCCGTCCCTGCAGCTTCTTAGCCACGTTGTTGTGCAAGAACTTGTCCATGTCCGGAACGAAGAATGCTGCTATAACCAGGATGATAGAGAACGGGATGGTGGCATAGAATACGACATGGAACGCTTCAGTATAGGCCCTCTGCAGTGCACCACCGACGGCAGCGGTGATGGCGGGCGTGATACCAGGTGTGCTCGAGAAGTCGCCAGCGCCGATGCCAGCAAAGAGCGTCGTGATTGAGGTAGCAGGTAAGCCGGCTTCGATCGCCGCGGGAGGCACGTAGGCGGTGAGGTTTTCGGTCACTTTATTCGTGAGGATGCTGACGTATAGCGTTTGGGCGATGGCGCCGGCCATCCCACGAATCGAGCCTAGCACGCCAGTCGCAAGACCCTGTTTGCTGTGTCAGTGATGGAGCGTGTTAAAGGAGTATCGACAGTACTTACGATGTCCTGCGGTTCCCATAGTAAAGTCACGCCAGGGAATGTGATATTCTCGATGATGCCGATGACTAGGCGTCGTCAGCTAAGTGATCAGTTGCCCCCAGGGGAAGGGAGCCGGGGGGGAGGGGTGGGTTGGCGACTTACAGATCACGCCCAACAGTCCCTGAACAACAGCGGCAGTCTCGTTGCTTGCATTCACTGAGGCGAGCGAGGAGATCAGACCGCCGCCCAGAATGCAGGTCGCAATCGATTGCCATTTGACCTTCGGAACGTAGGAAAGACTCAGACCTCCGATGATCTGGCCTAGCAAGATACCACCGCCGACCAGGCACGACTTCCAGCCGACTTGCATGATGTCCGGGGTATAGAGGGTCGAGATCATGGTTGGCCAAAGGATGGTGAGTGCATAGTACACCATTGCGCCGATAGCTGCGCAAGTAATGACAGCCACGAAGCCGATATTCTTGAAGAGCCGAGGGGGCATCAGAGGAACCTTCTTACAGAGATATGCCTCTGTCAAGCAATTAGCAGGTTGCGGTCAATAAGACCACATAAGTGCCTTACCGTATACGCCGAATGCGATAATGGTCAATCCACCGACGACCAGTGTGGCAATGACCGGTGCACTCTTCCATGGGTATGCTTGCCCTCCCCATGAAAGTGCGATGATGAAAATCACCCACCCCGCAACGAAGAGGAAGATCCCAATGAAGTCCAGTTCCTTGAAAGCTTGGAATCTTGTCTTATCCTTATGCAATTGTTCGAATCTTGGTGGATGGTACAGGAACTGGTAGAGCACCAGAGTGACGACCTGTAGGATGATGCCAATGTAGTAGCTCCAGCGCCAGCCCTGGGCGGTATATAGGATGAAACACCTCGCTATGACAGGCCCGAACGTACTAAATGGTATCGCAGTGGCGAACGTGAGAACAACGATAGGCCCACGCTGCTTGTTCGGTACCAGCTCGCCAAGGATGATGCCGAAGGACAATTGACCAGCAGCAGCGAGGCCCAAACAGGCCATCGCGCCGATCAATTGGTTGATGCTGTGTGCCGTGCCACCGACGATGCATCCTACCAGTCCGAGAACGTTGACGCCCATGATGATTTCTTTGCGTCCGAAGATGTCGCTGAGACGGCCGAAGAGGAGGAAGCCGATCGATGAGCCAAGTGTCCAGATGGTCGAGACCCAATACAGGTTTGGGCTCGGTCCGATGTCCTCGTTGATAAGAAGGCTGCGCGTGTATCAGTCGAGGCTCATTGTGCGTGACCGCATTGAGCTTACAGTGTGTTTGCCGGCAATACCCATCCAAGATAGGCGCACATCGACGCGAGGCACGTTGCAACCACCGTGCCAATGAATTGAGGGCTGCGATAGTAACCCTTGGGCATGTTGACTAGCTCGCCTCCCACGGCTTCCTGGGCAACAAAGTCGACAGTGCCTACATTTCGTCAGTATTGGGACCTGCGTGGTGGTGACTGTGAGCGACATACCATCGGCGTGAACTTGCTCAATGCGATCTTTGCCATAGTCGCTGGACTGCTCTGCGTGTTCCATAGCCATGGTCTCGACCTTCTTCTCGGCCATGCTATTCACGACCCTTCGGTACGAGGGCTTACAACGGCTGCGCACCAGATAGTAGGAAGGGTGAAGAGAGAGAGCGAGAGAGCGAGAGAGCGAGAGTATGGTACGAAAGGTGAAGAGATCGCGAATGATTGAAACACCTTGCTGACGAAAATGTACATACCGCACATATGTAGGGCTCAGCATACACGCTCGCGAGACGACTACCGCCAGTATGTGCAGCAACGCAATGTCTAGACCCGGGGAATCATCGGTAGCGTGATTAGGGCACGACAGGAAGACGTTTCCCGAGACGCCAACGCGGAGAGAGCGTGGAGAATGCCTGTTTCTCCACAACATCCCCTGGCGAACACGCGGGCACTGCATGCCAACGTGCATGGCGGAGAGATCGCTCTCGAGATGCATGACTCGGATGACCTGGTCAATGGTGATGTCGAGCCGACATGTTCTGTGTGGCTTGGGGGTGATCGAGGCTCCAACTCGGTCTGCCAGCCTGGATTTCTCGGATCATTTGCAATACGGATCGCTTAGGATGACCTGCATGGCGTGGATCTTGCGCCGGCACAGAGACCATCGTAATTTTCATATGTGTTATCAGATTTAAGGTTGGGTGATCATGTATAGATGTAAGTTGAAAGAGATGATGAAGATGAGAGGCGTGGAGATCGCGTCGAAAGCGGGTCCGTGCGACGATGCAATCGCGTGCCAAGTTCAATGTTGATCCATGCTGTGTGACCAGACCTAGTATAAAGCGATGTACTCCCTTTTATCAGCGACCATCCTGCGCTATCAACATGAGCAGTGAGGCAGATTGGCTAGTGTCGCCATCCAAAGCCCGCATTGCTCGAGCTCAGGCACAAGACTGGCAGTTCGTCGACGCCTTTCTATCAAAGAAATACAATGGCAAAAGACCTCCTACCTTCGAGCGCAATGAGGAGACTCTTGAGGCGCTGCTTGCGTTAGCAACACTCAGTGATCATGCTGATGAGCAGCACAATGCCATCGAGAAGCTTAAGAGGTCTGCACTGCAAGCATTGACGAAGAATTCTCCAGGGGACGAAGTCTATCAAATCATACCCCACAGGCTGAGTGCTGATGGCAAGGCCAGCCTGGATATGCTCGCACAGGCTATTGTAGTCTTCAATATGCCTCTTGCAAGTCCGCCCGTGGACCTTACGGCAGCTGCAGTCTCACTCCAGCATCAGCTGTTCGAGGCGTCACAACTGGAAGACAGACTCGTACGGCAAGTGGAAATGCAGCAACGAGATACCACACGACTACAGGCGATCCTACGAGACCTTAGTGACGATACCTTTCATACTGACGACGACCTTCCGGAGAAGACTATCGAGTGGACGAAGAATGCGAAGCATCTTAAAGCCAAGATCGGCGAGTACGAAGAGCGGTACAGTGCACTTCGGCCTCAGTCTTCAGCCACGAACGTTGTGGATCTTGCAAAGCATAGCGATGCACTTCTGCGCCAACAGCAAATGCATAAAGAAGGTATGCTACCGAGGTGTTCAGATTTTCGTATTTCTCGCTTGCAATCGCGTTTGACTGACATGATAGTCACAGTCCGCACGGAGCTTGACACTTTTCAAGGATTGCCCACGAACATCAGCGACGCGCGGAGGGCGGTTGAGGCCGCACGGGACGAACTACGTAAGCTCACACGCGAGCGCGATCAATTATTCGAGGCCCTGGTGAAGCCTGGATGAATCGCGTCGCCGACCGCATACTCAACCGATGACTAGCCTCTGAACTCCAGAACATGTATTCTTGGTGGAGTTGCTGCAGGTACATCAGTGGACCTGATGCTACCGGTGCTACCGGTGCCACATCAGGGCGAGATCGACCAACCTGGAACTCGCAAGACGCAGAAAATTGCCTCAGATGATGCTCCCATCCCTCGAGACTTCAGGGATCATTCCTCGACAGCACAATCGGCAGCCCAGAAGAACCAAGCTGCAGTTACGCCCAACTTCAACACGACAGCACTCCACAGCGCGCCGATCAAGCCGATGTCACTCCGAGACCACAGTCCTCCTAGCATCGCGCCCAGCAAGAGCAATACAGGGGCAGCAATTCTTCGATTCCTTTCCGCATTCTCCCACAACCCGGAAGTAAACAGCTTCGGATCTGAGAACAGATCGCAGTAATTCGAAGTCAACACCACACTGGTCAGCCCATTATATTGTAGTACTCGACTCGTCACAGCTTGACCCGCGGACTGGAATGCGATCAAGGCAATAGGAACGCCAACCCAGAGACTGAAGCGCGCTTCTTTGCTGGTCTTCGGTCCCAGTGTGACCATCAAGGCTGCTGCCGTCATCATGACTAGCTGCAGAAGGTACGACGAGACTATGACCCAGCGTTTGCGTGGCGACAGCATTCGATGATAGGTGCTGAAGAACCAGCTTCCGAGGCAGAAGCAGAGAATGCTGGTGCCAGACCTGAGCCAGCGGTCGTCTTCGGTGGGTGCGATGAGGCCGAGACCTAGGTATATTGTGTTGCCTGCGTGGGCATTAGCCACATGCAGTGCATGAGAGAGCGCGGCGACATGGTCAGCCCATACCTGTTTGCATGCTCACGAAACTGCCCCAGATAAATACGCTGCTGCTGTCGAGAAGTCCTGTGATCACATAGCAGGCTAGGAGAGCCAGATCCGCCCATGACTCGCTGAAGTCCACGACCAAGTGATTCTGAAGCCGAGCTGTCCACAGATGGCTGTTCTTCGACTTTTGGAGCAGTGGCGTGGTCTCATGTTCGCTCTCGTGAGCAGCCGTGCTCGTCGTGGCTCGGATCTGGCTCGATATGGGAGTTTCGGGTGATATTCTAAGGGGCAACCTCCAGCACTCAATTGTCTGTCGTGGACTGTCCGCAAGCGCGTATAGGTGCAGCGGCTTCCCGGTAGCCGAGCCGCCAAGCACGCGAGCAAGGATGCACTCGCAGGGACCACGGCGGAAGTGTCAGCATTGAAAGACTCATGGCACCATTTGTCACCACCGCACTGATGTGGTTCGACTTGTCTGCTCGACGTGCGCAGCACTCCATGCGACTGACTACATTGGGCATCGCGCGAGGCTGTGCCTGCAGCATGCGACGCTGCACACCATATGGCCATCCATGCGGTGGCCTGTTCGATGACCGACTGCAACACAAAAAAGAGACATCGCTAGGATGCGAATGAAACCCGCTTATGACCTGTATATCTACATTTGCTTCCCTACTCTTCGCTAAGGTCACGGTTGTCTGGTGAAATCCTGTACGACAGCCTCGCAGATGTACATGGATTCCACCATACCTACGTATGTGCCTGTCATGCACTTCCGACCCAGGAGATCTCACGCGAAGTCGAGAATTGGCTGCCTGAGGTGCAAGCAACAACGTAAGAAGGTGAGCACACGTGCGATGCCTTGCGCAGAGTAGAGCGTATGGTAACGATACCTACAGTGTGACGAGCTAAGACCGCAATGTTCTAGATGCTTAAGTGGAGGTCGCGCTTGCGAGTGGCCGCCAGGAAGTTCGCCGACCATCGCTCCCAAGGTATCGAAACAACGGTCTGCCATTGACGGAGGCGCTGAAGGGCTTTGCAGTCCTTCGTCAAGCGATGGAGAGTGGTCTCGCAGAACCTACCCATCCGCTAGCGAAAACAGGAGGCTCAAGCCGATGACCTTGGACTTCAGCTTTCGTCCGTCAAAGCATGGCGTGCGGGATATGTCCCCGTTGAGTATGACCGATCTGGAGAGAAAAGTCTTGAGCCACTACATTGCGCACACCGCACAGACTATCCCATTCGACGCAGCTGGCCTGTCTGCCCTCCAAGTCGGCATTCCCGGGCTGGCACTGCAAAGCCGACCAGTGATGTGTTCTCTACTGGCACTTGCAGCAGCGTGCAAATGTGTGGACCTCCTGCACGAGAATTCAGACCACCCTGACACGCGCACGACGGTCAGCGAGCTGCTCGAATTCGCTGAAACGCGGCACCAGGAGTCTGTTAGGCTCATACAGGATGTCATCCACGACGCTGGACAGAGTAGCTACGTGCTAGCAAATGCCGCGATGATGGTGTGCTTCGCGCCAGCAAGTCACTGCATCAATATAAGACTGTCGCAGATCACTCCGCTGACCATGCCTCGAAGTCCATCGGATGGACTGCGCTATGTTCTCCTGACACGAGCCCCCTACCTTGCATTCGAAGGCCTCACTTCCCGCCAAGACTCGGCACAGTCTGAGATATCAGACCACAAATCCAATGTTGAGCAGTACCCAGAAGACACTCCAGCGGGCGGCGAAGCTCAAGCATCCGCGAACACGATGGCAAACGCATATAATGAACAATGCCATGCGTTGTTCCCTGTCCTGCGTGCAACATACGGCGCGGCGCTCAGCGAGTTGCGTGCTCGATCAAGCTCGGCACTCGAGTTTGGCCAACTCTGTGGCGGACCGGGCGGCTTCTGTGAATGCGATCGATGTTCATGCGCATCCGCCATGGATCTGCTGAGCGCGATCTTCCGGGACGTCTTCGCCGATAGCAACCAGGCGGCTACGGCAAGGTCGAAGGTACTACCGGACAGCAATGCGGGCGACCTTGCGCCCTGGCTCCGTCGCTTCGTCCAGAACGCAGTGTCGGCATCCGGTGTGCGGCCACTACGTTACACGATCCTCAACTTCGTGCAAAGGGCGCCGACTGGGTTCATAGAGTTACTTCGCCGAGAGCTCGGAGATGAGTCGCCTTCAAGTCCAACTGATCTCGTTTTGGCTGTCTTTGCGCCTCCACGATGTGAGGATATAGTAGTCACGATGGCTCTTGACATCTTCGCACACTGGCTGGTGCTGCTTCTGCTGTTAGATGAAGTCTGGTGGATCGGACCTATTGGCAAATTCGAGCTCGATCGACTGACCAAGCGTATGGTAGAAGTCCACTCAAGTGAGCTTGGGGGTGGCGGTCAGCCGACAGACTGGTGGCCAGGACGTATGGATGCGATGTACACGATATTGCATACTGGGTGAGCACTTGATGAGCACAGCAGCGTCTGCGTTCGTGTTGAGACCACATTGCTACGTATTATATCCAGGGGTCGCTGGTAGCATATAGGTCCGTCGCCTTTAGCGGACTCTACATGAGCTTGAAGGGTGATTACGATCCTCTCTCTTTCGCCGCGCATGGCCCTTACGGAGATGGAGCCGAATGGAAATCGGAATCTCTATGCGACGGGCTCTCGCTCTGCCTGTGATACGACGGCAGAGCCTGTGAAAGTGACACGCATAACCCCAACAATGATGTCCCAGTGCTCTACTTCTATTGCCCATCGACCGCATCACACGCAACAGTCTGCGCACTCACAAGGCTGACAGGTGCTATGGTAAGCCACCGGCTTTTGCAAAACTCTGGCCAACCCGAATCCGAACCAGTGACGGAATGAACGCGCAGGCAGCTCAAATACTCAGTCAGCAAACCGTAACACCGTACATTGACTTCACTCGTGCAGTGCTGTTGATTCCAAAAGTTCAATGGTCAGCGCCCGAATGCCCGATATGGATGTGCGATATAAACCCAAGGCAGGTACGTATGGTACAGTGCCATAGTCTTCGTCGCACATCTCAACTTCCCAAGCGGTATCTGAACTACATTTCCTTGCAAGTGTCGCAGACCAATTGCACATCATGAGCAAACCAATCGCAATCCTTCTCGGCGCCGGTAAGGGTGTCGGTGCAAGCGTGACTCAGATGCTCCAGGGAAAGGGCTATAGGGTCGCCTCTGTGTCGCGTTCTGGTG
>KZ111205.1:65055-80995 GCA_002077045.2 Rachicladosporium sp. CCFEE 5018
TCCTCGGATCCTCAATCATCTCCTTGATCTTCACCAAGAACGTCACCGCCTCCCGTCCATCCAACAACCGATGATCGTACGTCAGCGCCAGATACATCATAGGTCTGATGACAATCTCGCCCTTCACCACAACAGGCTTGTCCTTGATAGCGTGGAGACCTAGCACGGCGGTTTGGGGGAGATTGATGATGGGGGTTCCCATTAGCGAGCCGAAGACGCCGCCGTTGGAGATGGTGAAGGTGCCGCCGGCCATGTCTTCGATTGTGAGTTTAGAGTCGCGGGCCTGTTGTCACGGGTGTTAGTATGTGTGCGCTGGGCCTAGTAGCTTACGGGCATGAGAGAAAGCGGGGGCGCCTTACCTTCTTGCCCAGATTCGCGATCTCCCTCTCAATGCCAACCATATCCAGTTGCTCCGCGTTCCGCACGATAGGAGTAACAAGCCCTTTCTCCGTCGCCACCGCAATACTTATATCCACATAATCCCTATACACAATCGTGTCCCCACTGCCCTCTCCCTCAATACTAGCATTCACAGCTGGAATCTCCTTCATGGCCAGTATCGCAGCTTTGCTAAACGCGCTCATGAAACCGAGCTTCACGCCAGTCTTCTTGAGGATCTCATCCTTGTACAACGAGCGCATGTTCATCAGTGCGCTCATGTCGACTTCGTTGAACGTTGTGAGGGATGCGGCGGTGTTCTGAGATTGCTTTAGGCGTTCGGCGATGCGGAGGCGCATGCGGTTCATCTTTACACGCCGTTCTTCGCGGGCTCCGGGGGCGGCGGGTTTGGGAGGTTCGGAGGTGGACGGTTTTGGCGAAGGTGCTGGTTTGGGGGCGGGTTTCGAGGCTTCTTGGGCAGGTTTGGGCGCAGGTTTCGAGGGCTCGGGGGTGGACTCCTGCTTTGGGGGTGGGCTGGACTTTGCCTGCTCTGTCTGGCCTTGCGGTTGGGATGACGTTTCTTGCGCGCTCGAGGCTGGGGAGTCGGGCTCGCTCTTTGCTTTCTGGGCGCCGCCTTCGGGTGCTGGGCCGCCTGTCTCGAGCTTGACGAGGTCTTGACCGACTGTTACCGTGTCCTCCTCGTTCGCGAGGAACTCCTTGATCGTGCCTGCCGCTGGGGCGTTGACGGCGACATCGATCTTGTCCGTCTCGATCGTGGCGATCTCCTCGTCCAGCTCTACGTAGTCGCCAACTTGCTTCGAGAATTGCTTGAGGGTACCTTCCGAGATGGACTCTGCCATTTCTGGCACTTTGACGATCTGCTCATCTGTGCTCTACGTTAGCTTCAAACTTGGCAATTGTGGCTTCACAATCAGCTCTACCATTGAAGCGGCGTGTCAGGCTGAATGGCCTTGTTTGATATGCTGGCGAGCTTTGTCTGTCCAAGGTTTAGTCCACGAGCTCAGATCTGCCTCATCTCGCGCACACTCACTGCGACTCTAGGGCGGTGTATGAGGTCCTCCATGTTCTTGACGCGTAGGCGATCCCTCGGGTACTGCTGACAGGTATCGACGTCCTAGCTAGCGGTAATGAGCGGAGGAGAGGTTGCTGGGTAGCCAACCGGCGGAGGCATTGCGTGCGCATGCTGGGATGGAAGGTGGCGCACAGCCGGACGTAGGACCTCTCAGCTCCCACTATGCTCTAGATATTGCCGCAAAGGCTTGAGAGAGAGCTGAAGCAGGAAGGTACCGTTCAAAAGCTGTGTTTGTACATCCATTGCACCTGCCCTGTTCCCAATAGCTGGCTGGAGCTCCTCCGAGTCGGCCCGAAGATCCCGAGTCAGGTCCGCGATGCTTGCAGTACACCACGACCTCACTTCATTAGACCACCACTGGGCTCTAATACCACCGCTGTAGGCTGTCTCGTCACCGCCTCCCTCTGGCCGCGTGCCCTCCCTTCTGTCACCATGTCCGCCAAAACTCAAGTCCTGTACATGCCCTCCCCTCCACCCCTCCTCTATCACTCCCCACTAACACCTCCCTCCCACGCAGCTCCCTCTACCGCCGCTCTCTCAAGCTCTCTCTCGATTGGGCCGTACACCGCTACATCTGGCGCGGCCAAGCCCTGTACATCCGCTCGCTCTTCGAAGCAAACCGCCATGTCAGCGAGCCGCGGCAGCAACGCGTGCGTAGCCCCACCCTAATCCCACGATCGCGATGCTGCGAGCGCGAGGACCTGCAATACGAGACGATGCGATAAGGGAGACACAGGGATAGCATTGCTGACAGGCAGGATGTGTAGGCGATCATGAACGAGGCGATGGATTTGCTAGAGAAGTGGAAACACCCCGACCCCTACAGACCGCCTACCGCACCGGGTGGCAGCAAGTACGAGAGGAATCTGGTGGCGCCGATACTGGACCGTGAGTACAGTGCCAACATACCAAGCAACATGGCAGCGTGCTGACAGGACATGCAGCGCCTCCACCAATGCATCTTTGAGTGTCTGTGATGGGTTTACGGCGTTTTGAAGGGACTGTACATACGAATCAAAACTACACAAACACTTCATGCGTAGGAGCAGCTTCCGCCGCATGCCCTCCTCCCAGAGTCACGGGCGACGCGGGCGACATCATCTACCCTGAGCTCGCGATTGCGCGGAGTGATAGACATGTCAAGATTGAAGCGCAGCACTTCTGCATTTGCTCTGATCTCCTGCTACAGAGTGTGCATACATCCTCTCGGCACTCGTACTATACAACATGGAGCTCTACTGTTACAAGCCACGCTCACTTCCCAGCCTTGATCGTCCTCCCACCCCTACCCTCGACTTTCTCCCTTAGTCCCTCCAGCACTCTCCTTCGCCTCGCATCCTTAGCCCTCCAAGCACCAATCTCAGCATCATTGACATCAGCCATCTTCTTCCTCGCACTGCCATTCACACTACCTCGTCCATTGACACTACCTCTAAGACTATCTCTGAGGTATCTCGACCCGCCAAAAGCACCACTCATACCCAGCCTATCAGCCCCGGCAACCTGACTCCTCCGGAGCGGCGGGGTAGAGTGAGTCGACGCGCCGAGCTTGGTGCCACCCAGCGCGGATGCGAGGTCGTCTTCATAGTTGTCCTCAAGCTTGAGAGCAGATACGCCTCCCGGCAGCCGGCGGATGCGCGACTCCAAGACGTCAATATCCCCGCTCCGCTGCTCAATCATGGCCGTCATCTTCAGCACCGTGCGCTCCACAGCCTCGACTGTAGGCGTCTTGCTCGATGCGCCCTTGCCAGCCTGCGCCGGCACAGCAGCCAGATCAGCGCGGAGTAAGCTGAGCGCTTCTTCGGCTTCGGAAAGCAGAGTCTGGGCACGCTGCACCGAGGAGCGAAGCGCGGATTGCTGCGCCCGGAGCTCAGGAGGGAGCGGAGCGTTGTGCTGAGCTGCTTGCTGCGCGGGGGAGGAGAGGGAGGAGAGCTGCGTGCGGAAATGAGAAGTCTTACTTCTCAGACCGTGCAACTCAGAAACGGAGTCTTGTAATTCGGAGATCTTGCCCGACACGTCCTCGAGTCTGTTGATCTCTAGCTCGGCGTCGAGAGAGCCGATGAGGGAGTGTAGTTGCGTGGTTTCAGAGAAGAGCCAGCCATCTTCGTCGTCGAGATCTTCTCGCTCGCGGGAGCCGGGGCGAGCTTGGGAGTGTGCTGCTACGAACGATTGCAGAGATCGGGCGTTCAGGCCAAGGGTGTCGATCATACTATTCACGTCTCGATACACCTTCTCCATCTGTCCTGCTATGCCCGGCTTCTCATCGCCGGCCGTGGCGTACTCTCTATGAGCGACGAAATCGGGGATCTCGCTGCTGGGTTCTATGGGCGCGTTGAGGATGTCCTGGATCCTCGCATCGGCTTCGTCTTCAAGATCCACGGGTTCAGGAGCTGGTTGAGGCGTTGGTGCGTTTTGGCGGGAGGAAGGGCGCTCGACGGGTTTGGAATGCGGGACAGAGATGCGGCCAAACGAGGGGTTGTTGAGGGCTGGTGAGGGCCGGGGAGGTTGGGCCTGGGGTTGAGGCTTGCGAACTGGGCTCGGAGATTTGTGCGCGCGGTTGGGCGGAGGGAAGCTCAGGTTGGGTGGAAGGCCAGCAGGGGTATATGAGGGCTTCTTGGCGGTTTCGGGTGTGTAGGAGTCTTGCTGAGGTTGGCGTTTTGGACTGGCTGGAGCGAGACGAGCTTCAAAGGCTGACAGACCTGCTTGGTCCGATATGGCGTGAGAGTCCTGCGTCTGATCCCGCTCATCATCGTCGTCCTCTTCTTCAGCGTCGTCATCATCATCTTCCTCCTCCTCGCCCTCTTCGGAGTCATCCTCCACTTCACCTTCCTCACGCTCTTCGCCATCGTCATGTTCATCCTCATCATCCCACTCGGCTTCGTCCTCATCGCCTTCGGGTGGCCCATCGCCTTCTCTCGAAGTAGCAGGACTGGAGAACTGCTCATTCCCAACATCCAGCGGCGGCGACCCGGCAATAGGCGCATCGTCGCTCTGATCGCTCTTACCAACAGGTGATGTGAAGTCGGGTGGCAATGGTGCATCCTCAGGCTCTGTGGCGGGCTCTGCTTCCTTCGCTGGCTTCGAGCTCGACAAGAAGTCAGGCGGCATGGGCGCCTCATCAGGCGCCGGCTGCTTCCGCTCTGGCGGACTCGCAGGCGTTGTCGAGAACGCTGGAATGTCCTTAAGCTTCGGCTCCTCAGTGCCAGGCTCGGGCTTCACGGGCGTGACAGGTGCGTCTTTCTTGCCAAAGAGCCCGCCAGTGCTGCTTGGCGCATTGCTGGGTGAGCCAAACATGGTCTTTGGCGCCTCTGGAGCCTTTGTCTTCTCCGCATCACCCAGTGCATTCCCAAAACCAGCTCCGAACATTCCAGCCCCAGCATCTTTTGGCTTAGGCAGATCATCTTTCGCACTACCGTCCCCAGCAAACATACTCCCCAGTTTGAACCCACCAGATAGCGATGGCTTCGCGTTCTCCGTGCTAGGCTTAGTCGTTGCCTCGCTATTACCCATACTCTCCTCCTTATCCTGTGACGGCTTGCCAAAACTGAAGCCTGATGCTTGCCCGAATGTGTTCCCGGAGCCGAAACTATCTGCACTAGAGTTTAGTGTTACTGTAGAGCCAAATGAAGGGTCGACAGGCATACCGGGTTGCTTTGACGGCGTAGCGGATCCGAAAGGCGATGGGGAGGTCTGACCGAAGGAGCTGAGTTTCGAGCCGCCATTTGCGAAGCTCGCAAAGGGTGAGGCAGCAGGCTTCTTGTCAGCGGAGGCGAATGATGAGAATGGCGAAGGGGCGGCGGCATTACTGCCGAAAGCGCTTGCTTGGCCGAAGGCTGGGACGGGAGGCTTGTTGGCTGCTGGCGGTTGCGTGGGTGTACCCCAGACTGAAGTCTGGGGACCCATGCCACCCGTGGCGCCGAACGCAGACGGCGCTCCGAATGCAGCACCACCCGATGGCTGGCCGAACGCTGGGGTCTTTGGCGCGGGAGAGGCTGGTGGCGCACCCCAGGGTGATTGCTTTGCACCGAGCGTACCGGCACCGCCAAATCCAGGTGTACTGCTTTGACCGAAGGCAGGCTGGGGTGGAGTTTGCATCGGCGCAGCCACAGGTGCTGGAGAGCCGAATGCTGATGGCGCATTGCTACCGCCGAAGCCAGACGACGTCTGAGGTCGCGATTGACTGGGCTGAGATTGTGTCTGCCCGCTTGCAGTAGTCATGCCAGGGAATGCAGTCTTCGCTCGGATCGACTGCTGGTATACAATCCACCAGGTGCACAAGATGCCTTCATGATTCAGTACGCACACTGCTGGTAGTGGCGTCGCTGATTCCGCGATCTCACTGTCTGACGGGATAGGATTGGCAAGCTTCTCTTTCGCACTCAAATCGAGAGCCATGCCAATGACTGACGTATCCGTAGCGTCTCCAAACGCACTAGTAGGCAGATTCGCACGACTGACATCGTCCTTGGGCACGGTTGTAGTGTATGTGTTCACGATCTGCTCAGCAGGGATGTCACCGACGATCTCTACCTCACCATTGGCGCCGGCAGAGCGGTCGGGCTGGTGGAATGAGACCTTTGACTTCGTGATGAGTCCGATGTCTGTCGAGAGCGTAGAGGTCAGCACCAGCGTATCGTCCAGATCTGGCGGCCAGTCTCGTAGTCGTTGCATTAGGTGATGCGCGGGTAGTCGATCATCGAGAAAGCCGGCGCAAGGGTCCAAGGCCAATTTGTGATAGGTATAGCTTGGTAAGCCTTTCTCCTTGCGAACGAGATGGTAGATCGAATCATTTGGTGGTGCCATGCCGGTGAGTTGCTCTGGTGGCGGATTGATGGGTGAGTGTAGCATGAGGAACTCAAGGTTCTCCAGCCAGTAGATTGCCGTCAGTGGTAGATTGAGCGTGCTTTCGTCTTTGGCTTGAGCCAGGTCCGGAGGTTGTGGGATCTCAGCCTTCACAGTACCCTGCAGGTCAATCTGCGCGGCGTGGCCATCACTGAAGCCTGCCACGATCTGCTTGCCGAGCTTCGACCAGCATGCGCAGCTGACGTTCTCGCTGAACACCGGACTGCCCGCTGCGCTGCTGACGAGCTGCCGTTGCTTGAGATCCGCGAGTAGAAGTTTCCCATCTGCCAGCACGATCGCGAACTGATGTGAGTTCTCCTTCGCTGGGTTCGCAAGAAGATGTCGTATCGCTGTCCCATCCGTTGGCATCTGAAATGCAGGCTCCTTGCTCCCGCCAAGTACAGCATCCACATCGTAGACCGCCAGACCACCACCCTGCTCTGCGCAGACCACGAGACAGCTCTCGTCGCTCGAGAAAGCCACATGCGACACTCTGGGTATTTGCAGTGTGGCATCCGGCGCGAAGTCCCTAACACCCGAGCCTGCTGCTATACCGCCCTGCTGACTCTCAGATCCGCCTGTGAACGCCTCTCGTACCCGCTGCGTGCTCGCTAGCACTAGTCCATCCGGTCCAGCCGCTGCGAGTAGTCCACGCCCTGAGGCTATGCTGAGTAGTGAGGCTGTCGCAGAAGGGTACTGCGTCCTCGGCCATGGTGTGGGTAGTAGTCGCAGCTTGCTGTTGCCTGCTATGGGTTTGAAGCCGACTTGTTCAACATCGATTGCCTCCAGATCCGCGCCCGTGATTGTTTGAGGGCCGCTCGTGTTCGCTGCTGGAGCACCGCTGCCGAATCCCCATCCCGCCATGATGTCCCCCGCTCAATGCCGTCCTTCGGTCGCTATATCATGAAGCGCTTTGCTGTACTGTGCTGCCTATGCTTCACTTCGCTGCGAGAGAGATTCCAGTGGAGTTTAGGGTAAGCTGGGATGCGCGGTGTGTCCAGTCTCGAGATGGTCGATGTCCAAGTCTGCCAGAGCGAAGTATCTCCGACTATGCGCAAGTCCAAGAGGTATTTCCAGGAGAAAGCGTTGTGGTGTTGACAAAATATATCTTCGTAAGAGCTAAACGCGTGAAGCACGGCGGGAGTAGCCGCTCGACGCGAAGAGCTTCAGTGACGAAGCTCAGTCGTCGCCTTACCATGTAGTGAACATCAACTACCAACGACTACACCATCCACTCCCCATATACAGCTCACTTCGACCAGCAATTGAGTCTCCAGATCTCTCGTAGGGGATACGACTCTTCACTTGCCTTATCCAAGACTGTCCACCACCGCCACGATGCCGGGCTTCGACTTCTCCAACCACAACCGCAACGCCGCCCTTCACGCAAAAGGCGTCCCCCTCCCGAAAGCAACCTCCACCGGCACAACGATCGTAGGCTGCCTCTACGATGGCGGCGTCGTCATTGCAGCAGACACCCGCGCAACGAGTGGTCCCATAGTAGCAGACAAGGTAGGCTTGACCATTGCATCTGCCTCCCAGTATCACAGTACTGACTTCAATCCGTAGAACTGCGAGAAATTACACTACATCTCCCCCCAAATCTGGTGCGCCGGCGCCGGCACAGCCGCAGACACAGAATTCACCACCGCCCTGATAAGCTCGAACCTCGAACTGCACGCCCTCTCCACAGGCCGCAAGCCCCGCGTAGTTACAGTCATGACACTCCTCAAGCAACATCTCTTCCGCTACCAAGGTCATATTGGTGCCTACCTCGTAGTGGCCGGCTGCGATCCCACAGGCGCGCATCTCTTCACCGTGCACGCCCACGGGTCGACAGATAAGCTGCCCTACGTGACCATGGGGTCAGGAAGTCTGGCGGCGATGAGCGTCTTCGAGACGCAGTGGAGTCGGGACATGACGCGCGAAGCCGCCGTGGCGCTCTGCGCGAACGCTATCGAGGCGGGTATCTGGAACGATCTGGGCAGTGGTAGCAATGTGGACGTCTGCGTTATCACGAAGGAGAAGACGACATTGATGCGGAATTTCAAGACGCCTAATATGAGGGAGAAGAAGGTGCGGGATTACAAGTTCGCGAGAGGGACGACGGCGGTGTTGAGGGAGAAAGTTATGAGGAGGGAGGAGCTGGGGAAGTATGTTGTTGTTGAGGAGTTGGGGGGGAAGGAGGTGGTGGGGGAGAAGATGGATGTTGATGGGTGAGTGGTGATGAAACGACTGAAGTCGCGGCAGCTGGAGGTGTAAGCTGGACGAGTTACACCGGAGGCAGCATGATAGAATGGCTCTCTACGTCAGTACAGAATTGGTCGCGATGACCGCACAAGGTACGTGGCAAGAGATCCTACTACCACCAATTCATCTATCAAGGCGCAAAGCCACTACTGCTCCATTGCCGAATACAAGGTCATGATCTCCATCGCATTCTCGATGATGAACTCCAGCCGCTCTGCATTTGGCTCATACAGCGCACGAGCGAGATCGACCAAGAAATCCTTAGGGAAACGATCCGAGTCCCCATCAAGCCACGCTGATTTCCCCTGGCTGACCCAGCAGGCCACCAGCAGCTGGCGCGCAGGCGATGCGGCCGCGGTGCCTTCGTACACAATGTTAATCGTGCTGGGGCCGGGCACCCACTTCTTGCCAGCCGCGCACACAAGTATGATCAGCCTGTGAAGAACGCAGATCCTGAAGCTCTTGTCCTGCAGGTACTGGCCCAGGACGTACAAGCGGCCAAGCAGTGGGTACTCTTCCCTTAGCACGGCTGCTTTGGACGATTTACCGTCGTCGTCGTCGTTGTAAGTGGGGATCGGGCCTCCGCCGGTTAGCAGATGGCCACCGTAAGCATGGTGCAGCCAGCGGCGCATGGTGTCTGGAGTGACGTCTGGCAGCTTGATGACGCCTTTCTTTGCTTCCTGCCATCTACGCGAATGTGGTCAGTCGATCGCTCATCCTCGCCGCACGGCAAGATCACACTCACTGTTTGCTCAGCGCAGCTTCAAAGAACTTAGACTTCGCGCGCAGGACTTCTTCGTGGGCACTCAGGACGGCTGTGTCGGCGTCTGCACCCACTGTAACCTTGCAGATTTCACCCTCATAGCTGTACGGACGTCAGTTCCGCACGGGTTGTATAGGCGGACGGCACACTCACTTGTATAGTGCAGCGCTCTCGGGTTGTTTCTTCTTCTCCTCGCCCATGCTGTTGACTGTTGTGCGCAATCTTGTTGTAGAGGTCCGTGATATAGCACATTAGTGCAGATGGAAGTGCACGTAGGCTTTGTCAATCGTGTCTTGAGTCGCCTTATCTAGTCTTAGACAAGGAAGCTGCGCCCGTGAGACAGATCCTAGCGCTTCGATCAGATCCGATGTTATGAACGTACGCTCGGGCACCGTTTGCGTGGAGTGGGAGAAGGTTCGATAGGACTGCAGCATTGCTTCATACCGTACTGACCAGCGCTATCTCCTCATGCACCGGTGCGATACACGATGGCGACACTCCACCATACAAGATGAGCTGCAGGACGTCTAGCATCAATGCGCCGTATGAGCCCTGCCAGGGCTCTACTCCATGCTAAGTGTACAAAACATCACTGCCCCAGAGCCGCGTACAAGTCCTGCATATCCTTGCAGGTAGACTTGTTGACCGGGCTCTTTTCGCCCTTGTAGAAGGCGCGGATAAGATCTAGCAAGAACTCCTGAGGCAAAGTAGTATCATCGTCTTCGATCCATACTATGCTTCCTTCCGCGATATTTGCAGCTACTAAGAGCTGCAGCGCCTGAGAGCCAGCCAAGGTCCCCTGGTATACGTGGACGAGAGACCAACGATTCGGACAGGATCGTATGCCCGCTTCGGCCTCGCACATGCGTGCAATGATGCGATCCAGTACACAGACCCTGAACGCCTTGTCCTGTAGGAGTTCGCCGAGGACATAGAGTTGAGCGAGCAGAGTGTGCTCCACGTTCGCTTTCGGGGTGTCAGGCGTTTCAGCTGCCTCGCTGGTGACGAGCTCCCTACCGTAGATATGATGCAGATAGCGGCGCACGAGGTCTGCAGCGAATGCGGGCAGCTTGGTGACCCCTTCTATGTTCTCCTGCCATCTGGAAATTCGTGTCAGCTACTGATCTGCATACCAGGTGTGCTCTTCGCTTCGCAACTTCCACTTACGACTTGCTCAACGCTGCCTCGAAGAATTTCGATCTCTCAGAGGACATCCTCGTGCGGAGTGAATGTCACGCAATCTGCGCTACCTTCAACGCCTGCTACGATCTTGCAGACCTTTCCCTCAAATCTGTGCGACAGTCAGCATTGACTTGTGCTCCATGTCCTATGTCGTACTTGCTTCATGCAGATAGGAGTCTCCACACCATTAACTGGAGTATCGCTCGTTGCGGTAGAGCCCATGGCAGCGGTGAGTGCCGAAAAATGGAAGGCGATGTGGTGGGGGTCATGTGGTGGAGGTGGTGTGTCGAAGCAGGTGACCGAACCTGCGCCATGTCCCGAACAACTTGACCTCAAGTCAGACAAGGAAGGCGCGACCGTAAGTCACCTTCCTGCACATGGTGAAACCCGTTGCGCAGTCAATGGCTCATACTTGTGAGGATTGCTTACTTGAGACTTGCTCCGTAGTCGAAGTTGCGAATCGCCTGATTCAGCTGTGCCACAGTCGATTTGTTCGCTTTGAATTTCAAAGCTTTCTTGTACACCGAACCCCTACTGCTGAAACCTTCTTTGGTTTCCAATGTCGCCATCTGCTACGTGGGTCGTCTTCATATCAAGACTAGCAGATCGACCTGCGTGAACCTCTTCTTCAAATCGTCAACCCCGACGCCCTTGATCCTGGACATAGCGGCAAGCCGCACAGCACGAAGTAGATCGAGCATGAAGTCCTTGTCAAAAGCACTCGCATCACCCTCCAATACTCCCGGAAATCTCGGAATAATCGTCGTGACGTACACTTCGACCATTTGCTGCCGAGCCAAAGATCCCGAGGGAGTGCCTTGATAGATCTGCCCAATGATGTCCATGCCCGGGAAGCGGCTGCTGTGCTTGGTCTCTGTTCTGTAGATCCTGTTGATACATGCGTGCAATACGCAAGTCTTGAATTGCAGATCCTGGACGTATTCGCCGAAGATTTACAGCTTGGTAAGCAGTGCGTACGAGATGAACGAACCAGGCATTGCGGATTTGGGCAGTGCGCCGCGACAGAGTTGGTGGAGGTAGATCCGGACAATGCTCGGATCAGCGTCTGGCAGCTTGACGCGGCCTTCATCGTTCTCTGTCCAGCTGTAGGCTTGGATTAGCTACACTGTCGGGGTCTGCATTGTTGTTTAGAGCAGCGCGTGATACTTACGACTTGCTCAGAGCGGCTTCGAAGAACCTCGAGCCACGGCGAAGCATGTCTTCGTGTATTGTGAGGGTC
Source organism: Rachicladosporium sp. CCFEE 5018 (assembly GCA_002077045.2). NCBI lineage: Eukaryota > Fungi > Ascomycota > Dothideomycetes > Cladosporiales > Cladosporiaceae > Rachicladosporium > Rachicladosporium sp. CCFEE 5018. Next base: position 76,804 of record KZ111205.1, read on the forward strand.
TCCGTCGACGCAGAAGTTTCTTCCGGCTTGACGATCTCGACCTTGCAGATTCTGCTCTGTAGGCTTCTCGGTGTCAACAAAGTGTGTCATTCACGCGTGAAATAGGCTGCTCACTTGATGGGTGCCAGCCCGTCTGTAATGTACGTGCAGTATCTCAGCCAGGTCGCGCTTTATCAGTGTGCGTTGGTTCCTGATAACGTCGAGCAATCGATGGTGTTCGATAAAGCATGACGGGCGGCATTTTCGAGTCGGGAAGCTTCCAACCATAAGCGAGATTGTAGAGGTAGGCACGATCGTGGAGCGGCGGTCTTGCCGCAAGAGGTCAGATCAGTGCCACAGCAATCTCAATGTCTGCGAGCACAGTACCCCTTTGCACAGTCAATAACGAAAGGAGCTGAGATGACAGGTAGCGCAGACGAATGTTTAGGCTCTGTGTTGCGAGCTCGTCCGGGCTATAATCGGTGCTGCCACGCAGTAGACACTTCACATCTCAGCGTCTGTGCCCAGTAAGTCGTACCTACTTCCAATTGGTATGGCAGCACGGAACGTGCACTGCTGTAGAACCCTCTTCCACCTCTTCGTACACCCGTCTTAAGCATTTCACGTCGAACATGTGCATCTCGTCGTACATCCATTTGTCTGCGAATGCAGGAGCCGCAGCCGCCAGGTCCAGAAGAAAACCTTCATCCATAGTGCTCACCTCATCAGCCAGCCATTTGGGGTGATCGGGATGTGCAGCGTACATATCCACCATCACCTTCCGCCCAGGCGATCCGGCCGTGGTCCCACCGTACATGATATTGACGACAGCATTGATGGAGAAACAACGTGGACCGCACCCAAGGGTATAGTTGTGAGTCACGCGGATGCAGTCGAGGAAGGCGCTCACGACAATTCTTTTGAATGATTTGTCCCGCACGTACTCTCCGAAAACGTAGAGCCGCGTAAGCTGCGGGTAGACGTCGGTGTTCATGCTTCGAGAGTGAGTCCACGGCTTCGTGCCTTCGTACAATGTGCCGGCATAGGCGTGATGGAGATACTGGCGTACGATGTCGGGATCGCGCTCCGGAAGCTTTACCATGTGCTTCTCGTTCTCGTCCCACCTGCGAGCGCTGATTAACCACGTGGCCACAATGCTGCGAGCGGCGTCGACATCAGTGACTTACGATCTACTCAGGGCAGCTTCGAAGAGCTTCGACCTCTTGCAAATAACATCTTCATGGACAGTGAACGGCTCCAAATTGCTGGCATCTCCTCCGCCACCGCCGACAATGATGGTGCAGAATTTGTCCTTGAGACTGCGCGGGTCAGTGAGTGGCCTACTTCACGATGTGGTCGATACTTACTTGAGCATCCCATGTTCACCTGGCTTCGATGCCATGGGTGCTGTAGCGTCGCGGTTGATGTGAGCCTGGTGTTATGCGTCAAGCGATATGTGTATATGAGTGTGCGCGGAGAATGGAGTTTCGTGGACAGTATGCTTCGCTAACGAAGCGGCCGGAAGGTACGACCCAGGCATGCAGGACTGCCGTGAGTCTGCGCGATTGCAGACGACCTGTCGTGTGTACTTTCAATGAGAAGAAACGACACATATAAATCAAGATGGTGTCAGGCTGAAATGCTCAAATACACACACTGGGTGAAGAGCTGCTGCTGATGGTCGCGCCGGTGCTAGTTCGCCCATATCATTATTGCTCCATTCCCACAAAGGTCCCGATCAGTTCCTCCACATTAGACGGACTCAACTCGGGGGAATCGTCTCTCAGCAGCGTACGCGCATGATCGAGCAGGAAGTGCTTGGGATACATATCGACATCGTCGTGGAGCCAGTCCGTACCGCCCCGATCAGCGTAGGTGGCCACCATCAGTATGCGCATAGGTGACCCAGCAGGCGTACCCGAGTAGATGATGCCGACCTCAGCCTCAGTGGGAAACCACTGAATTGCCTCACCGATGCTGTCGTAGCCCACGGCACACATGCTAATGATGTGATGGCGCAGAACGCAGACCTTGAAAGTCGTGTCCGGCACGTAGTCCCCAAGAACGTACAGCCTGGCGAGCATCGTGAAGCCTTTGATCAAGGGACCATCCTCTGGCTCGTCGCGAGGTTCGTATATGTGAAGAATGCCGCTGTAGACGTAGTGGAGGTATCGGCGCACGATATCGGGTGCGCATCCGGGCAATCTGACAACGCCTTCTTGATTCTCCTGCCAGCTTCGCATCCTATCAGTCCTCAGTTCCACTGTACGAGACTACCGCATCTTTGATAATACCTACGACTTGCTCAACGCCGCTTCAAAGAACTTTGATCTTGCGCGCAACAACGTTTCGTGGACCGTGAAGACTGTGTACTCAACGGCGTTGCCAGCCGCAATGCTGCCGAGCCGTCCATCGAGGCTGAAGCATGTCAGTACTGGTCTTCATGATATTGCAGAATCTGCATACTATTGTGGTACCATGCTGTCTCCACACATTTGTGGAGTAGCCGCCATATTTTCGACGATGAAGGCCGGTCGCAATGACGCTGAGTAACCGAAAACCCACGCGACTTGAGTGGACGACCAGTGTTCGCTCATTGTTGGTTCGCGTTTGTGGAGTTCGCATGGATCTAGAGGTGACTAGCACGCTAAGCCTCGCCGAGTGAAACAACGAACAGGAACGAAATGTGCTGCCGATCGCCATTTCGCCTTCACTTTCCTTGGTGGTCTTTGTGTCAACAAGGGTCTCACTTCGTCAACGCAGATGGGTTCGATCGTCGAGCAGGCATCACGATCCGCCCTTTGGCGGGAACTGACTAGCTTTCACCCTCCCTTCACTGTCCACCCTTGCAAACCGCAGGTTGGCCAGCCCAGTCCACTCCCCGTCCCACGCCTCCATCTTCTGAAGCGACTCGAAGTCTTGCAAATCCGGCATCCAGTACCCGCTCACATATTCCTTCCTCTCCACATCCACCGCCTGCTCAAGCTGCACGTGCCTCGTGCTCTTCGGCCTGCCCTCTCTCCGCTCGCTCTTCAGCTGTGCGAGTTCCTCGTCATGTCGAGACAGGTACTCCTCGATCAGACGCTGGATCTCGGCTGTCTCGAAGGGATGCAGGACGTCGGGAAGCTGATCCCGGAAGAAAGCTGTGCGTTCTGTCCACTGATTGTTGGACATGCGCTGGATCTTGTTGCTGCGTGAGACTTTCTCGTCCCGATTCCCGGCTCTGCGAAGACGGCGGGCATCGCGGGAGAACTCGTGGAGAGCGGAGGCTTTGGCGCCCTTCTTCTTGTTGACGTGCTTTTGCACTTTCTGGAGGGACGACGGCATATCTGCGTCTGCTCTCTGGTCTGAGAACGTGTGATGTGAGTGTTCATCTCCAGAAATGCGTTCTCGAGAAATTCGATATCGACATCTCGTCGGATGTTCGGAGCTCCCGACCCGAGCTCCGCTGTACCTAACAGCGCGTCAAAGTCGCGTCTTCCCATCTCAAGCGGGCACATATGCCTCCTGGAACATAATAGCAGGCCGTAGCGACGCCCACTCGAAGCTCAATGACTATCACAATGGCTCCATGGTGATCTGATCGAGCTGTCTTGGACTGCTCGCGAGGTCCGTCGCAGCAATGGGCATTCAAGGTACCTTGCTGCATCCCTGCAGTCCAGACAGCACCAATGCTAACACCCCAATCAGGTCTACTCCCGCTCCTGAAGAGCATACATAAGTCGACACATCTCCGCAACTTTGCTGGTCAGACTATCGGAGTGGACGCGTATGGCTGGCTTCACCGCGGGACAGTCTCATGCGCCCTTGAGCTAGCCCAAGGCAAGCCTTCCCGAAGATGGGTCGACTTCTTCATGAACAGGGTCCGTATGCTCATACACTTCGGTGTCAAACCCTACCTGGTCTTCGATGGCGACTACCTACCGAGCAAGTCTCACACGGAGAAGGAACGCTCTGCTCGACGAAAGGAAAGCAGGAAGCTAGGCCTTCAGCTACTCCAGGCTGGCAAGACTTCGCAAGCCCACCTGGAGCTGCAGAAAGCTGTTGATGTTACGCCGCTCATGGCTCGCGAGCTGATCGAGGAGCTGAAGGCTATGGACGTGCCTTATGTCGTAGCGCCGTACGAGGCTGACAGCCAGCTTGCCTACTTGGAGCAGCAAGGAGTGATCAATGGTGTTCTCAGTGAAGACTCTGACTTGCTCGTCTTCGGCGT
>KZ111206.1:8786-26611 GCA_002077045.2 Rachicladosporium sp. CCFEE 5018
GCGCTCTTGCTGCTGACCAGGCCCAAGCCCAGCTCTTCAGCTGCGCTCAAGGCAGCCGTGTAGTCTGTCACCAGTCCTGCCTTGGTCTCTGGCGCGTAGTCGACAGCTGCGATCTGCAGCACGGTCGGACTCGCCACATCGTATAGCAGACTCAGCTCGTCGAGCGCAGGTCGAAGGTGGGTCAGGCTAGCAGCGCTCGCCACGATGCTCTGCGGGCGATGGCGCTTAGCCATGTCGAAGTCAGGGTAGAACATGTACCCTAGCGCGATCGTGCCTGCGCCATTGCGCGTCTCGAGTGACTTGACTGTTGTCACTTCGCCATACGCGTTCTTCTCCTTCAGCTGCCTCCATGCTTGAGCGGCAATGTCGAGGTCGAATGACTCGGGCGAGTATGCGAAGATGGTGTCAGACAGAGCATATGCGACCTGCTGGACGAGAGTCTGCGCAGTAAGGTATGTTGGTCCAGAGAGATCGGAAAGGGAGATGTCCTGACCGAAGGGGAGAGCGGTCGACTTGGTGGCAAAGGTGTCGAACGTCTGTTGCTCGGCTTCATGAGCAGGCCCAGTACTGTCGGAAGTGAGGAGACGCATGATGGGCAATATTGAAACCCAATTGCCAATGTTATGGTGAGAGAAAGGAAGACCACACTGTCCTCGAACAAAAAGTCGCCATCTCTCCACCGAGATCGGCTGGGCCTCGCTAATCTTGCATGCGCGAGCACGCAATGATCGGACAGAGTTTCTCCGGTGCCGAGCCGCATTGGCTCCAGACTGCTAACATCTACACACACGACACCAATGATTTCTGCATGTACATGACGGGGATCGCTCTATCTTAGGCGTAGCAAGTTTGGTTCACAGTTGCTACAGTGCAGCACTGCTCTCGAAGGGTGGTAGTATCGCCCTCCACGCGATTCATCTCGCCTGTCTGGGCTGGCAAATTTCCCGATCTATCCTGAGAACGCCAGGCGACGTTCGCGATATTTCGAGGTCGCCCTCCTCGACTTCCACCATACATATGCCTGTCTACAAATAACCCCTACGATTCCCCATGCTTTGTCATAGCCGCCATGTCGTATCAATTCGCAGAGTCTACCTCGACGAGACGATAGAGCTAGGACGCGACTTCGAAGATGGATGAATTCGCCGAAAAGCTCGAGGCAGAGTTCTGCCCACCCCTCGATCCAGCACTCGTATCTGCCATAGTTTGGGATTATGACTTGCAATCAGACCAAGGCCTAGCGGATGCCCGCTCGACATTGTCGCAACTCAAGGTATCAGCAGATGCTGAAGAAGCTGCCGAGTTCGATCCGTCTGGCCCTGGAGGCAACGATGTTATTCCCAGTGACCACGCGATAGCAGTAGCTAGCAGGACGCCCAGTCCCAAGTCCACCGCAAGCATCTCAGACGGGCTATCGTCGCTCAGTCTGGACAGCGCTGGGACCCCCCACGACTCTGATGTAAACTTGGACGATCTGGACGAGGAGACTAAGATTCTGCTCTTGCACGATGTCCTAGGCGATCAAGTCGATAGCTACACGATCCAGCACACACTCCGTACCTGCAAAGGCGAGTGGAATGCCGCTTTTGGCGAATTGCTCAATCATGTCCACATCCGTGAGTCTGCTAGCGAAGGTGAGGAGTACATGTCGACTAAAGGGATCGATGGCTTTGCCGAGCCGAACGGACGACAAGGTCGGAAAGGCAAGGCCAAGAACCGCAAGTTCAAGTCCGGTGATGAGCGCAGGTCTAGCTCCATGCCTTCGCCACCTGACCAGGCTCAGAAGCCTGCGCTCAATAAGTGGCAACAGGCTGCCAAAGATATCGACTTTATCGTCACACGCACAGGCATGGACAATACCAAAGTCAAGTCCGCTTACTACAACCACGAGGCGAACCTGTCTCGTACTGTCAACGCTCTACTGAAACAGTATATGCACGACAATGCAGATACGCAGATCACGACGAACAACGATACTGTCGCAGCGAATGCTCTCGCCCTCGGCTACGAGTTCCCATCGCTCGACGCGAACTATCTCGCGGCACTGATCCGCCTTACACATCCGTCCACAGCATCTGCGTTCGACCTTGCAGAGGCTCTTACAGCAAAGCCTAATTCGATCAATGGCAACATTCAGATCATCCCGCAGTACGCTCGGCCCATCCCTGAAGCTCCGACTACGTCCTCGCAGAAATACACAAACGGCTCCTATGTGCCTTCACATCCCGGTGCGAACATCACTGAAGCGCAATACGCCCAGGCTCGCGACTATGCCAAGTCTCAAGCTCGCGCCGCGCGCAAACATCCCGGGGCAGCCGGCTACTACACAGCCCTTGCGTCATCTCACTCAGCGTCCATGAACTCTGCTCGCGCTAAAGCCTTCACTGCGCTCGCAGCATCGCAATCGACGTCCACCTCTGTTGATCTGCACGGTGTGGACGTTGCGAGTGGGGTACGTATCGCGATGGAGAGGGTGGATGCGTGGTGGGCGGGCCTGGGAGAAGCGAGAGTGAATGGACGAGTTGGTGCTGGGGCTAGAGATGGTGGCTACGAGGTTATCGTAGGAAAGGGAACGCATTCTGAGGGTGGGAGGGGCAAGCTGGGACCAGCTATTGGAGGTGCATTGAGAAAGGCTGGGTGGAGAGTTGAGGACGAGGGAGGAAAGCTGAGGGTCAGGGGGAAGCGGTGAAGTGAGAACGCCCTTTGCTTTTGTTCGACTCCAAGCTACTGGACTTCTGGGATCTTGCCTCACGCAGATGGAATGATCAGGCTGCGACCTTCAGCACAGCACGTCCTGGCAGCTTGCCCTCGGCCATGAGACCGCAGAACTTGTCGATGTCGTGAAGGGTACCTTTCGTCAGGATCGGACGGACAAGGCCCTGGAGATCTGGTCAGTGGAGAAAGTACTGCTGGGGCACAGGACTGCTTACACGAGCTGTGAAGTCCAGCGCTTCCTCCACGTCCTGCAGATCGGTCAGCATTAGATCTTCTGCGAGAAGAGCAATCCAAACGACTCACCTTCAGCGTCCCCGTCACACTGCCGATGATATTCAGTCGCTTCAGCGCCAACATGATCGGCGGCGCCCCAGCAACAACATCCGTGTCTTTCGGCAAGCCGACAGCAACGAGCGTCCCGCCCGGTCGCAAGAAGCTCGGTCCCGCAGCATACCCCTCTCTCGACGCCGCAGTGATCACAACACCGTGCGCACCATACTTGGTAATCCTCGTCACCTCCCCAGCAAGATCCTTGACCTGGGTAAAGTCCAGGAACTCCTCCGCGCCGAGATCCTTGCAGAGCTTCTTCTTCGCATCTCCGCCATCGATGGCGATGACACGCATCCCCATGGCTTTAGCGTACTGGACTGCGAGATGGCCGAGCCCGCCTCCGGCGCCGGGGATCACGAGCCATTGGCCGGGACGCACGGCGCTGCGTTTGCAGGCTGTGTAGGCTGTGACGCCACCGCACATTATGGGGCCGGCTTCTTCGTCGGAAACGCCGTCTGGGATTCTGCGTACTGCGTCAGCAGCCTCGTGGTGCCATGCGTGACTAACGGAAGGAGAGCATACCTGGTCGCGTAGCGCCCGTCTGTCAGGCAGTACTCCTGGAACGTCCCCGCGGCCGTAAACCCCGAATTGACCTGCTTCGGGCAGTGAAGCTCATCCGTGCCATTGGTGCAGAACTCGCAGTTCCTACAAACACTAACTACCCACTTCACCCCAGCCCGATCACCAACCTTCCAAATCTCCTTCACATCATCCGCCACTGCTACGACTTCGCCGGCGCCCTCGTGCCCGGCAATGCCTTGCGCGGAGGGCTGCATTGAGACGCCGAAGGCTGCCCACTCATCGTGGAGAAGGGACTTATCGCTTGCGCAGAGGCCGGTCCAGTTGATCTTCACGAGGATCTGGCCGGGGCCAGGGGTTTGGGGGACGGGAATCTGCTTTACTGGGGCTGTGGCATCGTGGCCCGAGCCAGACTTGACGGCGGCTGTCTGCTCTTGGGGGAGACCCATGATGGTGGTGGTGGTGGTGGTGCTGGAAGATGCGTCCGATCGTAGGGGATTCACTAGGGTGCTGCGAGACAGAGGTAGAAGTGGCACTTACGGTGACTCAGAGCGAGAGCAGGGAGACGAGGTCAGACTACAGGTACTTGTAGACACTCTTGTCTCGCACGAGCGGTCCATTTCGACCCCTCTTGCCAATACCTCAAGGCATGGATGTACGCGAGCAGGACGCACATGCACAGCTTCTACTGTGAGCATTGCGGGGTATATGCGAGGCTCTCGTGATGTTGGTCAACAGGAGCTCGTTATGTACCTTGTATGCGGCTTATGCCCGAGGGAGGGAACTGTTCCGGCTCCTGTCTGACTCGAGGGATGTTGCTGCAGATACTAAATACATGTAGTGATGAACCTTCTATGGCTTCAGGACGACGAATGCCAAGACTGCCCGCTCCACTCTTCGCGACTTCATCTGCCGAAGTCGACCTGTTGTCCCCTCATCTCCTCCACCTGATCGCAGGATATTGCAGCTACTATGTGTCGAGCCATAGCTGCTTCATATCTGTATGCCGTAATCGCCTCCCCCTGACAAACATCAGTAAGTTGCAAAATCGTTATTCTCTTTTCGACCCTCCATTTCAGTATCGCACCCATCATGTCCCCTCCTACCGCTCTCATAACTGGCGCATCCTCTGGCATCGGCCTAGCGCTCACCAAACATCTCCTCTCCCTCCAATGGCACGTAGTCATGGCCGACCTCAACCCGCCCAAGGAAACCCTCCAAAACACAACCTATCTCAAAACCGACATCTCCTCCTGGGAGTCCCAAGCCTCCACCTTTGAGAAGGCCTACACCAAACTCGGCCGCCTCGACTTCGCAGCCCTAAACGCAGGTATGGACGACCGCGACGACATCTTCGCCTCTCTCAGCAGCGAAAGCACCAAACCCCCCCGAAAACCAAATATGGCTACCTTCGACGTCAACTTGACGGGAACTTACTACGGCGTAAAGCTAGCAGCGCATTACATGAGTCTTGACTCCACGGCTGCAGGCAAGGAGAAAAAGGGGGGCAAGATTACGGTCACGGCGAGCGCGGCGGGGATATATCCCTTGCCTGTTGTGCCGCAGTATACGGCTAGCAAGCACGCGCTTGTTGGACTTGTAAGGGCGCTGGGACCGGTGGCTGAGGCGGTGGATATCAGGATTAATGCTGTGTGTCCGGCACTTGTGGCTACGGGATTGGCGCCGCCGGGGTTGATGGATAATTTTAACGAGAAGCAGATCACGCCTATGAGCACGATTATGAGATGTTTTGAGCAGTTGAACAGCTTTGAGAACGTTGTGGAGGATGGGTGGGCGAGCAGTGGGCTCACGGGCGCGACACTTGAGGGGAACCTTGGGGACGTGATTGAGCATGAGGCGCCGAGTCGGCCTGAGAGTAGCGAGTATTTGGATGAGGAGGGCGAGAAGGCGTGGGTGAGGGCTTATATGGAGAGGAACAAGAACTTTGCACTGCAGGAGTGGGAGCAGAAATCATGATGGTGATCGTCTTTGACTCAGCATGACGTTACATCTCGAGCACGAATCTCGCAAGCAGTCCGACACCAGGACTTCGCTGTTTTACCAGCCCTGCTGTTGGCCCTGGCTCTCGCCCTGATCATACGAGTTCTGCACGCCCTGACCGGCCTGGTCCACATCATTCTGGGCGCTGTTGTCTGCGAGTAACGTCAGTACACCGGTCGATTCGAACGCAGCAGCAATCGGCAGACATACAACCATTCTGCACCCCCTGCCCAGCACGATCAACGCCCTGCTCAGCCTGACGCCCCTCGTTCTCCGCCCCACCGAAGAAGCCTCCCAACTTCCCCGCCGCGCCCTTCACCGCCCCTCCGATATCAGACGGCACGTTCTCGACATCCTGAACGCCGTCACGGGTACCGCGCTCACCGGCGTTCTCGAGGTTCTGGGGCGCATTCTCGACGTCGTTGAAGTCTCCGCGAACGTCGTTGCCGGCGCGGCTGTAGTCTGACTCGGCTTCGCCGGCTGCATAGCCAGCGTCGTTGGCGGCGGATTGGTCGTAGTCGGACATGTTGGGCTGTACGGAGGGTGAATCTGAAGTCTTGTGTTGGAAGTTTGTGTTGGTGAAAGGGTGGGTGGTGAAAAGGAGATGGTATGAAGGAACAGGATGGCAAACAAGGTCAAGTCGACACACGAGTGACATCAGAGGCGCGCTCGTGCTGCAGACAACATGGACCCATGCTCGTGCATTTCGGCAAGCGCAGTAAAGCAATGAAACTCGCGAATAATATACATATGCGAATACTCTAGCCTACCTCCAGTGGGTGCATGGTCGGAGCCTGGGCGTGAGCCTCAGAATTGCATTCCAAGAATTGTCCACTGTTTGCGAAGACACCTTGGTTCTCTCTTCTCTCAAGCACTGCATCGCTGCTGTGTTTCGCCAGCTGCCTTGACTTGACATAGGCTAAGCATCTGCTAGCAGAGCTTCGAATGAGCTTGGTCGCGGGCCGCATAGCTTGGGTTCAGGGCGAGTAGCTACTTCCGTTCATGGCATTCCAATGCGATCGGACTTGAGCATTGTGTTCGTGATTACTGTCAGTCCGGTCGTACGCTAGAAAATTCCAAGTAATGTGGCTCAAGAGGTGTTCTTGTCGCTCATCCTTCGTAGCATCCAGGGAGACCTCATGCATGGCATCGTCATCGCTTGTAGGCCCCACCAAATGAAACACGTTCCCCACGTTGTTTGAGCCTCATCCCTCCAACAAACATACTTCTGCGTAGAAGGTTATAACTCACCTTGCAGACTCTCATCCACTTAGCCAGACAACATGGAGAGAGCAAAGAAGCCCAGCATGGTTTCCACCGGCCTCGACCGCGCCAACAGACCCAGCATCCTCTCCCCTTCCATCACTGGCCCGCAGCCCACAGTCCGCATTGAGGGCGGCAAAGTCACAGCGATACTCCCGACTGGTGACTCAGTAGAGGTACTGCTGTATGGTGCTACAGTGATCAGCTGGAAGAACAATGGCAAGGAGAACATCTTTGTCAGTGAGGCGGCGAAGCTCGATGGGAGTAAGCCTGTGAGGGGTGGCATACCCGTGGTGTTCCCTGTGAGTATTGCTCAATGGCGATGTAGGGAAGGTCCGTGATGCTGACCCCAAGTACAGGCCTTCGGTCCGCCACCCAAAGAACACGCAACAGGCGCTCTGCCACAGCACGGTTTCGCTCGCAACTCGACATGGGAGTACCTCGGAAAGTCATCGTCCGAGTCCGGTGCGCTGTCAAAAGGTGGAGACGACAGCGTGAAGCTCGACTTTGGTCTGAGCTCCTCGAACATCTCAGCCGACCACAAGAAGGCGTGGCCATACGACTTCGGCCTTGTGTACAGCGTCACGCTGGGCAAGGACGGTCTGCAGACGATGCTCAATGTGCGGAATGAGGGCAAGGAGGCGTTCGAGTTCCAGATGCTGCTACACTCCTACTGGACGGTTGATGTGAGTTGAGCATAGTACATACATCGAGTGAGATACTAATAGCAACCAGGACATCACCAAGGTCGCCATCAACGGACTTGGCTCCACTACCTACATCGACAAAGTGCTCGATGGTGGCGAGCACACCGAGTCCCAGAGCGGTCTGAAGATCACAGGCGAAGTCGACCGCGTCTACAAGAGCATCAAGCAAGATACTACATCGATCAGCTCCATCGATGGCAAGCCACGCCTCGACGTGACTCGCGACAACATCTCCGACACAGTCATCTGGAACCCATGGATCGCCAAGACGAAGGCTATGGCCGATCTGAGACCCAAGGACTCGTACAAGCACTTCGTGTGTGTCGAGGTTGGCAGTGTGGATGGCTGGCAGAAGCTTGAGCCTGGTGAGACGTTCGAGGGAGGGCAGATCTTGAAGAGCCGCCTTTGAGAGATCCATTGATGTGTGCACGGACCGCCTCGCGTTACCATCGAGAGGTACAGCATCTCAGCGATCGCACTGATCGAAGATGAGAGCTCGGACTGCCTCGAAGCGGGGACGGATATATGAATCGAGGCATGTTCGTCCGACAGTGTGCTCGGATGGCCACAAGATGGACTCTCCAAGAGACCCGAGCTTGATTACCATGCTTGCACTGCAGTGCAACATCAGAAAGACGTACTGATGCGCTAGACCAGCTTCAAGCACCGACGTATCTCAACACACGTCTCTCCCAGCATATTGACGGCGAGTCGAAGTGACTTCCATTGTCCGCAAATTCAGCAGTCGACCGGATGCGTAAGTGCGAGAACATTTTCATCGTTAAATTCTATCTTTCATGCTCCCGAGTGCCCGACACCACCAAGCTTCATCTGCGCTGCCTTTGAGTATTACTGCGTATCTCCGCGCAACTCAACAGCCACAATGAATCCGAGCAGTCCCGTAGGCCCTGGTAATCAGGGTAAGGGCAAAGCCTCTCAAAGTCCGACCACACCAGCCGGCTCGAAGGGCAAAGGCGAGGCTGCGGAAGAGCCTCCTACTCCTCAGAAGGGCAAGCGAAAGCCGAGTAGTCCTCCCGCGGGCGTCGGGGCCCAACCGCAGAAGCGCAAGAAGAGTGATATCTCGAATGGCTCGAATGCGGCTGGACCGAGTAGTGCTAGACCTGTTACTCCCGGGAAGCCCACTGAGAGTACCACAACTACTAGCGTAGGAAAGAGAAATGCACCTATCGCCACGACTTCGGCGCCAACTGGCCCTGATCCATCTTCCGGTCCGTCTGCGCCGCCAGTCTTCCAGTCCAACCAATCGAGAGTTCGACGACCGTAAGTCACTACCCTTCGTCCCTCAAGCCGTACCTTTTACTGATCCTCAATAAGCTTCGGCTCCAGCAATACTTTCCGCGTCCTAGTCGGCAAGCGTCCAAATCACCTAGTCTTCACCCTGCACGAAGACCTCTTCTGCCAGCGCTCGCGCTACTTCCGCGGTCAACGTGCCTGGACGAACCTGGAGCTAAAGGGACAGCCGAACCAAGTGAGCTTCAACCACGTCACGGAACTACCCGATGTCGATCCGGAGGTGTTTGGACGTTATGTCGCCGCAAGCATCTCAGCGGTTTTAGAATTCAATGAACCCATACGAGGCATCTACAATCTGAACTTCCGGTCGTACTTCGACCTCTACATCCTCGCCGACTACCTAGGCGACCTGCGCATGGCAAACTCGGTGATCGACAGCCTCATGGCCGCCAGTGAAATATCCGACGACCTCCCAGACTGGAAAGCCGACATCGACTACCTCTACAGCGGCACCTTGCCTGGCAGCAAACTCCGCGCGCTGTGTGAAGACTGGCTGCTGCACGAGACTGCAGCTGACAACGACGCGAACCCGCGCACGGATATCAACCACGAGCTTCTCGTAGAGGTGTTCCAGAAGTATCGCGTAAACAAAGGTGCGGCTATGGATGCTTGGTTGGATGATGGGCTTGAGACGAGGGTGAGGAGGGCGTTTAATAAGAGTGTTTTCAAGGCGGAGAAATGCGCGTATCATCTACATGATAGGGACTTCCCGGTATGTCTTGATACGTGGGGAGTGGTGAGGAGGATGGAGGACGCGAGGGAGATTGATCTGGATAGCGACGATGGGATTGATCCGCAGAATTATGCGATACCGGGGTTTTGATTGTACATACACGGGACTAGTACTCCATTGCAGTCTCGAAGAGACCCGTGAGCTGTGCTCGCTCTTCCTCACCACCTCCTGTGTCGAGATTGGGTGCTAGCATCAGTACTCTGGCTTGTGGGATCGTGCCCTCGACTAGAGTGTCGATGTGCTCGCGCTTGAAACCTAGCGCTTTCAGACCGCGCGGCTGGTCGCCGAGTGCGACGAGGAACTCAGCCAATGCCTCTCCCAAGACCTCACCGGCACTCTCAGCCTTGACTTGGCTGATATCCACGCCGAAGCACTCTGCAGCAGCGAGATGGCGTTCAGGGTTTGATGCGCCTGTGAACGCGAAGACTGCTGGAGCTGTAACAGCCACCGACACACCGTGAGGGATGATAGGCGTGTCAACAGCATAACCCTTATGCTTGTAACCTGGGTTCTGGGACGAGATCGGGTAGCTCATGCCGTGGCACAAGTGTACACCCGCGTTTCCGAAGCCGACACCAGCCAGTGTAGCAGCGAGCAGCATCTTGGATTGCGCCTCCCAGTCATCGGGGTCTCTGACAGCGCGAGGGAGGTACTTGACTGTATCTCGTAGTGCTTGGAGGGAGAAAATGTCGGAGATTGGGTTCGCACCTTGATAGGCTGGGCGGTTGATGGGATTCTGTGGTCGAGGAACGCGCTCGTAGTAGGGGATTGCGGTCCAGGACTCAAGGGAATGGCAGAGGACGTCAAGACCTGAGGAGGCGTGAACGGCAGATGGCATGGTCCGGGTGTTGATCGGGTCGCATATACCAAGCGTAGGCTTGAGGTTCCGATGCGCGATACCAGTCTTTGCCTTCTTCTCGACAAGGTCGAAGATCGCTGTTCCTGTCGTCTCGGATCCCGTGCCAGCTGTCGTTGGGACAGCGATGAGTGGTTTGAGACCGCTCGTGATTGGGAGGCCTTTGCCGACTGGTGCGTTGACGAAGTCTAGGAACTCGGCTTGTGGGAAGGTGGTGTAGAGGTTCATGAGCTTGGCTGTGCCGATCACGCTGCCGCCGCCTACTGCGAGGAAGGCGTCGGGTTGGTAGGGTTTGGCGAAGTCGATGGCTTCTCGAATACTGCTATTGTGTCAGTATTCGGGTGACATGACGGGGATCATTAAGCAACCCACGTGTAGTCCTTCGGCTCCGTCCTGACTTTGTTGTACACCTCGTACGGGATGCCCTCCCTCTCCAAACCCTCCCGCACCTGCTTCATAGCATCCAATTTCTCAACCACCGAGTCCGTAACAACCATCACCTTCTTCGCGCCCATGTTCTTAAAGTCCATCCCAACTTCCTTGGTACACCCAGGCCCGAAGCGAATACTGCTAGCCGCCATCTCAAAGGCATACTCCTTCTGCTGGCTGAAGTCCACAGGCGTGGCAAGCGATCGCACTTTGCCTGCATACGGATTGATGGGTCCATGGTGGTGCCCTGGGTTTGAATGGCAGGGGCACGCGCTATGGGTGGAGTTGATGCTGCGGAGGAGGTTGAGGGCTCTCGTTGCCCGTGAGGGCGCTATGCGTATGCTGGCCATGGTGCACTCTTGCGTTGTGAGACCAGCTCGGATCGTGTCGTGTGCGTGAGCTTCTCCATCTTCTCGAAATGATCTAGCTCCCAAGCGATGCTGTCACTGTGGACGTATTGGCCCGAGGCTTGAGGAGTCGTGGAGCTATTGCGGGGAGCGCCATGTGGAGAGCACGCATTCGACATGCCGGCGGGATGCTGCATCCGGTCGTTATTAGAGATGGTCTTGGAGATTCGAAAAACGACAAGTCCTGCTCGCAATCTTAATTGGCGGGAGGCATGAGATTGACTTAAGCGCATTGCGAAATCTATCTCAATTGGTGCTACGGGTATCTCAATATCTATGCATCGCTATGCTTCGCTCAATAGTGCAATGACATGATCGGACTGACACTTTTCATACCTTGCGTGTCTTCCCTGCTTGAGTTGGTCCTCGACATCATCGACGCTTCAGCTTAGCTCTCTGGCGAGTGGACTCTTAGTTCTCGCCTGACTATCGCTCTGCGATCGCAGTACGCTTTGGCGAGAGCCACTTGTGCTGGGGGTTGTCATGTTGGCTGGCCCAGGCGTCCGCAGTGTCATATTGTGCGCACGAGCACTGTCGTTCATAGTAGTAGCCGATCTGGCTAAATCTGGTGTCGCATTCCGCGACGGCGTCTGAAGGCGCTGTGTGGGTGCTGGCGACGGACTGGACGGCAAATGTTGCGTCAGAAGACGAGGTGACTCCTCATATTCGTAGTCGTCATCGTACGGCAAGCCATTGGTATGAATTTCCGGCTCAACACTCGCACGGGTCGGATTTGCTGCGACCCTCTGTATGTACGCCTCGTTCCGGCGCTTGACAGGCGACTCGTCGTAGGGATCGAAGCCAACGCGCTGCACAGCATCGTTGCGCATGCGACGGCGGCGTTGTTGATCTGCACCTGCGCCAGCCGTGGCACTGTCCTCAAGAAAGAAGTTCAGGAACTCATCAGGTATGCTGAGATGAGGTTCTTGTCTGAACTGTTGGAGTGCGGCCAGCTTGAGGAGCATTTCTAGACCTGACAGGCTGGACTTGATGGGTGGCAAACCTGCTCTGGAGGAACTGGAGTATTCGTCTGACTCGTGGAAGGGTATCAGCTGTCGAGGAGATGGAGATGCGGTACCCTGTCTGATGGAAAGCCTAGACAGCGCACCAGCTAGACTGGGCTCGAGAGACGGTGCTCTGCTGCTGGGTGGTCGGCCTGATGGCAATTGTGAGTCGTTCGTATCGTCGTCATCGTCATCTGATTCCACTGGCTCGGCATACAGTTCGAATGCCATCCACTCCGGGTCTAGATCGGAGGGTAGTCGCCATGTGCTATCAGAAAGTGGCGAAGGTGGCTGCGCTCCCGTGGCATGAGTCTGAGGATCCGAAGCCATGGTGCCATTCATGTGAGGGTCTACACGCGTACTCTGCGGACTGTCAAACATATAGTCCATACTTCGCGACCGCTGCAACTTGCTCCGTGGAGCCTCGGCGTGCAGGTCGCGCTTGAGGAGAAGTACTGGATTGTTGGTCTCGCCATCGGCGCCGATGTTGAGGATCTTGCCAGTGTCAGCGTAGAAGACTTTAGACACTTCATGTACGGGTATGACATCGCGGATGCCAGCGTTGCAGACATCGTCATAAGGTCCAGGCTGAGGGTCTCCTTCCTCAATAGTATGTACCCTATCGTCGTCAAGATCCTCGATCACTACCAGCTGATACGCATGCTCTGTAGCCTCGTTGCTCTCACGGAAAGCTGCCTGGGCTTCGCTATCGCTGACCGTATGTGGCAAGTCGTACAGGCGGTCCAAAGGTCTACGGAAAAGCTTCACCTTAGCTTTGTGAATGACCTCCTTCCATGTAGCAGCACGCACACCATCCTCGTCGACCGGCCGCCACGCATGACCACCGAACAGCATGTACAAGCTGAGAACGTAAGTCGGTCCCACTTGCACTGAGCCACCAGGCTTGCTGGCGTATTCGACGTCCGCCAGTGTGAGAAACGTGCTGGCCTGCAATAGACGTGAAGGCGAAATAGTCCCTGAGAGCTTTGTTGACAGATTGACGCCGGACGTAGTGATAGCCAGATTGATCAACGGAATGGCATCTTCGATTCGCTCCAGCAGTGCCTTGATGTCAAGCACGAGCGATCGCATCTGCCGCTCGCATTGCTCTCGACTCGCTGCACGACTGCTCTGGCGACGTGATAGCTCATCCTCGTCTGCGCTCTGCTTGCAGCGTTCGCCAAGGCGCTGCATGTCATATCGAATCTCCTTGGTCAGTGATACTGCAGACTCCAGCGAAGTGTTGCCACGAGCCGAGATCAGGTCGATCATGTCAATAGCCGGAGAGATGATTTGCATTTTGTTAGTGAGTCGGGACTGCAATCGAGCAAGCTCCTCGCGCTCCTTTCCTCGCGGCGCCTCTTTCAAGAGACGCCCGCATTGCTTGATCGCATAGCCAGTCGTGATGGTGATGCCAGATCTGATTGCGTAGTTCATTGCACCTTGCGTGACTTTACCTAGAAGTATGTCCATGGTGGCGACAGTGTCTGAAGCCTGTCACGACTGCTGTACAATTGATGTATGTTTGCAGACCTGCGCATCGACCGGAAAAGCGAAGTTGAGTCGCAGAGGTGGTCGATGTCGAGATGTTGAAGTGTCATGTTTAGTTTTCAATAGGCAAAAGTCGCGAAGTAGACGCGGTGCACGTGGCTCGAGCGCTGACTCAGCACGCCATTTGCTCGTTCGGAGTTTTCGAACTCCGAGAAGTGAATTGTCTTAAGAAATATTTGGGTAGTGACCAGAGTGCAAATATCCTCAATAGAAACGATTACTAACATGGCTGCAACCAGTAACAAGCGACCGCTGCCGGCGAAAGTCGCTGCTATGAGAGACCGTAAGCGACAGAAGCTGAATCAAGACGCTCCATCGCCACAGGAAGGATCAACTGCAGCCCCAGCGAAGCCACGCAAAGTGCACGATCTCAATAAGCTGGCTTGGAAAGACGTGAGCTTACCAGACCGACTCGACAATTACGAAGGCTTCTTCGGCCTAGAGGAGATCGAAGATGTCGTCGTCACCAGGGAACCTGGATCCGGCAAAGTGTCTTTCGTCAGTCAGCACGCTGGCGAAGCCACGACGGACGACTTGCCCGAGGCAGACGATCCTGTATCAGCGCAAGATGGCGATGAGGAGTGGTCTGGCTTCGACGATGACGATGCTGTATCTGCGCCGCCGACAGTATTGAAGCCCACTGCACCCGTAGCCAAAGCGTCGAAGCAAGCGAAGCCGGAGAAGAAGGCAAAGGTCAAGGCGAAAGGTCAGGCGGACCTCGAAGCTAAGTCGAAAGGTTCCTCGAAGCCTGCAGCCATGCTACAGACTCTGGAAGCGACTGCAGACGAAGTCGACGTTGATATGTCCGCGTGGCTGCCGATGAAGCTTTCACCTGATACTATGGCTGCCTTGGCCAAACTCAAGTTTGCGACACCAAGTACGATACAGCAGTCTGCGATACCTCCAATATTAGCTGGCCATGATGTTATTGGTAAAGCGTCGACGGGATCAGGCAAGACACTGGCGTTCGGCATCCCCGTCTTGGAGCACTACTTGGATGTTCGCTTGTCGCGGATGACTGACAAGACCAAAGCGCCCATCGCGCTCATACTCTCGCCAACCCGCGAGCTTGCACATCAGCTTAACGACCATTTGACTGCATTATGCTCCACCGGCGTTTTTGGGGCGCCCTCAATCGCGACTGTCACGGGTGGTCTCTCCGTGCAGAAGCAACAGCGTCAACTGCAATATGCAGACATTATCATCGGGACTCCCGGTCGTCTCTGGGAGGTGATAAGCGCTGGCAAGGGGCTCATGAACTCGATTAGGCAGATTCAGTTCCTTGTCATCGATGAGGCTGATCGTCTGCTAAGCGAGGGCAATTTCAAGGAGGTCATCGAGATACTGACTATGCTCGACAAGAAAGATACCGATGAGGACGCCGCAAAAGAAGTCGAAGACATAGTCGCAACTACGATCGCGGTATCCCGGCAGACGCTTGTCTTCTCCGCTACTTTCGACCGAGGACTACAAAAGAAGCTGTCAGGCAAGATCAAGAATGGTGGTGCACTGTCCAGTAACAAAGACACCATGGAGTACCTTCTTGGCAAGCTCAATTTCAGGGAGGACAATCCGAAATTCATCGATGCCAATCCTATCTCACAGATGGCGTCCGGCCTCAAGGAGGGCTTGATCGAGTGCGCAGGGCCCGAGAAGGACCTCTACCTCTACTCACTACTGCTATTGTATCGCAACGCGCGAACACTCGTGTTCTGCAACTCGATCAGTGCTGTGCGTCGATTGAATCCGTTCTTACAGAATCTCGATCTACCAGTTGTTGCGTTGCACTCAGGCATGACACAAAAAGCGCGATTGCGATCGGTCGAGCGCTTCTCGCAGAAGGGCAAAGAGGGAGGGAAGACTGCTTCAATCATGGTCTCGACAGATGTCGCAGCACGCGGTCTCGATATATCCGCAGTTCAGCTAGTGATACATTATCACTTGCCACGAGCTGCGGACATGTATGTCCATCGATCTGGACGAACCGCCAGAGCAGGGCAGCCAGGGTCCAGCATCTTGATCTGCGGACCAGAGGAGGTTGGTGGCGTTCGTCGGCTAGTAGCGAAAGTTCACGCTCGAACCGCTGGAACAGACGATGAGTCTACAGCCTCCGCGAAGAAGCAGGGCTACTACATCCGAACTCTTGACATGGATCGACGCATCGTCTCCCGACTACGTCCCCGAGCTCAGCTGGCGAAGAAGCTTGCTGATATCGGCAGTGCGAAGGAGAAAGGTAGTAAGGAAGACGACTTCATGCGGGCTGCTGCTGAGGAGCTAGGTGTCGACTATGACTCCGAGGAGTTCGAGAAGGAGGCGCCTGGTCGGCATGGCAGAGGCGCTGGACGTAAGAAGAAGGAGAAGGTAGCGAGGGAGATCTCTAAAGGCGAGGCTGGTAGCATGAGAGCGGAGTTGAGGGAGTTATTGCGGCAGAGGGTCAATGTGGGAGTAAGCGAGAAGTACATCACGTCGGGATCGGTGGACGTTGACGAGTTGCTGAAGCAGAAGGAGATTGGTGAGCGCAAGACGGGCGAGTTCTTGGGTAACGCTGGAGGTGTGGGACTGGAGGATCTGTAGGATAGTACATGTACAGACATACGTGCTATCATGGCTTTGTGCATAACATTGACGTCCATGCTTGCTTGAAAACCCCCACATCACGTCAGAACGTTGAAGTGGGGCAAAAAACGTCCCAATGGCTTACACAAAGTAAACACTTCGAAGCGTATTTTGATCTACACAGAAGTTTCCTTGAACGATTTACTCTGTGATCAGGAAGGAAGCTCTAGCATCTACCCGGGCTGATCCTGAGTGTCTCGTCCAACAGTATGGCCGTCAATATGAGCAGCAATGTGGATGCCTACCCTCGTACGCCAATACAACCTGCTACCGCCTATGTAAGACTGATGAATTTCTACAGACCCGGTCCGGATCGCAGTGATCGGCGGCACAGGTCTCCAATCCCTCCCTAACTTCACCCACGTCGCAACCCTTCACGTCAAAACCCCCTGGGGCACCCCCTCCTCGCCCATCTCAGTCCTCCACCACCCCTCCCCCACATCCGGCGACCCAATTCCCGTCGCTTTCCTCTCTCGCCATGGCCTCCATCACGAACTCGCGCCCCACGAAGTCCCCTCACAAGCCAACATCGCCGCGCTGCGAAGCATAGGCGTCCGCACAATCACAGCCTTCAGCGCCGTAGGCAGCTTACAAGAACCGATCAAACCCCGCGACTTCCTCATCCCAGACCAAATCATCGACCGCACAAAAGGCATACGGCCCTTCACGTTCTTCGAAGGCGGTATGGTCGGGCATGTAGGCTTCGCAGACCCGTTCGACAACTCCATCGGCGAGATTGTGCGGAAGTGCGGTCACAGTCTTTCTGGCGAGGACGTGCGGCTACACGACAAAGGCACGCTGATCTGCATGGAAGGACCGCAATTCAGCACCCGCGCCGAGTCGAATATGTACCGCTCCTTCGGCGGCAGCGTGATAAACATGTCCGCTCTGCCGGAAGCCAAACTCGCCAAAGAAGCCGAGATCGCGTACCAGATGATTTGCATGTCTACGGACTATGACTGCTGGCACGAGAGCGGGGATGTGAATGTCGAGATGGTGATGGGGAATATGAAGGCTAATGCGGAGAATGCTAGACGTTTTGTGGGAGCGGTGCTGGATGAGTTGAGTAAGGAGGAGCATGCTGATGTGGTTGAAGCGAAGCATTTGGAGGGGCAGATGAAGTTTGCTGGGGGGATTACGGCGCCGGCGGGGAGGAGCGACAAGGCGAAGGAGAGGATGGAGTGGTTGTTTCCGGGGTACTTTTGATTGAGTAGCTCATGAGTGACGTGAGAGGACGAGCAAGAGCGCCGGAGCGAGTTCAACACGCACGGCGATAGACTTAGAGCAATTTGAGATACCCAATGCATTCGCATCGACTGATGGACACACCGACCAGGCGCTGTCTAAGTGAAGAGTAAGAGACCCTGCACACCGACCCCT
>KZ111206.1:26711-47800 GCA_002077045.2 Rachicladosporium sp. CCFEE 5018
ATAGCAGACTCAGCTCGTCGAGCGCAGGTCGAAGGTGGGTCAGGCTAGCAGCGCTCGCCACGATGCTCTGCGGGCGATGGCGCTTAGCCATGTCGAAGTCGGGGTAGAACATGTAACCTAGCGCGATGGTGCCAGCGCCATTGCGAGTCTCGAGAGAGTTGACGGTTGTCACTTCGCCATACGCGTTCTTCTCCTTCAGCTGCCTCCATGCTTGAGCGGCAATGTCGAGGTCGAATGACTCGGGCGAGTATGCGAAGATGGTGTCAGACAGAGCATATGCGACCTGCTGGACGAGAGTCTGCGCAGTAAGGTATGTTGGTCCAGAGAGATCGGAAAGGGAGATGTCCTGACCGAAGGGGAGAGCGGTCGACTTGGTGGCAAAGGTGTCGAACGTCTGTTGCTCGGCTTCATGAGCAGGCCCAGTACTCTCGGAAGTTAGGAGACGCATGATGGGCAGTATTGATACCCAATTGCCAATGTAATGGTGAGACGAAAGAAAACTGCCCTGTCCTTGAACAAAAAGTCGCCATCTCTCCACCGAGATCGGCTGGGCCTCGCTAATCTTGCATGCGCGAGCACGCAATGATCGGACAGAGTTTCTCCGGTGCCGAGCCGCATTGGCTCCAGACTAACATCTACACGCACGACACCAATGATTTCTCCATGTACATGACGGGGATCGCTCTATCTTAGGCGTAGCAAGTCTGGTTCACCTTTGCTACAGTGCAGCACTGCTCTCAAAGGCGTGTAGTATCGCCCTCCACGCGATTCATCTCGCCTGTCTGGGCTGGCAAATCTCCCGATCTGTTCTCAGAACGCCAGGTGACGTTCGAGATATTTCGAGGTCGCCCTCCTCGACTTCCACCATACATCTGCCTGTCTACAAACAAGCCCCTGCAATTGCCCATGCTTTGTCATAGCCGCCATGTCGGATCAATTCGCAGAGTCTACCTCGACGAGACGATAGAGCTAGGGCGCGACTTCGAAGATGGATGAATTCGCCGAAAAGCTCGAGGCAGAGTTCTGCCCACCCCTCGATCCAGCACTCGTATCTGCCATAGTTTGGGATTATGACTTGCAATCGTGCCAAGGCCTAGCGGATGCCCGCTCGACATTGTCGCAACTCAAGGTATCAGCAGATGCTGAAGAAGCTGCCGAGTTCGATCCGTCTGGCACTGGAGGCAACGATGTTGTTCCCAGTGACCACGCGATAGCAGTAGCTAGCAGGACGCCCAGTCCCAAGTCCACCGCAAGCATCTCAAACGGGCTATCGTCGCTCAGTCTGGACAGCGCTGGGACCCCCCACGACTCTGATGTAAACTTGGACGATCTGGACGAGGAGACTAAGATTCTGCTCTTGCACGATGTCCTAGGCGATCAAGTCGATAGCTACACGATCCAGCACACACTCCGTACCTGCAAAGGCGAGTGGAATGCCGCTTTTGGCGAATTGCTCAATCATGTCCACATCCGTGAATCTGCTAGCGAAGGTGAGGAGTACATGTCGACTAAAGGGATCGATGGCTTTGCCGAGCCGAACGGACGACAAGGTCGGAAAGGCAAGGCCAAGAACCGCAAGTTCAAGTCCGTTGATGAGCGCAGGTCTAGCTCCATGCCTTCGCCACCTGAACAGGCTCAGAAGCCTGCGCTCAATAAGTGGCAACAGGCTGCCAAAGATATCGACTTTATCGTCACACGCACAGGCATGGACAATACCAAAGTCAAGTCCGCTTACTACAACCACGAGGCGAACCTGTCGCGTACTGTCAACGCTCTACTGAAACAGTATATGCACGACAATGCAGACACGCAGGTCACGACGAACAACGATACTGTCGCAGCGAATGCTCTCGCCCTCGGCTTCGAGTTCCCATCGCTCGACGCGAATTATCTCGCGGCACTGATCCGCCTTACACATCCGTCCACAGCATCTGCGTTCGACCTTGCAGAGGCTCTTACAGCAAAGCCTAATTTGATCAATGGCAACATTCAGATCATCCCGCAGTACGCTCGGCCCATCCCTGAAGCTCCGACTACGTCCTCGCAGAAATCCACAAACGGCTCCTATGTGCCTTCACATCCCGGCGCGAACATCACTGAAGCGCAGTACGCTCAGGCTCGCGACTACGCCAAGTCCCAGGCTCGCGCCGCGCGCAAACATCCCGGAGCAGCCGGCTACTACACCGCTCTTGCCTCATCCCACTCTGCGTCCATGAACTCCGCTCGCGCCAAGTCGTTTAGCGCGCTCGCAGCGTCGCAGTCAACAGCCACATCGGTTGACCTGCACGGTGTGGACGTCGTGAACGGGGTGCGCATTGCGATGGAGAGAGTTGATGCATGGTGGGCAGGCCTAGGTGAAGCGAGAGTCAACGGACGCGTTGGTGCTGGGGCCAGAGGCGGTGGCTACGAAGTCATTGTGGGAAAGGGAACGCACTCCGAGGGCGGAAGGGGGAAGCTGGGGCCGGCTGTGGGAGGTGCATTGAGGAAGGCTGGGTGGAGAGTTGAGGACGAGGGAGGAAAGCTGAGAGTCAAGGGGAAGCGGTGAAGTGAGAACGCCCTTTGCTTTTGTTCGACTTCAAGCTACTGGACTTCTGGGATCTTGCCTCACGCAGATGGAATGATCAGGCTGCGACCTTCAGCACAGCACGCCCTGGCAGCTTACCCTCGGCCATGAGACCGCAGAACTTGTCGATGTCGTGAAGGGTACCTTTGGTCAGGATCGGACGGACAAGGCCCTGGAGATCTGGTCAGTAGAAAAGTAACTGCTGGGGCACAGGACTGCTTACACGAGCTGTGAAGTCCAGCGCTTCCTCCACGTCCTGCAGATCGGTCAGCATTAGATCTTCTGCGAGAAGAGCAATCCAAACGACTCACCTTCAACGTCCCCGTCACACTGCCGACGATATTCAGTCGCTTCAGCGCCAACATGATCGGCGGCGCCCCAGCAACGACATCCGTGTCTTTCGGCAAGCCGACAGCAACGAGCGTCCCGCCCGGTCGCAAGAAGCTCGGTCCCGCAGCATACCCCTCTCTCGACGCCGCAGTTATCACAACACCGTGCGCACCATACTTGGTAATCCTCGTCACCTCCCCAGCAAGATCCTTGACCTGGGTAAAGTCCAGGAACTCCTCCGCGCCGAGATCTTTACAGAGTTTCTTCTTCGCGTCTCCGCCATCGATAGCGATGACACGCATCCCCATGGCTTTGGCGTACTGCACTGCGAGATGGCCTAGCCCGCCTCCGGCGCCGGGGATCACGAGCCACTGGCCGGGACGCACAGCGCTGCGTTTGCAGGCTGTGTAGGCTGTGACGCCACCGCACATTATGGGGCCGGCTTCTTCGTCGGAGACGCCGTCTGGGATTCTGCGTACTGCGTCAGCAGCCTCGTCGTGGCATGGGTGACTAACGGAAGGAGAGCATACCTGGTCGCGTAGCGCCCGTCTGTCAGGCAGTACTCCTGGAACGTCCCCGCAGCCGTAAATCCCGAGTTGACCTGCTTCGGACAATGCAGCTCATCCGTACCGTTAGTGCAGAACTCACAGTTCCGGCACACGCTGACTACCCACTTCACGCCCGCGCGATCACCGACCTTCCAAATCTCCTTCACATCATCCGCCACTGCTACGACTTCGCCGGCGCCCTCGTGCCCGGCAATGCCTTGCGCAGAGGGCTGCATTGAGACGCCGAAGGCTGCCCACTCATCGTGGAGAAGGGACTTATCGCTTGCGCAGAGGCCGGTCCAGTTGATCTTCACGAGGATCTGGCCGGGGCCGGGGGTTTGGGGGACGGGAATCTGCTTTACTGGGGCTGTGGCATCGTGGCCCGAGCCAGACTTGACGGCGGCTGTCTGCTCTTGGGGGAGACCCATGATGCTGGTGGTGCTGGATTATGCGTCCGAGTATACAAAGCTGCGCGGGTGTTGCGACAGAGAGGAAGAAGTGGGACTTACTGCAATGTCTGGCGAGAGGAGGGATATGAAGCAAAACTACAAGTTCTTGTAGGTCTCGTCCTCTCGCACGAGCGGTTCTTCGAACCCCTCTCGCCAATGCATGGAGGCGTGCACATAAGCAGCAGGCACAGAACAGCTTCCCATGACAGAGTATTGCGGGGTATACGCGAGGCTCTCGTGATGTTGATCGACAGGAGCTCGCGTACTCGGGGACCATGGAAGGTCGTGAGAGGTGGTGATCGCTCGGGGTCGCGTCGGACTTGATCGTAGATGCCTCACGTGTCGCTGGTAGTGCAGGAGTGTGGAAACCTTCTTTGACTCCGAGACGAAAGTTGCCAAGACCGTCCGCTCCACTCTTGAGGTTCGCGACTTCATCTGCCGAGTACAGCTGCGATTCCCCTCATCTTCTTCAATCGATGCCACGTCGGTGCAGCTATGTATGTAAGCCATAGCTGTCCAAATACTGCGTGTAGTAGTCTTCTTTCCTCACGGACCAGTAAGTCGTGTGATCGTTCATCTGTTCCCGCTCCCCCATCTCTGCTCCAACCTCGATCATGTCTCCTCCCACTGCAATCATAACAGGAGCTTCGTCCGGCATAGGGCTAGCCCTCACAAAGCATCTCCTTGCCCTAAAATGGCACGTAATAATGGCCGATCTCAACCCGCCCAAAGAGTCCCTCCCAAACACAAGCTACCTCAAAACCGACATCTCCTCCTGGGACTCCCAAGCCTCCACCTTTGAGAAAGCCTACACCAAGCTCGGCCGCCTCGACTTCGCAGCCCTAAACGCAGGCATGGACGACCGCGACGACATCTTCGCTTCTCTCAGCAGCGAGAGCACCAAACCCCCGAGAAAGCCAAGTATGCAGACCTTCGACGTCAACTTGACAGGAACCTACTACGGCATAAAGATAGCAGCGCACTACATGAGTCTCGACTCTACGGCCGCTGGCAAGAAGCAGAAGGGCGGCAAGATCACGGTCACGGCAAGTGCGGCGGGGATATATCCGTTGCCTGTTGTGCCGCAGTATACGGCTAGCAAGCACGCGCTCGTTGGGCTTGTGAGGGCGCTGGGGCCGGTAGCGGAGGCGGCGGATATAAGGATCAATGCTGTGTGTCCGGCACTTGTGGCTACGGGTCTGGCGCCGCCGGGCTTGATGGATAATTTCAGTGAGAAACAGATTACGCCTATGAGCACGATCATGAGATGTTTCGAGCAGTTGAACAAATTTGAGGAGGTGGGAGAGGAGGATTGGACGAGCAGTGGGCTTACTGGTGCGACGCTTGAGGGTAATCTGGGTGACGTGATCACGCATGAAGCGCCTAGCAGGCCTGAGAGTAGCGAGTATCTGGATGAGGAGGGGGAGAAGGCTTGGGTGAGGGCGTATATGGAGAGGAATCAGAACTTTGCGCTGCAGGAATGGGAGCAGAAATCAAGATGGTGATCGTCCTTGACTCAGCATATCGTTACGTCTCGAGCACGAATCTCGCAAGCAGTCTGGCACCGGGACTCCGCTGTTCTACCAGCCCTGCTGTTGGCCCTGGCTCTCGCCCTGATCATACGAGTTCTCCACGCCCTGACCAGCCTGATCGACATCATTCTGGGCGCTATTGTCTACGAGTAACGTCAGTACACCGTTCGATTCGAACACAGCAGCAATCGGCAGACATACAATCATTCTGCACCCCCTGCCCAGCACGATCAACGCCCTGCTCAGCCTGACGCCCCTCATTCTCCGCCCCACCGAACAAGCCTCCCAACTTCCCCGCGGCGCCCTTCACCGCCCCTCCAATATCAGACGGCACGTTCTCGACATCCTGGGCGCCGTCACGGGCACCGCGCTCACCGGCATTCTCGAGGTTCTGGGGCGCGTTCTCGACGTCGTTGAAGTCTCCGCGGACGTCGTTGCCGGCGCGGTTGTAGTCTGACTGGACTTCACCGGCTGCGTAGCCGGCGTCGTTGGCGGCGGATTGGTCGTAGTCGGACATCTTGGGTTCTACGGAGGGACTGAATCTGCAGTCTTGTGTTGGAAGTTTGCTTTGGTGAAAGAGCGGGTGGTGAAGAGGAGATAGGAATAGGATGGCAAACAAGGTCAGGTCGACACACGAGTGACATCAGAGGCGCGCTCGTGCTGCAGGCAATATGGATCCATGCTCGTGCATGTCGGCAAGCGTACATGTAACGAAGCAACAACATCTACAAATGATATCCGACGAGCTCAGTCTACCTTCAACAGGTGCATGGTCGGAGTCTACATGTGAGCCTCACAACGTCTTGATTGTCTGCTGTCTGCGGAAGACGATCATGCTCACTTCTGTTCAGAACTGGGCGGCTGCTCGCGAGGCTATCGTCCCACCAGCTGCCTTGACTTGATATAGGCTAAGCATCTGCTAGCAGAGCTTCGAATGAGCTTGGTCGCGGGCCGCATAGCTTGGGTTCAGGGCGAGTAGCTACTTCCGTTCATGGCATTCCAATGCCATCGGACATGAGCATTGTGTTCGTGGTTACTGTCAGTCCGGTCGTATGCTAGAAAATCCCAAGTAATGTGGCTCAAGAAGTGTTCTTGTCGCTCATCCTTCGTGGTATTCATGGAGTCCTCATGCAAGGTATCGTCATCGCTTGTAGGCCCCACCAGATGAAACACGTTCTCCACGTTGTTTGAGCCTCATCCCTCCAACAGACATATTCTTGTGTAGAAAGTTATAACTCACCTCGCAGACCCTCATCCACTTAGCCAGACAACATGGAGAGAGCAAAGAAGCCCAGCATGGTTTCCACCGGCCTCGACCGCGCCAACAGACCCAGCATCCTCTCCCCTTCCATCACTGGCCCGCAGCCCACAGTCCGCATTGAGGGCGGCAAAGTCACAGCGATACTCCCGACTGGTGACTCAGTAGAAGTACTGCTTTATGGTGCTACAGTGATCAGCTGGAGGAACAATGGCAAGGAGAACATCTTCGTCAGTGAGGCGGCGAAGCTCGATGGGAGTAAGCCTGTGAGGGGTGGCATTCCCGTGGTGTTCCCTGTGATTATTGCTCAATGGCGATGTAGGGAAGGTCCGTGATGCTGACCTCATGTAAAGGCCTTCGGTCCGCCACCTAAAGACCACGCAACAGGCGGACTCCCTCAACACGGCTTCGCTCGCAACTCGACATGGGAATACCTTGGCAAGGCATCCTCCGAGTCCGGTGCGCTGTCAAAAGGTGGAGACGACAGCGTGAAGCTCGACTTTGGTCTGAGCTCCTCGAACATCTCAGCCGACCACAAGAAGGCGTGGCCATACGACTTCGGCCTTGTGTACAGCGTCACGCTGGGCAAGGACGGTCTGCAGACGATGCTCAATGTGCGGAATGAGGGCAAGGAGGCGTTCGAGTTCCAGATGCTGCTACACTCCTACTGGACGGTTGATGTGAGTTGAGCATAGTACATACATCGAGTGAGATACTAATAGCATCCAGGACATCACCAAGGTCGCCATCAACGGACTTGGCTCCACTACCTACATCGACAAAGTGCTAGATGGCGGCGAGCACACCGAGTCCCAGACCGGTCTCAAGATCACTGGCGAAGTCGACCGCGTCTACAAGAGCATCAAGCAAGATACTACATCGATCAGCTCCATCGACGGCAAGCCACGTCTGGACGTGACCCGCGACAACATCTCAGACACCGTGATCTGGAACCCGTGGATCGCCAAGACGAAGGCTATGGCCGATCTGAGACCCGAGGACTCGTACAAGCACTTTGTGTGTGTCGAGGTCGGCAGTGTGGATGGCTGGCAGAAGCTTGAGCCTGGTGAGACGTTCGAGGGAGGGCAGATCTTGAAGAGCCACCTTTGAGAGGTCCATTGATGTGTGCACGGACCGCCTCGCATTACCATCGAGAGGTACAGCATCTCAGCGATCGCACTAATCGAAGATGAGAGCTCGGACTGCCTCGAAGTGCGGACGGAAATATGGTTCTAGGCATGTTCGCCCGACAGTGTGCTCGGATGGCCACAAGATGGACTCTCCAAGAGACCCGAGCTCGATTACCATGCTTGCACTGCATTGCAACATCAGAAAGACGTACTGATGCGCTAGACTAGCTTCAAGCACCGATATATATTAACATACGTTTCCTGCAGCATATCAACGGCGAGTCGAAGTGACTTTCATTGTTCGCAAATGCAGCAGTCGACCGGATGCGTAAGTGCGAGAACAATTTCTTTGTCAAATTCTATCTCTCATGCTCCCGAGTGCCCGACACCACCAAGCTTCATCTGCGCTGCCTTTAGGGTATTACTGCGTATCTCCGCGCAACTCAACAGCCACGATGAATCCGAGCAGTCCCATAGGCCCTGGTAATCAAGGTAAGGGCAAAGCCTCTCAAAGTCCGACCACACCAGCCGGCTCGAAGGGCAAAGGCGAGGCTGCGGAAGAGCCTCCTACTCCTCAGAAGGGCAAGCGAAAGCCGACTAGTCCTCCCGCGGGCGTCGGGGCCCAACCGCAGAAGCGCAAGAAGAGTGATATCTCGAATGGCTCGAATGCGGCTGGACCGAGTAGTGTCAGACCTGTTGCTCCCGGGAAACCCACTGAAAGTACCACAACTACTAGCGTAGGAAAGAGAAATGCACCTATCGCCACGACTTCGGCGCCAACTGGCCCTGATCCAGCTTCCGGTCCGTCCGCGCCGCCAGTCTTCCAGTCCAACCAATCGAGAGTTCGACGACCGTAAGTCACTACCCTTCGTCCCTCAAGCCGTACCTTTTACTGATCCTCAATAAGCTTCGGCTACAGCAATACTTTCCGCGCCCTAGTCGGCAAGCCTCCAAACCACCTAGTCTTCACCCTGCACAAAGACCTCTTCTGCCAGCGCTCGCGCTACTTCCGCGGTCAACGTGCCTGGACGAACCTGGAGCTAAAGGGACAGCCGAACCGAGTGAGCTTCAACCACGTCACGGAACTACCCGATGTCGATCCGGAGGTGTTTGGACGTTATCTCGCCGCAAGCATCTTGGGAGTATTAGAATTCAATGAAACCATACGACGCATCTACAATCTGAACTTCCGATCATACTTCGACCTCTACATCCTCGCCGACTACCTAGGCGACCTGCGCGTGGCAAACTCGGTAATCGACAGCCTCATAACCGCCAGCGAACTCTCCGGCGACCTCCCAGACTGGAAAGCCGACATCGACTATCTCTACAGCGGCACATTGCCAGGAAGGAAACTCCGCGCGCTGTGTGAAGATTGGCTGCTGCACGAGACTGCAGCTGATAATGACGCGAACCCGCGCACGGATATCAATCATGGACTACTCATAGGAGTGTTTCAGAAGTATCGCGTTATCAAGGGCGCGGCTATGGATTCTTGGCTGGATGATGGCCTCGAGACGAGGGTGAGGAGGGCTTTTGATAAGAGTGCAAGGCGGAGAAATGCGCGTATCATCTACATGATAGGGACTTCCCGGTATGTCTTGACACGTGGGGAGTGGTGAGAAGGATGGAGGATGCGATGGTGATCGACCTTGACAGTGATGATGGGATTAATGCGCAGGATTATGCGATACCGGGATTTGATTCTACAAGAACGATGACTAGTACTCCATTGCAGTCTCGAAAAGACCTGTCAGCTGTGCTCGCTCTTCCTCACCACCTCCTGTGTCGAGATTAGGCGCTAGCATGAGCACTCTAGCTTGTGGGATCGTGCCCTCCACCAATGTGTCGATGTGCTCGCGCTTGAAACCCAATGCCTTCAATCCACGCGGCTGGTCGCCAAGAGCAACGAGGAACTCAGCCAATGCCTCTCCTAGCACTTCGCCTGCACTCTCGGCCTTGACTTGACTGATATCCACGCCGAAGCACTCTGCAGCAGCGAGATGGCGTTCAGGGTTTGATGCGCCTGTGAACGCGAAGACTGCTGGAGCTGTGACAGCCACCGACACACCGTGAGGGATGATCGGCGTGTCAACAGCATAACCCTTATGCTTGTAACCTGGGTTCTGGGACGAGATCGGGTAGCTCATGCCGTGGCACAAGTGTACACCCGCGTTTCCGAAGCCGACACCAGCCAGTGTAGCAGCGAGCAGCATCTTGGACTGCGCCTCCCAGTCATCGGGGTCTCTAACAGCGCGAGGGAGGTACTTGACTGTATCTCGCAGTGCTTGGAGGGAGAAAATGTCGGAGATTGGGTTCGCACCTTGATAGGCTGGGCGGTTGATGGGATTCTGTGGTCGAGGAACGCGCTCGTAGTAGGGGATTGCGGTCCAGGACTCAAGGGAATGGCAGAGGACGTCAAGACCTGAGGAGGCGTGAACGGCAGATGGCATGGTCCGGGTGTTGATCGGGTCGCATATACCAAGCGTAGGCTTGAGGTTCCGATGCGCGATACCAGTCTTTGCCTTCTTCTCGACAAGGTCGAAGATCGCTGTTCCTGTCGTCTCGGATCCCGTGCCAGCTGTCGTTGGGACAGCGATGAGTGGTTTGAGACCGCTCGTGATTGGGAGGCCTTTGCCGACTGGTGCGTTGACGAAGTCTAGGAACTCGGCTTGTGGGAAGGTGGTGTAGAGGTTCATGAGCTTGGCTGTGTCGATCACGCTACCGCCGCCTACTGCGAGGAACGCATCGGGTTGGTAGGGCTTTGCAAAGTCGATGGCTTCTCGGATGCTGGTGTTGTGTCAGTATTACTGTGACATGATGGGGATCATCAAGCAACCCACGTGTAGTCCTTCGGCTCCGTCCTGACTTTGTTGTACACCTCGTACGGGATGCCCTCCCTCTCCAAACCCTCCCGCACCTGCTTCATAGCATCCAATTTCTCAACCACCGAGTCCGTAACAACCATCACCTTCTTCGCGCCCATGTTCTTAAAGTCCATCCCAACTTCCTTGGTACACCCAGGCCCGAAGCGAATACTGCTAGCCGCCATCTCAAAGGCATACTCCTTCTGCTGGCTGAAGTCCACAGGCGTGGCAAGCGATCGCACTTTGCCTGCATACGGATTGATGGGTCCATGGTGGTGTCCTGGATTCGAATGGCAGGGGCACGCGCTGTGGGTGGAGTTGATGCTGCGGAGGAGGTTAAGGGCTCTGGTTGCCCGTGAGGGCGCTATGTGTATGCTGGCCATGGTAGCAGAGGCGCAATGTGTGGGACCAGCTCGGATCGTGTCGTGTGCGTGAGCTTCTCCATCTTCTCGGATAGATCTAGCTCCCAAGCGATGCTGTCACTGTTGACGTATTGGCCCGAGGCTTAAGGAGTGGTGGAGCTATTGCGGGGAGCGCCATGTGGAGAGCACGCATTCGACATGCCGGCGGGATGCTGCATCCGGTCGTTATTAGAGATGGTCTTGGAGAGCCGACAACGACACGTCCTGCTCGCAAGCTCAGCTGGCAGGAAATTGCGGACTCGACCTAGAAGTCTTCATGGCCGGACGATGAGAGAGCCGCCGGTAATGGTCATGACATGCATGAGCTTCGCTCAAGCGCATTGCAGAAATCTATCTCAATGGGTGCTACGGGTATCTCGGTATCTATGCATCGCTATGCGTCGCTCAATGATACAACAACATCATCGAATTGACACCCCTTATACCTTGCGTGTCTTCCCTGCTTGATCTGGTCCTCGACTTCATCAACGCTTCAGCTTAGTTCTCTGGCGAGTGGGCTCTTAGTCCTGGCCTGACTTTCGCTCTGTGACCGCAGCACGCTCTGACGGGAGCCACTCGTGCTGGGTGGAGTCATGTTGGCTGGTCCAGGTGTGCGCAGTGTCATGTTGTGCGCACGAGCACTGTCATTCGTAGTTGAAGCAGATCTCGACAGATCTGGGGTGGAGATGCGTGACGGGGTCTGGAGCCGCTTAGTGGGAACCGGCGAGGGACTGGAGGGCGCATGCTGCGTCAGAAGGCGAGGTGGCTCGTTGTACTCATAGTCCTCGTCATACGGGAGGCCATAGGCGTCATTCTCCGGCTCGACACTTGCGCGGGTCGACGCAGCTGCGGCTCTCTGGATATATGCCTCGTTCCGGCGCTTGACAGGCGACTCGTCGTAGGGATCGAAGCCGACGCGCTGCACAGCATCGTTGCGCATACGACGGCGACGTTGTAGATCTGCACCCGCGCCAGCTGTGGCACTGTCCTCGAGGAAGAAGTTCAGGAACTCGTCAGGTATGCTGAGGTGAGGTTCTTGTCTGAACTGTTGCAGTGCGGCAAGCTTGAGGAGCATTTCTAGACCTGACAGGCTAGACTTGATTGGTGGCAGACCTGGTCTAGAGGGACTGGAGTATGCGTCGGATTGATGGAAGGGGATCAGCTGTCTAGGTGATGGAGATGCGGTACTCTGTCTGATAGAGAGCCTAGACAGCGCACCAGCCAAATTGGGCTCGAGAGACGGTGCTCTGCTGCTGGCTGGTCGGCTTGATGGTAGTTGTGAGTCGTTCGTATCGTCGTCATCATCATCTGATTCCACTGGCTCGGCATATAATTCGAATGCCATCCACTCCGGGTCTAGATCGGAGGGCAGTCGCCATGTGCTGTCAGAAAGTAGCGAAGGTGGCTGCGCTCCCGTGGCATGCGTCTGAGGACTCAGGTTCGTGGTGTCATTTGTGTGAGAGTCGTCACGAGTGCTCTGCGGGCTATCGAACATGTAATCCATACTTCGCGACCGCTGCAACTTGCTTCGTGGAGCCTCAGCGTGCAGGTCGCGCTTGAGGAGAAGTACTGGGTTGTTGGTCTCACCATCGCCGCCGATGTTGAGGATCTTGGCAGTGTCAGCGTAGAATACTTTCGACACCTCATGTACGGGTATGACATCGCGAATGCCAGCGTTGGAGACACCGTCGTAAGGCCCAGGCTGAGGATCTCCTTCCTCGAGGGTATGTACCCTGTCGTCGTCAAGGTCTTCGATGACGACTAGCTGATACGCATACTCCGCAGCTTGATTGCTCTCTCGGAATGAGGCCTGAGCCTCGCCTTCGCCATCTGTATGCGGCAGATCGTACATGCGATCCAGTGGCCGTCTGTAGAGCTTCACTTGAGCCTTGTGAATGACCTCCTTCCACGTAGCAGCACGCACGCCATCTTCGTCTACCGGGCGCCAGGCATGACCGCCGAACAGCATATACAAGCTGAGGACGTAAGTTGGTCCCACTTGCACGGAACTACCTGGCCTGTTGGCGTACTCGATGTCCGCCATT
Source organism: Rachicladosporium sp. CCFEE 5018 (assembly GCA_002077045.2). NCBI lineage: Eukaryota > Fungi > Ascomycota > Dothideomycetes > Cladosporiales > Cladosporiaceae > Rachicladosporium > Rachicladosporium sp. CCFEE 5018. Next base: position 39,835 of record KZ111206.1, read on the forward strand.
GTTAGGAACGTGCTGGCCTGTAGTAGACGTGAAGGCGAGATAGTCCCCGACAGCTTTGTTGACAGGTTGACGCCGGACGTGGTGATAGCAAGATTGATCAACGGAATAGCATCCTCGATCCGCTCCAGCAGTGCATTGATGTCAAGCACGAGCGATCTCATCTGCCGCTCGCATTGCTCTCGACTCGCTGCACGACTGCTCTGGCGACGTGATAGCTCATCCTCGTCTGCGCTCTGCTTGCAGCGTTCGCCAAGGCGCTGCATGTCGTATCGGATCTCCTTGGTCAGTGATACTGCAGACTCCAGCGAAGTGTTGCCACGAGCGGAGATCAGGTCGATCATGTCAATAGCCGGAGAGATGATTTGCATTTTGTTAGTGAGTCGGGACTGCAATCGAGCGAGCTCCTGGCGCTCCTTTCCTCGCGGCGCCTCTTTCAAGAGACGCCCGCATTGCTTGATCGCATAGCCAGTCGTGATGGTGATGCCAGATCTGATTGCGTAGTTCATTGCACCTTGCGTGACTTTACCTAGAAGTATGTCCATAGTGGCGACAGTGTCTGAAGCCTGTCACGACTGCTCGACTACCAATGTATGTTCACAGATCTGCGCATCGACCGGGAAAGCGAAGTTGAGTCGCAGAGGTGGTCGATGTCGAGTGACGGAACTGTCACGTTTAGATTTCAATAACGCAGAAGTCGCGAAGTAGACGCGGTGCACGTGGCTCGAGAGCTGACTCAGCACCCGCATCGATCGTTCGGAGTTTTCGAACTCCGAGAAGTGAATTGTCTCAAGAAATATTTGGGTAGTGACCAGAGTGCAAATAGCCTCAATAGAGACCGATTGCTAACATGGCTGCAACCAGTAACAAGCGACCGCTGCCGGCGAAAGTCGCTGCTATGAAAGACCGTAAGCGACAGAAGCTGGATCAAGACGCTCCACCGCCACAGGAAGGATCAACTGCAGCCCCAGCGAAGCCACGCAAAGTGCATGATCTCAATAAGCTGGCTTGGAAAGACGTGAGCTTACCAGACCGACTCGACAGTTACGAAGGCTTCTTCGGCCTAGAGGAGATCGAAGATGTCGTCGTCACCAGGGAACCTGGATCCGGCAAAGTGTCTTTCGTCAGTCAGCACGCTGGCGAAGCCACGATGGACGACTTGCCCGAGGCAGACGATTCTGTATCAGCACAAGATGGCGATGAGGAGTGGTCTGGCTTCGACGATGACGATGCTGTATCTGCGCCGCCGACAGTATTGAAGCCCACTGCACTCGTAGCCAAAGCGTCGAAGCAACCGAAGCCGGAGAAGAAGGCAAAGGTCAAGGCGAAAGGTCAGGCGGACCTCGAAGCTAAGTCGAAAGGTTCCTCGAAGCCTGCAGCCGTGCTACAGACTCTGGAAGCGACTGCAGACGAAGTCGACGTTGATATGTCCGCGTGGCTATCGTTGAAGCTTTCACCTGATACTATGGCTGCTTTGGCTAAACTTAAGTTTGCCACACCAAGTAAGATACAGCAGTCTGCGATACCTCCAATATTGGCTGGTCACGATGTCATAGGTAAAGCATCGACTGGATCGGGCAAGACGTTGGCATTCGGCATTCCTATCCTCGAGCACTACTTGGATGTTCGCCAGTCGCGGACGACTGATAAGACCAAAGCGCCCATCGCGCTCATACTCTCGCCCACCCGCGAGCTTGCATATCAGCTCAATGACCATCTGACTGCATTGTGTTCTACCGGCGTTTTCGAGGCGCCCTCAATTGCGACAGTCACGGGTGGTCTGTCCGTGCAGAAGCAACAGCGTCAACTGCGATATGCAGACATTATCATCGGGACCCCCGGTCGTCTCTGGGAGGTGATAAGCGCTGGCAAGGGGCTCATGAACTCGATTAGGCAGATCCAGTTCCTTGTCATCGATGAGGCTGATCGTCTGCTAAGCGAGGGCAATTTCAAGGAGGTCATCGAGATACTGACTATGCTCGACAAGGAAGATACCGATGAGGACGCCGCAAACGAAGTCGAAGACGTAGTCGCAACTACGATCGCGGTATCTCGGCAGACGCTTGTCTTCTCCGCTACTTTCGACCGAGGACTACAAAAGAAGCTGTCAGGCAAGATCAAGAATGGTGGCGCCCTAAGTTCCAACAAGGACACCATGCAGTACCTTCTTGGCAAGCTCAACTTCAGGGAGGAACATCCTAAGTTCATCGATGCCAACCCTATCTCACAGATGGCGTCTGGCCTCAGGGAGGGCTTGATCGAGTGCGCAGGGCCCGAGAAGGATCTATATCTGTACTCACTGCTACTACTGTACCGCAACGCGCGAACGCTTGTGTTCTGCAATTCCATCAGTGCCGTGCGACGACTGAATCCATTCCTACAAAACCTGGACCTCCCAGTAGTCGCGCTACATTCCGGCATGACACAAAAGGCACGACTACGATCAGTGGAGCGCTTCTCGCAGAAAGGCAAAGAAGGTGGTAAGACGGCTTCAATCATGGTCTCGACGGATGTCGCAGCACGCGGTCTCGATATACCTGCGGTTCAGCTGGTGATACATTACCACTTGCCACGAGCTGCGGACATGTATGTCCATCGATCTGGTCGGACAGCTAGAGCAGGGCAGCCGGGGTCTAGCATCTTGATCTGCGGACCAGAGGAGGTTGGTGGCGTTCGTCGACTAGTAGCGAAAGTGCACGCACGCTCTGCCAGCACGGACGATGAGTCCACTGCTTCAGCTAGGAAGCAAGGCTACTACATCCGCACTCTCGACATGGATCGACGTATTGTCTCGCGATTGCGGCCACGAGCCCAACTGGCGAAGAAGCTCGCTGATATTGGTAGTGCGAAGGAGAAGGGTAGCAAAGAGGACGACTTCATGCGGGCTGCTGCTGACGAGCTCGGTGTCGACTACGATTCCGAGGAGTTCGAGAAGGAGGCACCTGGTCGGCATGGCAGAGGCGCTGGACGTAAGAAGAAGGAGAAGGTAGCGAGGGATATCTCAAAAGGCGAGGCTGGTAGCATGAGAGCAGAACTGAGGGAGCTGTTGCGGCAGAGGGTCAATGTGGGAGTCAGTGAGAAATATATCACTTCGGGGACGGTGGATGTGGATGAGTTGCTGAAGCAGAAAGAGATTGGGGAGCGCAAGACGGGCGAGTTCTTGGGCAATGCTGGAGGTGTAGGATTGGAAGATCTGTAGGATAGTATGAACATATACTGCCTGACCGCAGCTTGATGCATGACATTGAACTTAGGGCTTGCTGCAAGCCCCCACATCATTGCTGAAGTGGGGCACAAAAAAGTCCCAATGGCTTACACACAGTAAACACCGCGAAGCATACTTTGTTTATACAAAAGTTCCTTGATCGATTTACTCTGTACTCAATCAGGAAGCTCTAGCATCTCCCCAGACTGATCTTGAGCGCATCGTCGGACAGTATTGCCGTCAACATGAGCAGCAACTCGGACTCTTACCCTCGTACGCCATCAGCACCTGCTACTGCCTGTGCATAACTGATCACTTTCCGTAGACCCCGTCCGGATTGCAGTCATCGGTGGCACCGGTCTCCAGTCCCTCCCCAACTTCACTCACGTCGCAACCCTCAACATCAAAACCCCCTGGGGCACTCCCTCCTCGCCAATCTCAGTCCTCCACCACCCCTCCCCCACATCAGGCGATCCGATCCCAGTCGCGTTCCTCTCCCGCCATGGCCTCCACCACGAGCTCGCGCCGCATGAGGTCCCCTCACAAGCCAACATCGCCGCGCTGCGAAGCATAGGCGTCCGCACAATCATAGCCTTCAGCGCAGTAGGCAGCTTACAAGAACCGATCAAACCCCGCGACTTCTTGATCCCCGATCAGATCATTGATCGCACGAAAGGGATAAGGCCCTTTACATTCTTCGAAGGCGGCATGGTCGGGCATGTAGGCTTCGCAGACCCGTTCGACAACTCCATCGGCGAGATCGTGCGAAAATGCGGACATAGTCTTTCAGGCGAAGACGTTCGGCTGCACGACAAAGGCACACTGATCTGCATGGAAGGCCCGCAATTCAGCACCCGCGCAGAGTCGAACATGTACCGCTCCTTCGGCGGCAGCGTTATAAACATGTCCGCTCTGCCTGAAGCGAAGCTGGCGAAGGAAGCGGAGATCGCGTACCAGATGATCTGCATGTCTACGGACTATGACTGCTGGCACGAGAGTGGGGATGTGAATGTCGAGATGGTGATGGGGAATATGAAGGCTAATGCGGAGAATGCTAGACGTTTTGTGGGAGCGGTGCTGGATGAGTTGAGTAAGGAGGAGCATGCTGATGTGGTTGAAGCGAAGCATTTGGAGGGGCAGATGAAGTTTGCTGGGGGGATTACGGCGCCGGCGGGGAGGAGCGACAAGGCGAAGGAGGGGATTGAGTGGTTGTTTCCGGGGTACTTTTGATTGAGTAGCTCATGGGTGACGTGAGAGGACGAGCAAGAGCGCCGGAGCGAGTTCAACACGGACGGCGATAGACGTAGAGCAATTTGAGATACCCAATGCATTCGCATCGACTGATGGACACACCGACCAGGCGCTGTCTAAGTGAAGAGTAAGAGACCCTGCACACCGACCCCTCGGCAGTGGCTCACCCTCTCTTCGGTGCCGAGTATGCCGTAGCGACTTGGGAGCGAGTCGCGAAGACCTCCTCCCTTGAGCATCTAGAACAGAGTCGCGCCGCCATCAATCACAAAGTCCGCCCCGTTAATATACGTCCCCGCCCGACTTGCCAGCAGCACACACACGCCATCCAGCTCACCCACAGCTCCCATCCGCCCCATCGGGTTCCTACTAGCCCAAACCTTCCGCATCTCCTCGATACTCCCCTCACCAGCATTGAGAATCGTGTCCATGTAGCCAGGGCTGATCGAGTTGACTCGTATCCCTGCGTGCGCCCATTCTGCTGCTAGACTGGATTTGAGGGCGACGACAGCGGCTTTGGAGACATTGTAGGCCGCTTGGGGTTGAGGGTAGTTGACTCTATGGGCGGAGATGGATGCAGTGAGCGTTATGCTACGATTTGGTGCGGGATTGGAGGCCATGTGCTGTGCAATTGCTTGAGCCGTGAGGAAAGAGCCGGTGATGTTGACATCTAGAGTTTTGCGGAATTGTTCTGCCGTCATTGTGAGGGCGGGAACGCAGCCAACTATGCCAGCGAAGCAGAACAGGTGGTCTACGGTCTCGAAGACCTCAAGCGTCTCATGAAGGCCGACCGTGACTGACCCCTGGTCGGTGACGTCCACTGGTACAACAATGACCGGAGACTGCTCAGAACTGTCGTTCAGCTCATCGATGGCTGGCTTGGACAACTGTAGAGTGGCGGGCAGGTCCCACAAGGCAACACCAGATGCGCCGTGTTCTAGTAGTGCCCGGGCGGCCGATAGGCCGAGTGTGCCAGCGCCTCCTGTGACTGTCTCGAGGTCAGCAATACACCTCTGTCGTGCTCGAAGAAGATGCAAGTACCGACGCAGCACCCCTCGACTGCAAATCTTGCGATCGCCCGGCCTTCAGGCGTTAGATAGTGTGGCAACGGTGGAGGCGGCGCAGTCAGAGATGAGTCGGAGCCGTCCGATAGAGTCATGGATGGGATTTGTCTGGATGTCAATGCATTGCGATCGGCCATGTTGCTGTTGTGGGAGTTGATGTCTTAGCGTCGATTCAGAATCTGGTCGTTGAAGTGCTTCAGCTTCAAGCCGATTTCTCCGTGTCACTGTAAAGCAGGTTGAGCAATGCTGTAGAGATCAGCAGATACAACTCATTAGTATTGCAAAGTCAACATGAAGAAGGCGCGGCGAACGAAAGCAGTAGTCCGAAGTGAGGTCACCTCATGCAGGTACCGTTCATCGCTCTTACTCCAAAGTCATCCCGAGCTTCCCGAATGCCGAGAATTTAATGGAGCGATATATGAAGGGCCTGATACACAAGTTGCTGCGAGAAATGGCTTGACATGTTGCTTTCGAAGGTATGTACAGTGTATCTATACAGCGGCGGTTGTGTGTGAAAACTATTTCTTGGGCTCTTCGGGCTTTGGCTCCGGCTTGGGTGTGGGTAGCTTGAACTGCGATTTTGTCAGTACCTGTAGTGTTGGTAGCAGCACCGCACCATGTACTCACAGTCTCTGGCTTTCTGTCTTGTCCCGGTCCCACCTATAGAGGTCAGTAGATGCATTACGGGCACCAAGCCTTGAACACAACGGACCTGCTCCCATGCTGCTGTTCCACCCTCGAAGTTCCGGAACGCCTGAGTCAACTCCAGTGGCTCAACGACAATCCGCTTCTTCTCCTCATCATATCGAATCTCAGTGTATCCGGTCAACGGGAAGTCCTTCCGCAGTGGATGTCCATCGAACCCATAGTCTGTCATTATCCTTCGCAGATCTGGGTGTCCCACGAAGAAGACACCGAACAGATCGTACACCTCTCTCTCGTACCAGTTTGCACCATCGTACAGATCGCAGACTGATGGCACGGGCGTGGCCTCATCCGCGTAGGTCTTCACTCGTATGCGTGCGTTGTGGCGGACCGAGAGCAAGTTGTAGACGACCTCAAAGCGCTGGTCGCGTGTCGGATAGTCGACGGCAGTGATGTCGCTGACTTGGGTGAACTCGGCTGCGGTGTGGTACTTGAGAAAGGACATGGTCGGGATCACGCCAGAGGGAGAGATGTATATCTAGATTGTTGTTAGACCAAAGGGTGCGTCAAGTATACCCTTCGTCCTTACCGTAAGCTCATCTTTCCACACGGAGAACCTAAAGAGGCACATCAGTACTGCGCTTGAGTGCTCTGCATAGTATCACGACTTACTGCTGGACATATCGCGGCAGACACGACAACAAGTACTGGCCATACTTGTGCAACTCCTCCGCCCGTTCGGTGTACTTGTCATTCGGATTGACTATGGGAACATGCAGTGTCTGCTGTGCATTGCGCTGTGCGTGTCGTAAATTTGGCAGGTCGCTCACATCGGCGGCGAGTTCCTTGGAACGGATGGTCGTCGTCGCAAAGCTCCTGGGAATGTGGCGGGAGGTGTTGCCACCCCTTGCTGCCCGGAGGACTGAGCCCAGCGGCCGAGTCACTGACTGTCGCGCTGCCATCGTCGCTGTGGTGGTGAAGAGCAGGAGTGATCTCCAGTGTTAGACCTGCATCGCCATTGGGGGAGCTTTGGCTTGTTCCATCATGAAGGCTTAGCGTGCGGGTAGTTCCGTTGCAACGCAGGAGCAACCTCCAGACTCGCGACTGCGCAGACCTTCACATCCAATACTGTATCACCTCCCCACGACTAATCACCCTCCTCACATCACCTCTCGCCACCTCTATCACTGCCGCCACTGGATCTTCCGCCTACTCCACCTCCCCCCTTTGACATCTCCAACGCCACCCGCCAATCTGGCTTCATTGCACGCCCGTCGGCAGTGCCTGTCTTTACATAGCACCACTCCGTCCGCCTGGCCATCACGACAAACAAATACAGTATGTCTAAGGGGCTACAGGACACATTCATCGTCGATGACGATGAAGAGGAGACGTGTCCGCTGTGCGTTGAGGAGTTTGACCTCACAGACAAGGGCTTCAAGCCATGTCCCTGTGGCTATCAGGTAACGCCACCTCACTCGCATGCATATGCCAAGGTACAATACTGACGACAGAACGTAGATATGTCAGTTCTGCTACAACAATGTCAAGAACAACATGAACGGCCTGTGTCCGGCATGCAGACGACCATACAACGATGCCGACATACAATATAAGCTCATCACTCCCGAAGAGACGGCCGCGCACAAGTCTCGGCAAGCACAGAAGCTGAAGAAGACTCAGCAACTGCTGCAGAAGGAGCGACAGCGAGCAGAAGCCGACAGCCTCAGTCGCAAACACCTCGCTGGTCTACGTGTGGTGCAGAAGAACCTCGTTTATGTGACTGGTCTTTCGCCCAACGTTGATG
>KZ111206.1:47900-66157 GCA_002077045.2 Rachicladosporium sp. CCFEE 5018
GGGGATGTGAATGTCGAGATGGTGATGGGGAATATGAAGGCTAATGCGGAGAATGCTAGACGTTTTGTGGGAGCGGTGCTGGATGAGTTGAGTAAGGAGGAGCATGCTGATGTGGTTGAAGCGAAGCATTTGGAGGGGCAGATGAAGTTTGCTGGGGGGATTACGGCGCCGGCGGGGAGGAGCGACAAGGCGAAGGAGAGGATGGAGTGGTTGTTTCCGGGGTACTTTTGATTGAGTAGCTCATGAGTGACGTGAGAGGACGAGCAAGAGCGCCGGAGCGAGTTCAACACGCACGGCGATAGACTTAGAGCAATTTGAGATACCCAATGCATTCGCATCGACTGATGGACACACCGACCAGGCGCTGTCTAAGTGAAGAGTAAGAGACCCTGCACACCGACCCCTCGGCAGTGGCTCACCCTCTCTTCGGTGCCGAGTATGCCGTAGCGACTTGGGAGCGAGTCGCGAAGACCTCCTCCCTTGAGCATCTAGAACAGAGTCGCGCCGCCATCAATCACAAAGTCCGCCCCGTTGATATACGTCCCCGCCCGACTTGCCAGCAGCACACACACGCCATCCAGCTCACCCACAGCTCCCATCCGCCCCATCGGGTTCCTACTAGCCCAAACCTTCCGCATCTCCTCGATACTCCCCTCACCAGCATTGAGAATCGTGTCCATGTAGCCAGGGCTTATCGAGTTGACTCGTATCCCTGCGTGCGCCCATTCTGCTGCTAGACTGGATTTGAGAGCGACGACAGCGGCTTTCGAGACATTGTAGGCCGTTTGGGGTTGAGGGTAGTTGACTCTATGGGCGGAGATGGATGCAGTGAGCGTTATGCTACGATTCGGTGCGGGATTGGAGGCCATGTGCTGTGCAATTGCTTGAGCCGTGAGGAAAGAGCCGGTGGTGTTGACATCTAAAGTTTTGCGGAATTGTTTTGCCGTCATTGTGAGGGCGGGAACGCAGCCAACTATGCCAGCGAAGCAGAACAGGTGGTCTACGGTCTCGAAGACCTCAAGCGTCTCATGAAGGCCGGCCGTGACTGACCCCTGGTCGGTGACGTCCACCGGTACAACAATGACCGGAGAGAGCTCAGAACTGTCGTTCAGCTCATCGATGGCTGACTTGGACGACTGTAGAGTGGCGGGCAGATCCCACAAGGCAACACCAGATGCGCCGTGTTCTAGTAGTGCCCGTGCGGCCGAGAGGCCGAGTGTGCCAGCGCCTCCTGTGACTGTCTCGAGGTCAGCAATACACCTCTGTCTTGCTCGAAGAAGATGCAAGTACCGACGCAGCACCCCTCGACTGCAAATCTTGCGATCGCCCGGCCTTCAGGCGTAAGATAGTGTGGCAACGGTGGAGGCGGCGCAGTCAGAGATGAGTCGGAGCCGTCCGATAGAGTCATGGATGGGATTTGTCTGGATGTCAATGCATTGCGATCGGCCATGTTGCTGTTGTGGGAGTTGATGTCTTAGCGTCGATTCAGAATCTGGTCGTTGAAGTGCTTCAGCTTCAAGCCGATTTCTCCGTGTCACTGTAAAGCAGGTTGAGCAATGCTGTAGAGATCAGCAGATACAACTCATTAGCATTGCAGAGTCAACATGAAGAAGGCGCGGCGAACGAAAGCAGTAGTCCGACGTGAGGTCACATCATGCAGGTACCGTTCGTCGCTCTTACTCGAAAGTCATCCCGAGCTTCCCGAATGCCGAGAATTTAATGGAGAGATATATGAAGGCCCTCATACACAGGTTGCTGCGAGAAATGGCTTGACATGTTGCTTTCGAAGGTATGTACAGTGTATCTATACAGCGGCGGTTGTGTGTGAAAACTATTTCTTGGGCTCTTCGGGCTTTGGCTCCGGCTTGGGTGTGGGTAGCTTGAACTGCGATTTTGTCAGTACCTGTAGTGTTGGTATCAGCACCGCACCATGTACTCACAGTCTCTGGCTTTCTGTCTTGTCCCGGTCCCACCTGTTGAGGTCAGTAGATGCATTACGGGCACCAAGCCTAGAACACAACGGACCTGCTCCCATGCTGCTGTTCCACCCTCGAAGTTCCGGAACGCCTGAGTCAACTCCAGTGGCTCAACGACAATACGCTTCTTCTCCTCATCATATCGAATCTCAGTGTATCCGGTCAACGGGAAGTCCTTCCGCAATGGATGTCCATCGAAACCATAGTCTGTCATTATCCTTCGCAGATCTGGGTGTCCCACGAAGAATACACCGAACAGATCGTACACCTCTCTCTCGTACCAGTTCGCTCCATCGTACAGATCGCATACTGATGGTACGGGTGTTGCCTCATCAGCGTAGGTCTTGACTCGAATGCGTGCATTGTGGCGGACTGAGAGCAAGTTGTACACGACCTCGAAGCGTTGGTCGCGTGTTGGATAGTCGACAGCTGTGATGTCGCTGATTTGCGTGAACTCGGCTGCGGTGTGGTATTTGAGGAAGGACATGGTCGGGATCACGCCAGAGGGAGAGATGTATATCTACAGTGTTGTTAGACCAAAGGGAGCGTCCAAGTATATCTTTTGTCCTTACCGTAAGCTCATCTTTCCACACGGAGAACCTGGAGAGGTACATCAGTACTGCGCTTGAATCCGCTGCACAGCATCACGACTTACTGCTGGACATATCGCGGCAGACACGACAACAAGTACTGGCCATACTTGTGCGACTCCTCCGCCCGTTCGGTGTACTTGTCGTTCGGATTGACTATGGGAACATGCAGTGTCTGCTGTGCATTGCGCTGTGCGTGTCGTAGATTTGGCAGGTCGCTCACATCGGCGGCGAGTTCCTTGGAACGGATGGTCGTCGTCGCAAAGCTCCTGGAGATGTGGCGGGAGGTGGTGCCACTCCGTGCTGCCCGGAGGGCTGAGCCCAGCGGCCGAGTCACTGACTGTCGCGCTGCCATCGTCGCTGTGGTGGTGGAGAGCAGGAGAGATCTCTTGTGTTAGAACTCCATCGCCATTGGGGGAGCTTTGGCTTGTACCGTCATGAAGGCTTAGCGTGCGGGTAGTTCCGTTGCAACGCAGGAGCAACCTACAGACTCGCGACTGCGCAGACCTTCACATCCAATACTGTATCACCTGCCCACGACTAATCACCCTCCTCACATCACCTCTCGCCACGCACACCGCCGACCTCATCATCTACTCCGCCTACTCTATCCCCGCTCCTCCTTCAATACAACGCCACCCGCCAATCTGGCTTCATTGCACCTCCGTCGGCAGTGCCTGTCTTTACATAGTACCACTCCGTCCGCCTGGCCATCACGACAAACAACCACAGCATGTCTAAGGGGCTACAGGACACATTCATCGTCGATGACGATGAAGAGGAGACGTGTCCGCTGTGCGTTGAGGAGTTTGACCTCACAGACAAGGGCTTCAAGCCATGTCCCTGTGGCTATCAGGTAACGCCACCTCACTCGGATGCATATGCTAAGGTACAATACTGACGACAGAACGTAGATATGTCAGTTCTGCTACAACAATGTCAAGAACAACATGAACGGCCTGTGTCCGGCATGCAGACGACCATACAACGATGCCGACATACAATATAAGCTCATCACTCCCGAAGAGACTGCCGCGCACAAGTCTCGGCAAGCACAGAAGCTAAAGAAGACTCAGCAACTGCTGCAGAAGGAGCGACAACGAGCAGAAGCCGACAGCCTCAGTCGCAAACACCTCGCTGGTCTACGTGTGGTGCAGAAGAACCTCGTTTATGTGACTGGTCTTTCGCCCAACGTTGATGAAGATGAGTTGCTGCAGACGCTACGAGGAAAAGAGTACTTTGGGCAGTACGGTAGGATCATCAAGATTGTGGTGAGCAAGGCACGAGACAAGCACGATTCAGTGGGTGTCTATGTCACGTACGAATTGAAAGACGATGCTGCGTCATGTATAGCTGCTGTGGATGGCTCTCCCAACGGCGAGCGAATACTGCGCGCGCAATTCGGAACAACAAAGTACTGCTCGGCGTATCTGCGCGGAGATACGTGTACGAATCGGAGTTGCATGTTTTTGCATGAGCCAGGAGAAGCGAACGAGAGCTATTCAAGAGCTGATCTGTCAGCATTGAACGCAGGATCTACACAGCATGGCGGGTCGAGTCGAGCACCTCCACAATCACAACAGCCTGTCTCGGCTGCTCAGCCCATGGTTCGACAGCCAAGCGATCAGCCTACGAGCCCAGTCATGAGTGAGCGGCCTGGTTTGCCATCGACTGCAAGCTGGGCATCAAAGCCGGTCCAGACGCAGGTGTCTCGAGCAGAGAGCCGTGTTCCCAGCGGATCTATCGGAAGCCCTGCGCCCTCCGTGGCTGCACCAGTGGCTATCACTCAAGAGCCTGTTCCGACTGCCCCTCAGTCAGCGCCATCTGTTGCAGCTCAGTCTGCTTCTCCCACCGAATTGCCACTCAGTACGCAGGTCGCGCAAGTGACCAAGCCGAGGAGTATCATTCCGATCAACGAGTATATGAAGAGCTTCAGCAGTCAGGATCTCCGCATGGCCTTCTCGACAGTGAAAATCGACGCAGCGGATCTGGACATCATCATGAGCTATCCTGCCTTATTTGAGCCCGATGGCGGTGCCAAGCGGCGTGCACGCAGACTACGCGAAGAAGAGCAGCGGCGACAAGAAGCAGAGGCGCAGCTACTTGCGCAAACACAGGCGCTCGAAGACGCTGAAGATGTGCCGCCTGAGATGAGTGGAAGTTTACAATTGGGCGGAGAACCCGAGGAGCCCCTTGGAGCTAGCCTTGTGCGCTCGTCCACACAAGCCTCTGGTCAAGAAGGCGCCTTGGATCGACGTTTTCAGTTCGGTGCTGGGGCGGACCCTTCACCCAACGTCGACGATGAGGATCTCACAAATCAACACGATCTACTCCTGCGGCAGACGCTGAAGTCGCCCAACCTGCCCACGTCATTTGGTCGCAACAACTTCCAGCAGCAAGCTCAGCTTCCCGGACACGCACGTAATGCATCGCGCTTCGACTTTGCCAACGACCATGCCGGTCCAGCTGCCAACAAAGCCTTGCCTGGTCAGAAGGCTGGATCGATTGCGACGGCAGGTAATGCATTCGAGCAACAAACAGGTCAACCTCAAGGCAGTCAATTCTTCACGAACAATGTCCAAGGGCCGCCACCAGGTTTGAAGACCACCGGCACGCCTCCGGTCAGCGGCGGCATGACATTCGGACAAGGTCACGGATTCACGACTGGTGGAACGCAATACGGCGCGGGCGGACGCAATGTAAACGACGAGATGATGCGGGAACTGATGCGAGGGAGGAATGCTAGCATTACTTCCGCATCGGACGCGGCAAAACGTGAGTATACTAACATCCCCTTCAACTACAATTCCCCACCCGGAGTCTCTGGATTTTCGCAGGCTGGATACCACACCCCGGCTCCGTACCCATCGATGTCACTGTTTGGAGGTGATGGCGAGAAGCAGCGAGGCAGCAAGAAGAAGACCAAGAAGCATCGACATGGCACGCCGAGCTCATCTTCCGGAGGACATGGGATGGTCGACGGGCACAGCGACCCTCACCTTCTACTCTCACGTGGCCAGTACGGCGGCGTCACTTCTCCTCTCAGTGGCGCTGGACCGTACGGCTCCCATCAGCCTACTGGCTGTGGAGGTGGACACGGAGGCGGTGGCATTGGGCGTTGGTCATAGCGCATCCGGCGGCATGCGTCTTTAGAAGCGTGCATGTGGCGGGAGCAGCAGCAGTAGCAACAGTAGCAGCGGGAGCGATTAGGCGTTCCAGGCTTCACGCCTGCGGGTCTTGGGTTTCTTTACATGCAAGGTGTTCCGGGCATGATTCAATGCAGGTCGACGGCACCAAGTGTTGGCTGCCAGACCTGCTAAATCTGGAAGCGTTGGGCATTCTCATGAGCGATGCCCCAGCTTGGGTCAGATCTCCTATTTCGCGTCTGATGGGCAGTATTGAGTGCTATGGTCGACTACCTCTTGTACGTATGCTCTATGCTGATGAGCTTGAGAGATAGTAGCTGATAGATTCTATTACGTAGACATTGGCTATGCTGTCCATCAGACTGATCCCACCGTTCCTCACTGAAGAGCCTGATCCCACCCATCGTCCCTGTACACCCTTGATTCCCTGAAGCTGAAAACAAGTCCTCGCTACTGCTGCTTTATCTGCCGTCATCGTTGCTGCGACTCAGCCGTCTCGCTGGACTCTCGATCACTTCTGGCCGCTACCACGCTGTCACCGTCATCGCCATCGTCGCTACCACTGGACTTCACCTAAGGATCTTCAGTGCTATACATCAACTCATGACACTCACTGACTTAACATCACAGATGACGCCAACTTCCCGCCCCTCGGCGGTCACCATGCTACGCCTGTCCGAACGGCAAGCATCTCGTCACTTGCGCAACTTCAAGACCCCGGATCTCGACGATCTACACCCACCGTTCCACCCGGCTTCGAAGCGGAAGTAAGCCGCCAAGGCACGCCCGCGCTTCCACCTGGTCTGGGTGCGAAGCCATTGACTGCACTCCCTGATCTTGAGGGTTTGGGATCGAGACCATCGAGCCGCGCTAGCCTTAAGAGGGTCATCAGCGGCGCTGTGGTACCGATCATTCCGCTGAGACCTGGTACGCCCGCTTCGAGAGCTGTTGGAAGTAGGGCTGTGAGTCGAGCTGCCAGTCCTGACAGGAAGGTGGAGGAGAAGGGGGAGATTGCGCTCGACACACCGACCAAGAAGCCGAAGCCGGCAACTGTGAAGCCAACTGCGAAAGCAGTAGAGTCGGTGCTGCTACAGAATGACGGCACTGCGAGTGTCAAGGAGGTGAGCAAGGAAAATGTAAAGCCAAGCACAGCACCCCAGAAGATTCTACCGACGGAGTCGCTGCAAGCCGTTGCTGGAGCGCAGCAAGCGAACGAGTATCCACCCTTGACAGCGTCTGTTGCGCCTATGCCCTCAAAGCAGTCCTCGTCCGCTCCGACAGCAAAGTCATCAGTAGCAATCGAGCAGGCTGCCAAAGCGCCACTCAAGCCTATGCAGTCGACTATGACGAGCAAGGCAGAGTCGTCTAAAGTCATCATACCTCCGACGCAATCGACACAGCCGAGTGACGCGCAAGCAAGCTCCGCCAGTACGGCGCCCACGACGGCGGGTACGACTGAGTCGAGCACGGCAGATGCTTCAGCTAAACGCAAGCATCCTGGCAAGTTGGACATCGCAGCGGCAGTCGAAAAGCAGAAGGCACTAGCAGCCTCGGCTACAGTCACAGCGACTCCCACCGCAAGCACACCGAGCCTGCAATCGAATTCTGTTGCGCAAACACCATCAGTCGCCGATAGTCCGAATGTCAGCGCTCCCCCATCTGCCGTGAAGCCACTGCCGAGGACTCTGCGGGTAGTGCAGACACCGAAGACAGAGACGCCCACGGTGGCCACACCACCGCCAGTACTACCTCCATTGGTAGAAGCAGTCGTCAAGCGTCTCCCTTCGCGCCAGCCAAGTGTCGCATCGATGAACTTCCCCGGCACGCCATCGAGTGAGCAAGTCTCGATGTCCGACAACATCTCTATGACATCGACATCCATGTCAAGAGCAAACTCTCCGCCGCCCAGCAAATTCGGCACAGCGCCCATTCGTGCAAAGACCAAGGCTCAACAGCGCAAGGAACGCAAGGAGCGTGCACAGGTCATTGACGATGAGATTGCTCGTGTAGCGCAGGAGAAGAGCGATGCGGCTGCCGATGAGCCTGTCATAGAAGCTATTGTCAGTCGCAAGAAGAAGGAGCCGAAGGCGAAGGAGGTGAAGGCTGTTGTGAAGAGGAAGAGTGGTGCCTCTAAGGCAGAGACCAAAACCGCCGACACGACACCTACTGCCAGTCGACCTGTTAGCCCTGCGCCCAAGGCGATCGCGAAGCTGCCAGAGCCGCCAGCGCCTGCCGTGCAAAAGCCAAGCACGCCTGTGAAAGCTTCGCCTCCACCATCACTCACTCGCGAGCTGTCGCCGCCTCCCACACCTACCCTCTCACCTCTCCAAATCATCGCCGATCTGCACACCCGCAACCCCGAAATCCACACCGCGCTCGAAAATTTCTTCCGCAGCTCCACCGCCGCAAGTCTCAAAGCGACTCAGCACATCATACCGAAAGATCTCGCAGATCCGAGCAGCTGGACTGCCCCAGACTTCAATATAAAATTGACAAGAGAGGAGGTCGACGAGCTACTCGCCGAATCCATCCCGGCTATCCGCTACGGGGGGGAAGACGGGCGGATCTGGGACCGCGGGCTCGTCACGCCTACGGGCGCGCATCTTCGCGCTCTGAGTCAGGATTTGGAACGGAGGTTTCTGGAGCTCGAGACGGATTTGAGGCATTGTCCGGATATGCTTAAGTGGCGGCCGACGAAGCCGCAAGACCAGGTGAGACTTCCGGCTTTCGATCTTGAGGCTCTGAGGGCGGAATTCGAAATCAGCGAAGGCAGGGGCGTCAGCGTCATGGAGCAGATGGTGCAAGATGGTAGTGCCATGAAGAAAGGTGCCTTTCTCGTCGACGAAGCGGCTCGCTATATCAATGAATTCGTCATGCCGCCTGCCACGCCGCCGCCTCAGCAGCAACAGCAGGGAAAGCAAGGGCAAGCTAAGACCGGAGCGCAGGGCGGTGACGGTGCAGTGACGAGTCAGAGCGTGGAGTTTACTGAGCGGGCGCTTGTTGAGGCGAGGAGGGCGGCTGATGAAAAGGAGGGCGCGTTAAGGAGGGTTATCAGGAGGAATAAGAAGATGTTGGGGCTCGCGTAGGAAATGGGCTGCCAGTTTTGCTGGGAGACTGAGGGGTATGGACTTGCTGCCATTTTTGAAGCGACAGCTTAGCTGGAAAGTCATGGATCGTTGGGGACGCGGGATATTGTTGATGGGTTTGCGGGTATGCTGCTGGACACTCGCTGGGAAGTGAGGAAAGGACTGTATGATACGGCTGGGGTATGAACAGCATTACTTCGCTTGTAAGATATTGACAATGGCACATTCTAGGCATGATGCTTCGCAGGCTCATCGCAGTTTTGCTGTTTGGGCTATGTCGTGTGTGACGGGGGTTCTGCATCTGTCGTTGCGCGGATACTTGTCAAGCTTTTACAACTGTGGATAGACTGGCAAGTGATGACACGAGAGAGTTGCCCTTCACCCTCAGGATATCCCATACCAAATCGTTTTCTGGCATGTCCATGCCAGTGATAGAAGAGGCGGCCGAAGCAGACTTCGCTCGCGACTTCATGACTTCTCATGTAGGGCATATACAGGCGCAAGAGCGCATGTATACTGCACTTTGGCAATACGGCGAAGGCAGCGTCGCTATGGAGTTATAGTAGAGTCAACGGGGCTTCCTCCTGATGCGCTTGCTACCTTGCGCTCTTCCAGTCGACCATATGCGATTCCAACTTGTGTACACAGCACACGAAGTCGACCGGCTGATCTCGGTTTTGACATGTGAAGTCGATGCTCCTTACAGCAGACTCGCTTCCACGTGGAGGACTAGCGGACGGAAGGAAGGCCCGATGGCGTTATTGATACGATAGCGAGAATCAGTGACAATCATCTCCGCTGCGGGGCATCGTTTTTGTCATGTCTCTGGCTACGGAGCGAGATGTCATCGCCGCTCAGACGAGGAAGAGACACACAATGTCAGCCTTGGCAGCGCGCAGCGTTTGCAGCACCAGACAAGCATCCTCCTTGCGTTTGACAGCATGAACCTGACATGCAGCACCCTTGCTTATGGCAGACGATTGTACTGGGGGATATGTGCAAGGCGGGAAGCGGACCTCGCTTAGCGCCCATCGGACAGCGGAACAGATGCCTATCGCTCGAGACAAGGCTGGCAGAGCCTGTTCTCACGGGCGGTACCTGTCGTTACCCGCTGCTGGTCGCAGCACTGACAGCACAGCGCCGTTGTACTCCGTTGCACGCTGGCTGAGGTGTGGGTGCGTCGTGTCGTAGGCGTGGGTGTCCAGGGGTAGCTGGGTGATACTGTAGACAGCCTTGTCGGGGCGTGGTAGTAGGCGTTCCGTCTGTCTTGCTTCCACCACCCAGCACTTACTGGCGAGCCGCCCACTCTCCACCACTCTACCCGTACCCTGATTTCTATGCCACGCTACTGTCACTCATCTGTCCCCACCACGCGCCGTGCTGACATGTACGCTTCATGCCCTAAAGATCTGAGCTAGAATGCAAAGAGGTTCCAAAGACAAGCCCAAACCAGCACGTCTGCACAAGAAGGCTCCTGCCGCTGACAACGCCACGGGCAAGCGCACCTCAGTGTCGCGGCGGCGTGAGAGCACTGGCATCGTCTCTACACGTACATCTAACAGACCTCGTCGCCAGAGCTCGCCTACACGTCGCACACGTTCGCCATCTGCTATCGCTGGGACATTGTCTACTATCGCCGGAGCTGCCATTGATAGTGAGGCCTATAATAGTCGCGCGCTGAATAGTGAACGCGATTATTCCGGACCATCACAGACGATACCACGCTCCGGCTATTCAGTCACCGGAAAGACGAGCACCGATCTACTGGGCCAGCGCTTCGACTCAGTCGCCGTGCTAAACAGCTTCAACGCCATATCCTACAACCACTCCGATACCGTCACATCACAGCCATCTGATCCTGTCGCTACCACCCCCCCACCACCAGTACCTTCATCCCCTCGGCCGTCCCATCCAGTACACGCGCAGACCGCACCTGCCTCCCGAACACCTATCCGAACACGGCTATCTCAAAGCGTCGTCGACGCGGGCAGGCGTATGGAGGACCTCACTCCACGCGGTGAGCTGGCGGAGCGGAGTCCACGCCAGCGATACAGCGATCAGGACCGCGATGGCAAGCAGCAGAAAAAGAAGAGCGGGTTCTCGAGTTTCATGAAGGATCTTGTCGGCACACCTCGGAGACCTGCGATATCTGCACCGGAGAATCCAGTCCATGTCACGCATGTGGGCTATGATTCGAGTACAGGTGAGTTCACTGGATTGCCGAAAGCATGGCAGCAGACTTTGCAGGCCAATGGTATCACGGAGCAGGAGCAGAAGAAGAACCCGCAAGCTATTATCGATGTGGTGACTTTCTTCAATGAGCATAATGAGAAGAGGAGCGATGACTCGCTGTATCACAAGTTCGACAATGCGCGGCTGGGTGAGAGTCCGCAGAGCTTGCATGCACACCATCTGGCGCCGGGAGGTGGTGTGTCGCCTGCAGCGCCTAGTCCGAGTGGGTTGAACCAAGCGATGAGCCCGCCTGCGAGTCCGAGGTTCCCTAAGAATGAGCCAGAAAGCTTTGAGAACCCACGAGCTGCGCCAACGCCGGGCAGCAGAGGTGGGCCTGCAAGTCCGCAGGTGAATGGGAACCTACTGCCGATGCGACCTGCGCCGAAGCCTCCAGGAGCCGTGTCTTCGCATGGCGTACCGCAGCGAGCTGCACCACCAGTACCTTTACAGCAGCAGCGCGATGATGCGCAACCGAATCGCTACCCAGGACCGACTGTCACTGACATTGCAACCGCTCAAGCTGCGCAAAGTCGGAGCAGAGCGAACACTGGACCGGCTGGGCAGTACGGGAATGCATCGCCAGTGTCGTCACCGCAGATGTACCAGCAACAGCAGGAGCAGGCGATGCGTGCAGCACAGCAAGCATTGAAATCGACCTCGCTCGAGCGATCGCAGTCTCAAAGACAAGCACAACAGCAGCCACCTCCACCGCAAGTCGCGCAGCCAGTGCAGCAGCCCTCGACAACTCTTGGACCTGCACCACGACCGAGACAAAGACCGCGGCAGTCCGTGACTAACGCAGAGATCATCGGCAAGCTGCAAGGCATCTGCAACGCTGCCGATCCCACGAAGAAGTACCGCAGTCTTGTTAAGATAGGACAGGGAGCTTCCGGAGGGGTATACACGGCCTTCGAAGTCGGCACGAACAAGTGCGTGGCCATCAAGCAGATGAATCTCGAGCAGCAGCCGAAGAAGGATCTGATCATCAATGAGATCCTGGTGATGCGAGATTCGAAGCACAAGAATGTTGTCAACTTCATGGACTCCTTCCTTGTCCGCGGCGATTTGTGGGTAGTGATGGAGTACATGGAGGGCGGCAGTCTGACGGATGTTGTCACCTTCAACATGATGAGCGAAGGGCAGATCTCCGCCGTCTGCCGCGAGACGTTGCATGGTTTGCAATTCCTGCATTCAAAGGGAGTGATTCACCGCGACATCAAGTCCGACAACGTCCTCCTCTCCATGGAAGGCAACATCAAGCTCACCGATTTCGGCTTCTGCGCGCAGATCAACGAGAGCCATATGAAGCGCACCACCATGGTTGGCACGCCGTACTGGATGGCCCCCGAGGTTGTGACGAGGAAGGAATATGGTAGGAAGATCGATATCTGGAGTTTGGGGATCATGGCTATCGAAATGATCGAGGGAGAGCCGCCGTACTTGACTGAGAGTCCGCTGCGAGCGCTTTACCTGATTGCAACGAATGGGACGCCAACTATCAAGGAGGAGCATAATTTGACGCCGGTGTTTCGGGATTTTCTGTACTTTGCGCTGAAGGTTGATCCGGAGAAGAGGGCTAGTGCGCATGATCTGTTGAAGGTACGTTTATCCTCCATCGGTCGGGAGATTGACAGCCATACTGACTGGCATGTACAGCACGCTTTCATTCAAACCGCTGAGCCATTGGCTACACTCGCACCACTCGTCAAGGCCGCGCGATTGGCGAGGGCGGAGGAGCGGAAGAACAAGGGCGTGTGAGAGGGGCATTCGCTGGCTGGGATTGTTCTTTGAGTGATGACGTTATGGGAGCGCTTCTGCGGCATGAGCGCGCACGGCGCAGGGAATCGGAAGCAACGGGATACACGAGGGCTGGGAAGAGGCGTCATGAGAGGCAAAGAGGTCGCTGTTCAAATCAGCCCGCACTCGAGATCTGTTCGAGAGTCGCGTGAGGCTTGGTATTCATGGGTCGTAGTCATGGAGTGGCAACGTGAACGAGCACATATGTCTACCACGCCAAAGACCTGGTAGTCTCCGTCCATGTCCGCAGCGTGTGAATCTCCAACGTGCGTGCTAGTGTTCTTTCGGCCGGCCACGATTGAGTCTGTGACGGGCGCGTGTATGGCGATGATGTGCTCGGCGATCTATTGAGGCCCTAATGGATACCGAGTTGCAATTTGGAGTCCTCAAATGACCTGCGGGTGCAGGACTTTCCACGCGCCCGCTGGACTTCCATCTCGGGCTTCGAATGTCCATCACATTTGCTCTCTGATTGAACGTCGATCACTCTTATGTTCCCGCGTGGCAGCAATAGCTATACACAAGCGCAATGACGAGGCTGAAGAACGCCACAGTGTCTGATGGATCGGCAGGGCTGTGGCCACCGCCTGGGCACCGCAGGGCTCTCGTCAGCGCTACATTGGCTTCCATGGGATAAGTATTGGTTCCTCGCCTGGAGCAAATAAGTGGATAGGCTCGAATGTCTACCTTTCGTCACGCTCGGCTTGCGAACAGGCGTTCCATAAGACTGCTGCGTCTCCTGCCGGCCGCGTCACAGGGCGACGAACTCCGACTCCATCTCTCGGAGGTCTCTCTCGAACATCTCGAGGCTAGCGATCATACGTTTGAAGCGCTAAGCTATGTTTGGGGCGCCATTACTGGCACCGAAATCGTAGAGTGCAATGGACGACAGCTGCTTGTCACCCCCAATTGTCGAGCGGCTCTGCGACGGCTCCGCCTAGGTGATCGTGATCGCATTCTGTGGGTAGATGCGATCTGTATAAATCAAGCGCAAGACGAAGTGGGCCGGGACGAGAGAAATGTTCAAGTACCGCTGATGGGAGAGATATATGCGAAGGCTCGAAAGACGATTTGCTGGCTGGGCGAAGGTACTGGCTTCACTGCGGATGTATTCCAGCATCTGTGCAATATTGGCCAATGTCCATCCCACCGCGGGAATCAGAAGCTGAATCGGTACGAAGGTAAGACCACCGATGAAGCCATTGTCACAACAGAGTGATGACCCTGTGGGCCTAGCTGAACTGCATCGCGACGGGCGCCTTTCTCCAGAGGATTCGTGCTTGGATCACATCTTTGGACATGAGTGGCATAGGCGCATTTGGACAGTGCAAGAGGTTGTATTCTCGAATGAGTGCGAGGTCATGTGCGGATCAGGTACCATGCCCTGGCAGGAGTACTTCGCTGCTGCGAAGTTCTTGATCTTCGATCAATTCGATGAGCTACTCGATCATGACACGAACAAGGGCATGGTCGGGATTGACATTCGCAATACTTTGAGGAAGTACATCGCTGGCGAGGCGATATCTGATTCGGAGGATGAGGAAGATGGCGATGCTGAGGACCGCAAGATAGTCTTTCTGACATCTTGTCTAACAGACGTCAACCAGCTAGAGTCTAGGCATGCCGAAGATCGAGTATACGGCATGCACGCCTTGTACACAGCGCTAGGCATTGCGATGCCGGACGTGGACTACAATCGACCACTTGCGCACATTTACGGAGATGCGACCGTGGCGATGATCCAATGGTCTCGAGGCCTGAGGATCCTGCGCGATGCGAGTTCAACGCACAGGCATCCGAGTTTACCTAGCTGGACACCAGACTGGAGCGACAACCAGGCACGTTTGTATATGCCGGATCACGACGCTACGAATGCTTCGCGATTGGACGACAGCGACTTGGAGGCGCTTCACACAGCTCAGGGCTATTTACGCGCACGAGGAAGACTGGTAGGCACCGTCAACGGTGCGGGCGTGATGGTCTTTCCAATGACATCGAGTCTTACGATCTTGTCAAGTACAGCACAGTATCGCAATCTGTCGGATCCCGAATATCTACGGCTCACCATCGAGCGCATCGCCTTCCTTCGTGAGCTGTATCACGGGTTGCGTAACTTCTCGCAGACGCACAACGACTCAAATCCTAGCGAGGGATTCTACAACCTGCTGTCTCTCGGTCAGTCGTCCGGTGTCTTCCTGGATCTGGACTTGTTCGATGAATGGACTGAGTTCATCACGAGATCGCAAGCTGCCATCAAGCAGCTCCGTGCGCGGAGTCTGGCGCTTGAGTGGAAAGCCACTGACCCATCTGATCCAAACGAGTGGACTGACGAGATCCTGGAGTGCACTACCATAGCCGCTGCGCTAGTGACACAGTGGGTCGATCGAGGTGGGGAGATGTTGGATCTCACACAAACGGTGATCACGAACTTCCAGGATCGAGCAGTCATCCAGGTTGACTACGAGCAAAGTTTCCCTGTCACGGTCGGCACCACCTTCGCTCGAACTCGCGCAGGTGACAAAGTTGTCCTCCTAAAGGGTGCTAGCTGGCCCATCGTACTGCGCTCGTCCGGCATGTCGTGGGAGTTCGTCGGTCCAGCGCATGTCCTCGGCCTCATGAATGGCGAACAATGGCACCGGGAGGCGGACCTTGATAACTTCGTCTTGAATTGAGACGCTAGGTATACACATAGACTGCGGTAGATGTTACAATCCCTTCGACTATGCTCGCTAGGGTACGTATAACAACCGTTACATAACTCCTATATATGCTAGCGCGGGATCGCCCTCGCGCTAGGCCGAGCTATAACGGGCTATCTCGGGCTATCTCGGGCCATAATGCGCTAGACCGGTACGTCCCCGGCTAATCCTACGCTACGGTAGGACCTTATCCCTCTCCTCTCTATAGGACTCCCCTTCTCTCTCTCTACCGATTTAAGTAACTAGCTTACTAAGCGTATAGCCTATTAAATTACCCTACTATACTAACGAACTCTTATATACGAATCGATCCTTTATAGTACTATAATTTAACGCCTATCTATAGACCTACGGAGTAGAATATACCTCCCTATAATAAATAGCTACTCTATAACTATATTAGTACTTTACCCTATAGATTTCTAGTAAGCTATAATAGTATAAGATAAGATAAGAATTTATATGCCTAATTTAGTGCTCTAGTAGCCTATGCAGGAAGCTATCCTATAAGCTATCTAAGAAGGAAACTACTTATTATAGTAAAAACCTCTAATCCTATCTCTTATATCTCTTTTATAGTTAGTTTGCCTTCTAGAAGTGCACTAGGCTATATACTAGTTATGCTCCTACTCCTTATCTTAAGTAAGTATCCTCCTCTTACCTACCTCCTCCCTCCTCTCTAGCTCCCTCTTAGTCTCCTCTACTAGTTTGAACTATATAATATACCCTTAATCTAGGATCTATTAGGTAATTCTTTTCAGGTTATCTAGGCTATTTATTATAGCCCTAAATAACCTATCCTTTACTTATCTCTATATCTCTCCTCTTCCTTATACCTAGGACTTATAGCTTATTACTATATACTTAATATTCTAAGAGGGATAGCTATACTAGTATTATAGTGAATTAACTCCTAGAACTCTTCTCCTATATAGGTAGGAGTTTAGCCCTATATAGCTACTCCTAAGCTATGTTATAATACTACTCTATACCCTCTTTAGGCTAATATATAGTTTTAATAGAGTGCCTTAGAAGTCTATCCTTTCCTTCCCTACCTTATCCCTATAGAAGTATATAGCCTACTATATTATTAGATCTATAGGGTTCCTATCCTAGGCTAGGTAGTTATACTAGGCTAGCTAGCTCCTTTCCTATATCCTATAGGCTATCCTCCTAGCCTTCTCCTAGGTAGGCTCCCTATACTTACCTTCTAAGATAGAATCCTAGGTTGCTAAGTCTAGCTCCCTCTATAGTGTCCTCTTATTACTATTATATGCTCTCCTAATCTTAGCTATAGCTACCTAAATAGTATCCTAGGCTTAGTACGTTAAGGAGGCCTTTAAGTATTATACTCTAAGCTAGGTTAAGTATTCCTAGATTAGGAGAGTAGCTATCTTATAGTATATTATCCTAGAGCTAGTTATCTTATATACTCCTATAATTATCCTAAGGCACCTAGTCTAGATAGCCTAGATTAGCTTTATAAGGCTACTTAGAATCTTGCCTTTCTTATTAGGCTAGGCCTAGACCTATGCTCCATAGGTTAGGGCTATCCTAATTATAACATTATAGAGGGTCTTAGCCTTCTAGAAGGTAGCTCCCTAGGTTAAGTATATAAGCCTAGTAAGAGACTATATCTATATCTCTACCTTCTGCTATATCTACTTAATATATGCTCCCTACTTAAGCTTTAGGTCTAGGTAGACTCCTAGGAGCCTAAGAGAGGTGTAGGGCTTAGTAGTATATCCCTAGATCTATATTATAGCCTTAAGATTATATTTCTTCCTTGCCCTAGTGAAGTAGATAAGCTAGTATTTCTCTAGTATAAACTTAACTCCATGTTTCTTTGCCTACTCCTCATATTTCTTATGCTAAGCTATAAGGATCCTATAGTTCTCCTCTATAGAGTAAGACTAGGCTAGGATGTTTATGTTATCTATAAATCCCCTAGCCAAAGATCTTAGGGTGTCTAGTATTAGTAGAAGTGTCCTAATAAAGAATAGGAATAGTATAGGAGATAGAGTTAATCCCTATAGGATTCTAGTGCAGGTGGAGATCTAAGGTCCCTAGAATAGTCCTAGGGTTATATATATAGTCCTATCCTATAGAAATAACTATATAAACTCTATAAGCTATTCTAGGATTCTAGCTTGCCTTATATTATATACTAGCCTAGCGTAGGAGATATTATTAAATGCTCTAGAGATATCTAGGCTAAGCATTAAGGCTATAAGCCCCTTATCCTATCCCTAGATTATATACACCTATTTAGTAAGGAGCTTAATTATAGAGAGAGTTAACCTCTATAGTCTAGCTCCTATCTATTCTCTAGGGAATAGGTTGTAGGTCTTAGCTACTTTCGAGAGCCTATTAGCTATAGCCTTCTTAAGTATCTTCCCTAGAGTATTAAGGAGGGCAATTAGTCTATATGACTTTAGAGTGTTATATCTTAGCTTCTACAAGACGGTTCCCTAAGGTTTTTATAAACTCCTGTAAGTGAAACCTTAATTTTCGGATTTTCCGGATTCTTTTGATTTCTTCGCGAGGTTTTTACTATAGCTATATAAGTTCCTAGAGACCTTCCTAGGGTTTTCCGAGATACTTTAGGATATGGATTATCTTCTAAAACTATAGATAAGACTCTAGAAACTGATATAGCTAGAGTAAAAACTCTATATGTTCTATAGGTTTCTAGTAGTAGTATAGGTTTTATATAGCTAGTATAAGCTTC
>KZ111207.1:0-47207 GCA_002077045.2 Rachicladosporium sp. CCFEE 5018
TCGCCGGGTTACTACCACGCTCTTACGTCAAGTGGATCGTGTCAAGCCGCAATCGGCTGAACAAAGAGAAGGTAATCGGACGTGCTAGGCAAGCGGTCAAGCTGAGCCTGAGCTAAATGCAGAATCCATTGCTGCGGCAGTCACTCTCTATATTCACTTCAAGGTCACAGAACTTGCAATGCGGAATAACTATAACACAGCTCAGCAAGAAGTAGTACAGCGCAACCTGAAGTATAGCGCTCAGGGCACGTTTCTCTGGGTAGCATTGGTCTGTCAGGAGCTCCTCGTCATCCATGGATGAGAGGCAAGCGGTGTCTCACAGGGATTCCCGCCTAGACTCGAACCCTTATACAGCAGGATGATCGAGCCGATATCTGGTTCTAGACGCTCGAAACTCTGTAAAGAGATATTTGCCACTGCCTCGGTCGTGCGACGCACGCTCTCACTAGAAGACATGACCTCCCTCGTCAAAGGAGGAAATCCGCCTAGCTCCGACCATTCAGCGTGGACGGATATCGTGAAGGAATGTGGATCGCTCTTTACGCTTCGAGAAAGCGTCATCAACTTTGTTCACCAATCCGCGAAAGACTTTCTGGTAAGCCGGGCGCGTTACCATATCTACCTACATGGGATCGAGCACGCCCTTCGTACTGTTTGCATAAAATCCTTCGAGCTTATGGCGAAAACACTGCGTCGAGATATCTACAGCCTGGTGGACCCTAGATGCTCTATCAACCAGGCCAGCGCTCCGCGTTCTTTCGATCCTTTAGCTGCGGTACGAGGCTCTTGCGTGTACTGGATTGAGCACCTGCAAGAATCGAGAACTGTAAAGAACAGCATTCTGCTCCAGAACAGTGGAGTGGTCAATAAATTCCTACGAGAATGTTACCCCCACTGGCTTGAGGCATCGAGCGTGTGCAGAGGTATGTCGGACGTACAATCATCGATGTCTGAATTAGAGGTATTACTGCAACATGTGGTCTGATGACCATATCCTAACGATGTGTAGTTTACTAACGTTACTCAGGGCAGTGAAGAGCTACTTAGCTTATTTCGTAATGGGAGCCGATTTGTCATGTACAACAGGCTAGTGACAGACCTCTCCAGACTTACTTGTCTGCGCTTCTCTGTAGTCCTAGGCAGAGACTGATCAGGAAAATGTACTCCTCCGAAGAGCCAGATTAAGTAACAAACACGCCACCAATGGGAGATCAATAGGGCGCATTGCCGCTTTACATGTCGGTAGCTCTGAGAGTTCTCCGGCAAATGGCCATTGATGTCAAAGGAGACGCCTTCGATTACCTGAGGTTCAAAAGGCCCTCAAGAACGAGAACCTTACCAAAGAACAGACTGGTCCACTCAGTCTCTGGCTTGAACTACTCGAGAGCTTTCTGGACTTACCTACGGCAAAGGGCAAGAGGGCGTCAAGACGACTGATAGATCTGGAGCCTGGAACTTTGCCCATCTTTGACCTCACGGATCCTTTCATAGATACGCCAACAGCGTGCATCCTCTTCGATATCTGTCTAAGCTTGGTCGAAGAGTGTCGACCACCGCGTGGGCTACCCGTTGCTCTCGATGAAGCGCACATGTACATGACAACGTCGCTCGCAGCGACGAATTTCATAGAGAGATTGTCTGGAGTCATACGAGAGCAGCGGCATAATGGTACACGAGTCATCATCGCCACTCAAGAGCCGGCGGTCTCAGAAAAGCTGTAGGATCTTTGTACACCGTCGATCATCGATCGCTTCACTTCTCCAGCTTGGTTCTCTGCCATCCAACACCATCTCGGCGCAGCTTCCAGGTTGCTGTCCTCCATGTCCGAGCAGCATGCAATGTTCGATCAGATCGTCAATCTTGAATTCGGGGAAAGCTTGGTCTTTTTATCTTCTACATTTCTCTGCTTCGCAAGCCAGGAAGAGAAGTGAGCAAACTCGGCGGGGTGGCTATCAATATGAAGACTCGGACACGATTCGGAACTGACGGAGGAACAAGCGTGCTGGTCTCTATGGCGAGGGGCTCGGACAGCACTACAAAACACAGTCTCCACGACGGCAGTCCCATCACATCCAAAATGGACTTGGAGACCAGTGAGTTTCTGACCAAACGTGATGCGTCCGAAGTTCACACATCTCTGACAAAGCACGAAGTCGACGAGACTGATTAAGGAGGCGTCCTAATCGTACAGGATAACGAGCGCTAAAGCAGCAAGACGAGCACTTCTATCCTTAGCAGAGCAAAGTCGTATCTTGTGCTTATCTGCTGCTCATGCGACGGAGTTGTAGTGATCGAGTTCCCGGACCATTTCCTTCCTCTATTCAGTCACATTGCTAGCGGGAATCTACGAGGCGCAATGGCATATGCTACTTGCGTACGCTATCAATTACAAGAGGTGGCAGAGACCAAAAAGGCCACTAAGCAGTTCGAAGGCGCAAGAGGGAGGGATTTCCATAACGGCGCCGTCGAAGTAAATAAAAGAATTCGCAGCGACTTAGAGGTCATTTCCAAATTGGTCTCGGGCTATGCCATAAGCACCCTACATCGGGAAGGCCATCTTGCATATCTGTTTTCGCGGATCGTTCAGCGCATTTCGAAGACCGGATGCATCCTTTGGACAGCTCAACTATACTACAACGGGAGCAGTCTCACAAACATCAGCCTCTCCAGTCATGAAGACGGCACATTCTTCAAGTCTTCCTTGGAGCCAAACGACTGCGCAATTTGAATCTCCTAAATATCGCGGCTTTGGCTCTCTTAGGCGCCCTAGAATCAGCTTGACAGTGTAAAGTTGAAGCAACTCGGCAAGCGTAGGAGCATTCCCGACATACAGGCAATAAATTCCTCTTCGTGTTCTTAGAGGACATCTACAAGATTTGCGCATGAGAGACAATCTGGAAGATTCGAATACTGTCTTACGGGATGCAAAGGGGACCTTTGGAAAAGTTAACATCTACCTGACCTGATACGTAATCTCACAATCCGGTGTCTTTCGAGATGTGTCTTGACGTATACAATATCAAAATGAGTCTTCATTCATAGCCTGACTTTCGAAGATTGACCACAGCGATAGGTAGACTTGTCCATAAGCAAGCCAATCAAGTAAGGTGGTACACCCTACCTTGCTTGAGGCTGGCGGCTGTGTTGCTTGCTTAATGGATCAAGAGAGTGGTGGTGGCTTGGCTTGCTTGCACTCGCGTGAGAACCGTGCGAGGTCGCTGTCGTTACCGCAATAGGAAGGTAGTGTGGCCGCTGGTCAGACGTCTGACCTCTCTACCCCTTTATCGCCGCCCGTACCCTCGGGCCTGCAGCAGCTCAGTGACCGTTTACAAGCCGCCATTCTACCTCTTGCCAAACCCCTGAACACCGATCGTGAGGGGTTTTGCAAGGGGTTTTGCAAGGTGTTTTGCTATCCTCGCCACTAGTGAAGGTGTTATAGCCAAAACCGCTCGTTACCACTTAGTCACTCTCGACCAGCTCTCATGATGCTGCCAGCGACGTCGGAAAAATCGGTGAAGGGGTGGAGTTTGTAGGAGGGGTGGGTAGGCTGTTGGCGAATGCTCGAATAAAGCCTTACTGCCGCCGTCGGTCACAACCAAGGGGTAGGGGTGGTGGTGAGGGCGGTGCTTACTTGTCGAACTTGACCACACCGGCCGTGGTCCATGCATTTAGTTACATCAACCACTTAATTGTTCCAATGTGTAGTAACCTTCTGCGTGGTCCAACCGCTACACCGGTGATGCTGAATACTCGCTCTAGCTCGTCTGACATCACTGGCGCGGCGAAAGTCTCAAGAGCTAGCCGTGCTAGCTGTGGCAAACGCTCTCGTTGACTAAGCCAATGAGGGATTGGTGATTCCGCCATGTTAAGGTCTAGGTGACGTGGTAAAGCGTTGTATCAAAAGAGCTGCTGCTTGAGCGTGAGCTGGCCAAGCTAGTAAGTGGTTTCATCGTCTGGGATTTCGTCATTGGGATCTCGTCATTAAGCCACTCGGTTGCAAGGTGTAGTCGTTTACGCTTCAGTAGTGCGCTCGTTGGAACCGACTGTCGTTCGTATCAATGCTGCTTAGGTGGTAGGCTGAAGGATGATGCTAAAGGATGCGCTTTGCACCTCTTACATAGCTCCGTTTGATTGAGATATCATCTCTGACCTTAAACCAGAATGTTGCAGAGTAGTCGTCCATGTGCCTCTGAAAGACATCAGGAAGGAAGCTATTCACGTTCGCTGCAGCGGCACCTTTACTAGCGCGGATATTCGGCTTGTCATGGTTGTCGTATATCGCCAGCCATCGAATTTTGTCAGCCTCACCGAGCCACGCCTTAGCCGCCTCAGCTACCTCATCCAGATCGTTGGTCATTATTACCACGCTATCGTCTCAAGTCAAAATGGGGCGGTGTATCCCGAGACAGAGGCTTTCAATTGGACTGGCTTTGGGTGCCTGTCAAGTATCTACGTGGGTTCGCACGTCGATACTTCCCACGGGTCCACTATCTCGTTGTCCAGCACCGACTCTTCGGTCTCAGAATCCCCTGGCCAAACCCCGATTACGTGGTCCCTCTCCTGCCCGCCAGAAATTTGCTGTCTTGCGAACACGTTCCAGTGTCGCACATTCTGCTTATTATCCACATCGTCGACTTTTGGCACAGTCGAGGCAATGACCAGCTGATTCGGACTAAAACTTATTGCGAAGACCTCATAGCCAATAGGAATTTCGAAGTCCCGGGTTTGCATGCCCGTTCATGCATCCCATAGCCACACCCTCCGATCGTCTGACGCGGCTGCAATCGCTTGTCCGCTAGGAGAACAAGCTATCACGTTGATCATCGCATCGGGTCGCCTGAATTGCTTCAGCTTGAGACGTGAGGCAGAGGCAATTGAATGTCATGAGGGTAAGCTGGACTCTCTGTGACCACAGTGCTGAGTCTGGAGTCCATGGAGGAGTTGCGGTCTCGAGAAATCCTCGGATGTGGGAGGGCACGAAGCGACGCGAAAACTGTCATATTGCGGGATCAGACTCCACGTGTGAATCATGACTTAGCAAGGAGCATTTCTTTGTAACGAAAAGTATATGTTACTGCTCACCAGAAGCACGCAAGAAACTCTCCACTTCCGCCGCAAGAAACTCTCCACTTCCGGTTTCATCGTCTCTTAGTCTCTGATCCTAGCCTGGAACGCAATCGCAAGATCAGCCTATCCGGTGCTCTGGCTTCCGTAACGCTGACTTTTCAGAATTTTTTCAGGGATCAGGCGAAAAGCACATCCCTCCGAGGTTACAGCGGGAATGGACACTGGAGTACGTAACAAAGAGTGGCATTTCGGGGAGCTCCACAATGTCGCCGAGCGATCGCAGCAGCAAGGAGGCGGGATTGCAACACGGTTCCGCGAGAAGTTGAGGATGTTGTGTATGGTACTGAACGATTGGATTGGATGGGATGGAATTCGAGAGTCGTTTCCATTGCAGCGCTGACCCTGATTTATGATGATGAAGACTAAGATAGTGGGTCGGTGGAAGATTTGAGACTTGCTCAATTAATTTCCAGGGGGGTATCCTACAACGCGAAACCAAAACGCTAGAAACCGTCCTAACACCCCTTGGTACTTTACTTTGCCGTTTCCCAGGAACCCATTGCCGTTTTGTCGTAAAGGGCTTGTCCCATGCCCGTGGCCGTGATGAAATATTGCCCAACCCAGTCAGAGCTATCGTAATGCTACACCTTGGCCAGAAGATTAATCCAGCTTTTCCGCATGCTCTTCTTCTCCTTGTCCGTCGACGCTGACAAAGTTGAGCGATTCGACTTTGATTTCGACAGCTCGCTCAGCCGGTCCGAATCCCTGCTCTCAGGCTGCTGTGCCAGAGTAGGTCGAGTCTGTGGCGTACCCATTTTGGCCAGCCAGGCTTCAAAGTCTGCTGTGCTGGCTTCGACTGCAACGACTGTGGGTTGCTTGTTCGAGACATCCTGGAGTGGGAGACGGATGCTGGGGATTGTGAAGCGGCTGTTCCTACGGACGAGCGTACCGTCTATGGGAAGGTGTGCTTGCGGGAGTGCTTCTGTCGGGGTGTGGTCCTCGGGGAATATGATGTGTCGGTCTTGCGTCTCGCTGAATCGCACGGCTTTGGATGATCGAATTGACGAGCGCTCCGAGGACCCGGTAGAGGATCGCAGTGATGATCGTAGCGAAGGTTGGGAGCCGAAAGTGTGCATGCTTATTGAGCTGCTGGCTCGATCGAGGGGTGTAGATAAGGATATGGTGTCCAAGTGGAAGGGCTCGTCGATAGTCAAATCCAGAGGCGGAAATTTCAAATGAGTGGTAGACATTTCTACGAGCGGATATTGGTGTGCGTGCTCCGGGTTATCCTTGTCGTGGTTAATGGTGAGCAGCTAGAATGCGGGATCACTCTACTGCTGACAGCGTCCTGCAAGGTCCTATTCGTGAAATGCACAGCTGGATTGAAAGAGTGTCGAGCGTATATTGAATCCCAATTGACTGATATTACTCCCTGACGGTGGGAAGTCAGGACCGTGGTAGCGTGGAGGTGTACAGTTGTCGGAGCAGTGGTGTGATTCATCAGTATTAGCCGGTCTGAGGGAGAGCTAAGTGCTTACAGGACAAACAGGGAAAGATACATAGTATCTATATGCGGGGCAAGGTAGCACTGCGCATGGACGGAAGTCAATAGGGAAAGGCGTGCAGAGCACCGGTGCCATTACGAGGAGTTCGAGCACCGGCTGGCGACGCCATTTGCGGGCAAGGTTGCAGCGAAGTAAAGTTTGGGCACGCCTCAACCACATTGCGCGATACCTGCCAAGGAGGTTCTGTCCCCACCAGAACGCGCAAGGCAAGCACCCAAAGAAGGCTAAAGCACTCAAATGCACGCCATCCGGAGATCCTCCCGGCGGCCGTTGGCCAAGCGCTAGGGCCACTCTGCCAGTCACGGTGCAGGGCGGGCCCAATTATCGTCATGCATTGCCGAGACTGCAAACGCCGCACATGGCAAATATTGAAGTTTCTCCAGAGGAGCGGTATGCGGTACTGCGCTAGCCGGACCCGGGTGAGGGGGGAATCTAAGCAGCTGCGCCCGCACCGCACGCAAACGATGGCCAGGATGGCATGCTAATACGGCCACGAGGCGGTGCCGCGCGGTATCAGGCGGAGGGTCGAGCGTTGTCAAGAGCCTTCACAGCCTTGACGGCGCCCCGCGAGAATGGGGGGCCTCCGGTGGATCTGGGCCACCAGCTCGGTATCGCCATGCGGGCCATGACGAGGTGCAGAAACTGTGCAGCGTGCGATTGCCCTTCTTAGAGTGGAGAAGGACGATGTGCTCAGGGTTGATCCTGGCCAATGTCTCAAAAATAGTAGCCGTGCGCGCAGTGCGGGAGTGCTCGAGGGCTAGCGGTACCGCGTATAAGCTCGCCTTAGCACCGGATTTTGTAGTTCCTATTATAATACACGCTAAAGAATGTTAGCCCCAACGTATAGCGACGGATAAAGCAAGAAAGTAAGGAGCGGAAGTAGCACCTTTAGTAGAGGTGCGTAGTATTAACGTTAATAGGCAGTTGAAGTAGATATACGGTCTAAAGGCGTAGTTTAGAGGTAAGTAGCGGGAGGTATTAGATTTGATTATAAGCTAACACCCGCGGATTGTCGTCGTTATACGTACGGGCGGGAGAAAGAGTTTATTATTCTAATTACTAGCCGTAGTATCGATAGATAGCATTATAATTCTCGTATAGGGTTGTAAGTAAAGTACTTTATAAAAGAGTTCTAGCTATTTCCGGTATTATCATAGACCTTAGTAAAGCTAGAGAATGTTATAGAAGTATCTAATACCCCGGAAAGTAGGGTTTTAGGAGCAAAAACGTAAAAACCGCATATTCTGTTATAGGACGTAGTTAGTAGGCAGTATAGGTGTCGTGGCCTAATGGCCTTAGGCACGAAGCTTAGCGGCTGCATACGTATAACCTACGTTACGTAGGTTGGTTCTACGCAGAGCAGCGATTAGTCTTAGGATCTAGGTAGTGCTTGCTTAGTGTCGTCCTATACGTTACGAGATACCTATACTATAGATATCCTTTATCAGCTACCGTTAACAAAGAAAAGGAGTAGTTATACGTACTATATTAGCTACCTTCGTTATACTATATTAAAAATAACCTAATATCTATCTAGTCGTATACGCCGGCTCCCCTAATTCTAACGTTATTACGAGCTAGTATAGAAGAAATAGTACCTCGAAGACGCTATCGTAACTTTAAGCGCGAATTAGGTTATATTATTAAGACAACCGTAAGGTATCTATAGATTAGGATTAAGGAGCGGGTAGAAGTAATAGAGAGCTGAATAGAATTATAGACTAAGGTGTACTATCTTCGCTCGAACTATAACTTTATAGGTAGTAAAGCTACTTTAGCTTCTAGATAGTCTAAGATCCTACACTATGAAACAGTAACATTAACTTCCTTCTAACATCCGGCTCTAACTCCGTCCTATCCTTGCAATCTTGACCTCGCGATTAGCATTCCACGCATTCCTCAACCCTCTCGTCCGAAAGAACGGTAATCGAGTCGTACTTGGTCACTTTATAGAAGCAGCGCAGCGTTTCAGACTTCCGGAGAAGCGAAGGTACGCAGCAGGTCGAGGGGACTCGCGAGCCAGGGAGCCGCTGATGAGCGGCGATGGGCCAAAGCCGTGCGGTCGTCATCACTGTCCATCTGGTTCGGCGCGGCGACACCGTTCGTCTGCTTACCGTTCGGATGGATCGATGTGGAACATGACCACGGTATTGCTGCCAGCATTGACCGTGAACAGAACCTTCAGAGCGATCAGAGGAGGGGATGATAGATTGTCCTAATCAAGCACTCACGTTCTCGCTCACGACAACAGACCCTTGCGATCCTAGGCTGTCGGCGGCATTTGGCACTCCAGAGCCATTCACCATGCTAGACCCCAAACCTGCCGTTGATGTTCTGATCGCACCACCGAGTCTACCATCTTGACCAACACCAACCGAAACAATGCTGCTTCCGTCCGATCTGTTGTCAAGAAAATAGACTGCGGACTTGGCGTTGCGGAATGGGCGTGGTGTAGCGAGAGCTGGTGTAAGCAGGAGTGCGTATATGAGAATGAACATCGCGTCGCTCTCTTCGAACAAAGACCAAGAGGTATGATGTTAAAATACACGCAATCAGACGCATGCACGGCGTCGATGCCATGTTATATATTTGCATCCGCTGTCACTATTGGTCCTTCGAGCGCTACCTTGTAAAGTCGATCAGCAATTTTGACGTGTCACCTGCTAACATGACTGCCAGCCTCCGCGCGCAAGACATCATCAAGTGCAATGCGCACACGACTATCCCGCTTGCATGCCACAAGCAACATGACGCTTTCGATCCCAGCTGCTCAACGGAACTCGCGACGAAATGCACCTTCACCGCGGAGCAGCAGTGTCTTGGCATATGGCTCAAGGCATCACGATTCAACCACTCCTGCGTGCCGAACGCTCAGTGGAGCTGGATCCCACATCACGACCGCTGGTCAAGCAACGCGAGCGTTCTCTCAGGCTATTCCGAGTCTGCTTCCTCACAACGCACCTCCAGCACGGCCACCGCAGGATCCGAAGAGGCTCATCTAACCCGCCTGCGCTACCTCCTGCTGAAAGCTGCGCTCAACACGGGCTACTCTCGCTCGTCTCCGCAACCTCTTCCAGCTTATATTCAGGCGCAGCCAAACAGCTCATTTGGAACGTTACCATGGCAGATCAAGGTCTGGGGAATCTATCAGAAGCTCGTTGTCAACGACAAGAGTATGGGCAGCGCACAAGGCCTACCAAGTAGGAGACTAGGCGCTAGCGATACGGCAAAGAGTGTCAAATGGTTGGGTAGACACGAGCAATGGGCGTGGATGCGGGATCTGTACCGTTTGGTCTATCCACTCGATGTTGAACGGTCGCCCGAGATCCTACTGCGCAGTCGCGTCATTGGTAATCTGTTCCTTCAACGAGAAGCCGTCCTCCTCCGTCAGGTCATCGGCTTCCCAGAAGATCGTCCCACGTGCCGAATCGTCAATGATGCAACCAGAGGGCGCTGTCGCGGTCGCCGGAATAGGGATGGACTGCGGTCCATCGTCGGGAGAACTCTGCTCGGGGGGCACTGGGGACGTGGCTGTAGCAAGATCACCAGAGATGGGCGCCAGCATGCGAGCGTAACCGAAGTACTCACCGGACTTATTGGCCGAGAAAATCAGGTAGACGTTGTCCGAGCGCTTGAAAGCGTCGTGCAACGCAGCCTCGTTGTGCACTTGGGTCGTCCACTCGCTGCGGCGCACGCTGGCATCGAGGTCTTGCGAAGTGAGACTTTTAAGTATAAAGAATGTTTCTGGAATACGAGAAACCCTGCATTGAGGAATGTCGGAAACCAGCTCCTTCTGTACCTGCGCGGCCGCAGGTGGACCTTCGACGATGGTTGGAGTCTCTACATCATCGGCTTCTGAGACGGGCGAGACGGAATGGGTGAGAGCCGGGATCGAAGCTGCGCCAGATGAAGGCACCTTCGTGGTAGTTCTTTCTCCTTTCCTCAGACGACAAACCAGCCGCACACCGTTGAATCGGGAATCGTGGAACCGATGCATGGCGGCCGAACATGCTGCCTCAGTCCGAAAGTTGACAAATGCGCAATTGCTCTTTGCGATCAGGATTAGGCTTTCGATATCCGTGGTCGCGTCTCGGGAGAAGTGGTCTTTGAGATCGGCAGTACTACCCGCTAGTGGGAGGTTTCCGACCCAAAGCGCGAACCCAGATTGCCTTGGCTTGCGCGGAGGACCTCGAGGCGCGCTGAAGACAGGTGAAAGCTGTGGGCCCACTTGGGTGCCGTGATCTGGATAACGGTCAGTGCTGCACTTGCGGACACGCTTGCTGACCTGTGAACTCACTTGTGGCCCATGCCGCCCATGCCTGTGTAAGGTCCAGTCCCAAGGAATGCTCGCGAGTGCTGCCACTCTGCAGGCGTCATGGGAGCGGCAGGTACATCTGAGGGTATGGCGTACCTGATGCCATCAGTCGTTGGTCCTGCAGACCTGACATAGCGAAAGATGGTCCATAGTCCTGGAACCCATACTGGGGCATACAATGCTGTTCGGGGTGCTGGACATATTGTGGCAGTAGGTGCAGGTTGCCATGCGCTATCTGGGGATTGATGTACGCGGGATGTCGTGCATACTGGTCTATCGCGCCAGGGAAAGGGTGCTGACCAGAGTGCTGTAGAGCTGCATGCGGCTGTGACTGAACGGTTGGTAGCGGCGTCGAAAATCTGCATACTGAACGGCTGACCGCCGTAGCGGTTAGGTGAATGGCTCATATGTAGTACAGGGCCGCCTAGGTTACAGTCCAGTGATGATTAAAGAATATTGTCCTATAACCGACAATACCTTCAAATGCTGACGCGGAGCTATGCAATACTTGAAGAGTTGCCGCCTCGCCAACACAGAGACCCACTATAACGGCAGCGTGAAGAGCCGCAACATGGCTATGAGGGGGTAATGATCGGTACAACGCGATGATCAAAGGCCGCAAGTTGCTGACAGTACTAACGACAAAGTCAGACCGATCTCGAAGAGACTGTGTAGGTGAGTGGAAGCTTGAGCGTCAATGTGCGCATTCTCCCAGCTGTAGCTCATCGCCGGCGCTACGAAAAGTCGTCCAGGCAGCTTTCTGAGAGTCCAAGGATACCCGTGCGAATAGTAATCATCCGGGGAGATACCGTCGAGCTGCTGCCATCCACAAGGGTCCGACTAGGGTGCAAAGGCTACTGCAGCAAAGACACTCGTGGCTCGCTTCCCACTCGTCTGACATTGACTTAAGGACTTGTAAGCGCGAGATCGAGCCTAGCTGCTTCTGAGATCTGCAGGACTAGTCCTCTAGCGTGCTGATCACGCCTGGTGTGCGTTACGCCACATGCGTTTCATCGCGTGCCACGCCCAACAATGGCTCTAGTCCGTTGCACAAGCTACTAGCATACCCGGGCCCGTTGAATGCGATGCCAAAATGCCAAGAGTACGGGATGTGATTGATCCGGGGGAACTGCTTCGCGGCCGGCGAATCCCGTGGCACGGCACTGAGATTTGCCCTGTGCTTCGCTTGTTCCCGAAAAGATGTTACCACGAGCCAGGCTTCAGCATGTCACCGATGGACAGGGATATCTGTGATATGTTCCAGAATCACTGGTAGCACGTCTTCTGACGATTCTCCCAGATTGCATCAAGAAGGTCTGTCGACATTGGCATGACCCTGAGCGACGACACTTGCTGGAATCGATGCCCTGCGAATCGATTATTTCACCGCCATAACAGCCCAGTCAATGTATGTCTCTGCTGATCAGCATGAGGCCTCGATCAGACCCAGCGACATTCTGTTACGTAGCCGCCGCCGCCGCCCAGTACTGCGCTACTTGCTAGCTGGAGCTCCCGGCCTACGGAACCACAATCGACACTACAAGGATTTCCAGGACGAGAAGCATAGTCCTCGCATACGGAGGATCCACGGCCTAGGGGTAGTTTTCAACCGCGCTCGCTCCCCTAGACGCAACGCACCAGATCATCCAATGACATCTACTCAGAGACAGCCACGAGATGCCAAGATAGCATTAGCGGACTAGAAGTCGCAAATAAGAGGCGTTTCAAACCTTACCTTAGGCGCATACACAGTCTAAACCCTCTTTCTCCTGCAGGGACGGCGACACCACACACGGGATGTGATCCGCGTGCGCTACGACTGATAACACACTTCTAGCGGTGACCCCTAGGTGCTCGACCATCGGATCCTACCGCAAAGGTAATTTCGTGGAGCCTAGTGGCCGATTACGTTTGCTTGGAACTAGCTACATCCCTGTTGGTTGATGATAAGCTTGGCATGAATGCATACGAGAGCTAGTTATATCATCCAAGTAGCGTAGATCTATAAGCCGATTGGAATTAGAGAGCAAAGCTCGAGCGCTCGACTAGCGAGACTGACATGGACGCATAGGCGTGATAGAAGGGGATCTTGCTGATTAGACTAAACAAGTTGGACTGCCTAGAAGGTAGACAGACTAATGCTGGCTTAGGCTAGTCATGTTCCTAGAAGAGACTTTCGGCCAATGCAGGGTTAGCAGTGAACTACCAACTACACGAGGAGTATCATTAGTTAATAGTTCTGTTCCAGTCCTCGATCCGCGATCCGCCTAGCTGCTAATAGACGTTATTATAGCGTCTTCGTTCGGTCGCGGACCAGCGTGCTGCGACCGGAACGTCGGGTCAATTGGCTGCAGACATACGAGATTAGAAATGCCGATACACGCGCTCACGCACATGACATGCTACACACGCGTAGAGCTCCAGCGCCTTGCTGCCAAGCGAGAGAAGGAACGTCCACCCCGCTAGCACCTTCTACCGCACGGGCACCGACCGGCATTGCAGCATCAGCCCGCAACGGGATAGCATCACTGCAGATGTCTACCTTGAGCAGCTTCTTGCTTTTGCTTGGAGATGCTAGATCAGGATGCCGGGCGTTGGTAAGTTTTGAATATGCGCTGGCGCGTGAGCCGCGCACCGGCGAGGTGATAGGATGATTGCGATGCTGATGGCGTAGCCTGGCATGCACCGTTCGGGTTTTGCATATACGGATGGTGGTGCTGGTGGTTTGTCTCTCCTCGTCTACACTTCCTGCAGGTGGTTTTCCAGACTATTCGTCGCTACTTTGACCTCAGTCTCGAGGCTTCAATACGAGCGTCATCACTCAACACTGAGCATTTATCCTTCGACAAGTCTATGCAGCCATACCACATCTCAAGCTGCTGCCTGTCCTGAGAGCATCTTCTCACACTAGACACTCCGCATGTCGACCACGATGTTCCGATGCCAGCGATCCTTGGACCTTGAAACTCCATCAGCAACATCCAAGACAGCTGCATACTCGCACCTTTTATCACTCCCATCCGAGCTTTGCATCGAGATCTACACCCTAGCCCTCACCCAGCAAGCAGCCGCATTGCCCCTTCTGACAACCTCCCACGCCATCACAATGGAAGCCATACCTCTTCTCTTCGCCCGGTCATTGACCTTTGCATCCCAACAAAAGCTCCTGGCCTGGACACCTCAGCACTCTCCAGCGAATCTCAATTCGGTGCGGGACCTCACGCTTCGCCTTGCTGACATTGATCTGTCTCCAGTCCTGGCAGGCACCATCAAGGGCGGCGTGTGGAGCTTGTACGCGTCACACCTTGCGGAGCTGTCGGCCACACTACGGCATCTCCCGAGCCTTGAAAAGCTTACGGTAGTGCCACCAAGGAACTTGCACAGCACTTTATTGCGTGGGTTCTACATCACTTTACTTTCCATGCTTACAAAGCTCTGGCCTAGGCTGAAGCTACTGATCCTTCACGACGACGAGGACATCCTCAGAGTTGTGCCAAGCCTGGGCGAGGTGGCGCAGGTTGAATTCGTACCTACGGCGAAGTTTGGGTCTGGTGCGAGGAAGGGAAGGGCGTTGAGACCGTCGAGTAAGGAAAGGAAGGGCGGAAGTGAGAGGGTGGACTCCCCTATGGCTGAGGCAGATAGCAGTGATGCGAGTTCTCAGGGTCGGCGTATGGAGTGCTAGAATGTATGACTTGGAGGGCATAGCAAGCAGTGTATCGCACAACTGACATAATGAAAGTTGGCACATGCACACAGGGAACGATAGAGAAGGCGTCGCAAGACTGACATAACGAAGCTTAGCGCATGCACATAGATTCCCGCTCAAGCCAATCCTACGTACTCCCTTACATGCGTACCTCAGAGTTCCCCTCGCATTCGCCCTATCCAATATCCAGCCTCCGATTTCCGACCTTAGACACTACCCGTAGCACCAGCCGTACCGACCTCTACTAGGCTAAGGTATGGCTCTAGGGTTACTGTTATTGCCTCTTCAGTGGATCTAAGACAAGGTATTTACTATAGCTAGTCCTGCGGGTTGCCATCCGCGCGCTCCGTAACGATGGCAAACTTGAGCTGATTCGGATCCCCTTCCTGAAAGTGTGTATGGAAGACCCGAATGACATGCGGAATTGCTATACGCAGTGCATCCAAATTGCTACGTGCAGTACATCATGGTGCGTGCGTCACGCTATGCCTCTTCTCGTTATTAACGAGAATGACATACATGTCAACTGTTTTGTACTGAATGAAACTCCATTATGTAATTGGCTTCTCGCTCAACTCCGCGATGTGTGTCTACTCAGGCTTCTCGTTCACAACGAGAACCTCAACTGCTCTGTGGCCACTGCTGCACGCCTGTATCCGCCCTTCCCTGTAATCCAGCAGTCTGCCTTGCGCGCCTTGTGAGGCTGTCGTATGTGATCACATTCACACCGAGGAGGAGGGCGATACTGTCGCGCATCGCGGTACGGACGTGGCGTGCCATTTTCTGAAGAATGAGTGTCAGCAATTCGTTTCAAACGAGAAGGTGTTTATCCATACCGCAATCTTGCCGTTGTTCTGGCGCTGAGTCCACGTCCCATTCCCAACAGCCCAGAGCTCAACCATTGCCTCCTCCCAGAGACAACCGCACGGAACATATTCGTCTGGGTCGAGGCCAATCGGGATCTGATTGCCACTAGGCATTGCATCATTGCCAGCCCAGCAGCTCTCACACTTTGGTATGCTTCGGTTCTGGCGAAAGCAATGAGCACTATTGAGTAAAGTTAGCTTCGTCTTAAAACGATATGTAAACGTAAAGAGGTTCGTTCATACCGAAGACCATCCTCA
This sequence comes from Rachicladosporium sp. CCFEE 5018, assembly GCA_002077045.2. Lineage (NCBI taxonomy): Eukaryota > Fungi > Ascomycota > Dothideomycetes > Cladosporiales > Cladosporiaceae > Rachicladosporium > Rachicladosporium sp. CCFEE 5018. The sequence continues at coordinate 15,778 of KZ111207.1, forward strand.
GAGTGCATAGCGTAATTGATAGGGCGCGCATTTGGTCCCTATCGGTTAGCGTAGAGGTGCACACGCTGACGCTGTGCCTGAGTGAGGGTAGGCCAAAGACGATTGGCCTCAGCGATCCAACGTTGTTCTTGAGCTGGGCGAGCTGGGCCCGCGTTTGCGAAGCCAGGGAGGTTCTGAAGTCCTGAAGCCATCATTCGTTGAGGACGAGAAGGTGCGAGATCCGGATATAGAAGGAGGATGAGTGTTGTAGAGAGGAGAGGTAGAAGCTGACAGTTTAAGTAGTCCTCGCTAGCTCCGCATATGATTATAATAGCAATCATTTGTGAAGTCACGAGTATACTCATCAGAAAGTGAAGTCACAAGTGAAGTTATAAGTGAAGTTACAAGTGAAGTCACAAGTAAAGCTAGCGTGGCTTGTATGGCGTCTCAAACGAGGTTCTCGCTGCGTAGGAAGATACACGTGATGGCCAGGTGAATTGTTCGGAGTAGGAGGAGGGAGTGTATTGCTGCGGATTGTGTAGAGCTGAGTAGATATTCGTCTGAAACGAAGGCTGCGGAGCTGGGTAGATATTCGTTTGAAATGAAGGCTGCGGAGTTGTGTAGATATTCGTTTGAAATGACGGCTGCGGAGGTAGGTAAATATTCGTCTGAAATGGAGGCTGCGGAGGTAGGTAGGTGTTCGTTTGAAATGAAGACTGCGGAGGCGGGTGGGTATTCGTCTGCAACGAAGGCTGCGGAGGCAGGTAGGTATTCGCTTGTGTAGAGGGCGGAGGCGCGTAGGTGTTCGCTTGTGAGGAGGGCGGAGGTAGCATGGTCGATAAGGATGGAAGTTGGTCCTTCTCTTTTACCTCACTTGGTCTTTTACGTCGCCTCGCCTGAGACGAGATGTTCTGATCAACCTTCTCTGCAAAGAGCTGATCTCTCCGATTACCGCGAATACCAGCACCTTGTTGTTGGCGAGATGTTTGATGAATCTGAACTCGGTCAAGTCCTCGTCTAGAACGAGAAGGTAAAGCTGCAAAGTCGCCAATCTGTGTTGGGGTTTCATCTTGTACACGTTCGGTATGGTAGAACTTGTCAAAATCGCTCGTTGACAACGAATTCCCTGCTTCAATAAGCCGGAGGATCCTATGGCGGCAGGGTAATCCAGTAGTCGTTGTATATACACCAGAACAGGGCTCTCGAACTAGTGTATGGTCTCTATCCAACGCTCGATGCTCTCTCGTTGCAAACGAGAACTGCTCTTTTGCCTTGAGAATTGCGAAGTGGAAAATCTTTCGGTGGAGACGATAAAACATTGCAGAATTTATACCAAGTAGTGCTTCCTGACGTTCGTTTGAAACGTGTTGTCGGAATTCGGTAGCCTGTAGAGCCCCACCATGGAAGGAGGCGATCGATCAGGCCGAGTATGTCTGACTGACCACAACCTAGCCATTTCTTGATCGCCGCATGACTCCCCTCGACACGAGAAGTAGACTGGACTCCCCACGTCATCTTTTCGTTCAAGACGTGAGCTGTACAAAGCTCGCGATGGTGATGAAACCACTGCCTTTGAAGATAGTCAAACCCTTTGGGCCAGCACGTCTTCAACGAGGTACAGTGCTCCTCGTACTTGGCAGAAGTAGGTGCGTTGATTGCAGCCCGGAAGATTCCATAAAATTCCTCTGCCTTCTCGGTATCAACGAAATCTCTCCTCCCATCACCTTTCGGTAGCTGTGCGAAAGTCGAACGTGTATACGCGAGCACATCTTTACTCATATGCCATAGGCAAAGGCGGCGCGTAGCAGAAGGGAAGACCGTTGCAATTGCATGTAAGCAGGCGCGATCTCGATCTACAACGAAGAGCTTTGGTTCAGGTATTCGTTCAGAACGAAGAACTTCTTGGACCTGCTGAAGTACCCAGAGAAACGCGGCTTCATCTTCAGCAGGAAGGATTGCGAGACCAAACTGAAGTGTTTTGTTCGACCCAGACGTACCACATATATTGAATAGCGGTCTGTTATATCGATTCGTTGTATACGTGTTATCGCAGAGAATGATGTTTGGGTACTCTCGCCATAGCTGAAGCGACTCAGGGTGGAGAATTAGGATCTGAGAAAGGCAGTTCTTCTCGTTCAGACCGTATCGATATGTGAAGCCGTGAACCTCGAGCTTATCCAATGCAGCGTCAGCGACCGTTCGATTATGTTAGAGTGAGCTGGCGGTACCGTAGCCGAATATTCGAGATGTCCTTCTTCGTCTGTAACGAAAGAGGATACCTTTCACGCATAAGCGAGAGAGACTGGCTGACCTTGACACCATGCTTATGGTGTGAAAGAATCTCATTCACCATATCCTCTGTTCGCTCGTAACGGCGTTGGTTCGCTGGAAGCGAGCCTAGCTGAATAGGAGGATGGTTATGGTATTCGCTCTTCTCGTTCTGAACGTGCCGAATTGACCATGCTCCGGGATTGTCGACTACGGCGCGGAAACGAATTGTCATCGGACAACGGCTTTTATGCGAAGATCGATTCCTTCTCCGGGCGTCCTCAGAGTATCCTGCATTGATCCTCGGCTTTCCACCTTGTCCGCAACGAGCAAGCTTCCGTGTTGGTACCCCAGAACTGATTACAACTTCGAATCCGTACTGCCGAGTCCAGGCGCGGACTGCAGATTGGAGGTCCTCGTAAGAGACGAATTCTTGCTCTGGTGGAGGTGGTATACGGTAGGCTGTGACTTCGTCTTGAACGTTCTCTCCTCCGCTTTCGCTCTGAGAGAAAGATGGCTCCTCCTATCGACAGAGCTTGTAGGCAGCTCAAGTGTATCCATAATAAGTATCTCGTCCTAGTCGAGTAGAAGGAAGAGGTTACGCAGTTTGAGATAGTAGACAGCGTAGTAGATACGTTATGAACACTTTGCGCGTTAAGAAATCACGAACAATACGCGTCAGTATGAGATAACATGGAATAACTCTTTAATAACGAGAAGAGGCATAGCGTGACGCACGCACCATGATACTGCACGTAGCAAATTGGATGTACTGCGTATAGCAATTCCGATAGCCCTAGCCTACCCGCTTGCGAAGAAGGCACGTGTATTTGAAAAAACATAGAAATGGCCCGATCGCAAGCGTGTAGAACGTGCGGGGCCCCGTCTATCGTGAGATCTCATTGCTACATGGTGCAGGAAGCTACACTGCCGCTACGGCACGTGCTCGTTTCCCACGCGGCAAATCGAGAGCCTCATGCCAGAATGATATATGAAGACGGATGTTTCCTCTCCTGACCTAACTGCCGTCGGTCTTGTGTGCATCACACGTTTCCAATCAACATGAAGGGATCCATCTCGCAATTCTGTGTCCTCGTGGCTGCCGCCACAGTCACTTTTGTACACGGTAATCCGTTGCTAGCCCGTGCAGTGGCACCTTTCGGCCAAAGGGCCATCTACACCCCGGCTTCCAACTACCGCACGCCTAAGGTTCTCTATCCTCGCAGCGTCAAGCTGAACGACGGGTCGCTTTTGGCAACTTGGGAGAATTACTCACCCGAGCCTCCAAAAGTCTACTTCCCAATCTACAATAGCACCGACAATGGCGCCTCGTGGAAGTCTCTCTCCACCGTTCAGGACACGGTCAACGGCTGGGGTCTCCGCTATCAGCCGTTTTTGTAAGTTCTCCCAAGAGCTTGGGCTGGATTCGCTGCAGGCACTGTCCTCCTAGCTGGAAATTCCATTCCTTCCGACCTGAGTGCTACACGCATAGATATATACACTTCGACAAACGGCGACCTCGCCTGGAATTCCTTGAGCCGCGTTGCCGCTGGGGGCCCAGGCAGACACTACCAATGGCAAAACACCGATCTGGGAGCCGTTCCTGCTCTTACTCAACGGCGCCCTAGTCGTGTATTACTCTGATCAACGCGACCCTGCCTACGGCCAGAAGATTGTCCATCAAAGCTCCACAGACGGGAAGAATTGGGGAGGTGTTATGAATGACGTTATCTCGTCCATCTACACCGATCGTCCTGGGATGCCTACTATTGCTGCACTGCCGAATGGCAGGTTCATTATGACATATGAGAACGGCCGTGGCAATCCGTACAGCTTCCCGGTTTATTACAAGATCGCCTCCAATCCGACAGCGTTTGACTCCGTCGCAGGCACTGCGCTTCGAGCTACCGATGGGACTGTACCAATTTCGAGTCTGTACGTGGCGTGGAGTGCGGCTGGCGGCACCAGTGGTACCATCATTGTCAGCGCTGGCGACAACCGCCCCATTTTCCTGAACACTCAGCTAGGCAATGTCAACTCTTGGACGACAAGAATTGTTACAATCGCGAGTGGTTACTCGCGAGAGGTGAGGGCGCTAGACAACGTGGGTGCGGTGATGATCCTAGGCGCCGGCCCGTTAGGTGGTAACAACTATGTATCGAATGCTGTCATTAATCTGTAGCCTCGCTATACCCGACAAAGACATAATCACGGTAGCTTTGTGCGCCCTGAACTTCAGTGAAAGACTACAAACACGTTTGATAACCTCGGGTCCGGCGCTACGCGTATCTGTCGGATGGGCCAATGTTCTAGACCCTTTGGAGTCCACTTGCTTAAACCTTGTTTTTATTACCGCTTTATTTTCTGCGATTCCTTCTGTTTTACGATCCGTCTTCAGCCGACACCCCTGCAAGTCATTTCTAATAAGCTACTATAAGTTGATGCTGGCGGGGCTCGTAATCTTCCGATTGTGGGACTGTAGCCGAAACGGCAAGATATGAAACCAAGTGCTCTCAGACCTTTGCTTTGCGGTAGACGTTAATACTAGAGAAGTATTATCGCACAGTGGCTGCCAGTAAAGGGTGACTGCTGATGCAATGATGATGGTGACTGTCAGAGAAGGCTGAGTACTAGATCCCTTTAGTCCCACAGTCCCTACAATGTTGGTGGTCTTAGTAATACAGAGCGATTGTAAGACACTGAAGACCACTCATCGCACGGCCAAAGCATGGGCACGGAAACACGGGCCCAGATTTGCGCCAGCATAACACGGACTCGTCCACTTTATTGGGGATCCAAGAGCGAATTCTACGAAGGCGTTGCGGCTGCCGCATGCAGTGATCGAAGCATCGACCTCGTGCCGCTACACAGGCATCCAGATGGACAGGAGACTTTGGTGGCACCATCAGCGTGAGACGATTGAGGAAGGTGCCACGAGTCGTCTCTCAGCGCTGGCTGCCCTCGCCTCCTCCAGCTGGGATACTAAGCCAGCTGACCAGCGACAAGTCTACCGGACAAGGATCGTACCACAAATGCTCTGTGGTTGCTCGGCCGTGGCACACGCCTCGGACCGGCCCCAAACATGGGAGACACCTCTTTCGGACCGGAGCTTGACCAGGGAAGGACACGCTCACTTCGAGGACCGGAATACACCGAGTGATCAGCTCGGTCATTACACAGATGGGAACCAGGACGATAGGCTTCCGCGCATTCCTTTCCGCTATTAATGTAGCAGACACAAGCCAGTCTCCGTGTGGCTATCGCACGCAAGCAGTACATCACATCATCCTAGAGTGCCGTAACTGGGCAGAGCAACGAGAACGGATGTTGGCAGGCAGGCGACCATGCATTGACATCTAGCAGATTATCTTGATCCGACAATGGCTGTGCTCGCAAGCCACGCGCTCATCAGGACGGGTCTGCTCGAACACATGGTTTGTTAACCTCTCTCTTATAAGCTAAGCTAAATTTATTTGAGGCAATGTTGAGCTCCATTGGTAGCAGAACGGGGAGCAAGCTGCTTATTGCATGTAGTCTCTCACCCGGAGAACATGCAATTCTATGGAATAGCGCACATTAGTGGCATCATGGCTTTCTTCTAGTACCCTAAGCATGAAAACTGTACTATAAGTTAAATTACTACATTTAATCATGAACTGCCCGCTTCCTCCGCCTCTGCCTCCGCTTCACCATCCTTGGCTTCATATCAGCGTTTTCTGGAGGCCATCGCGACGTCTTCAACGGCACTTGGCTACGAGGTGTCGGAGGAAACGGGCGTGGATCGTCGCTAGTAGGCTCACGACCGAGGAATTCATTGAGTGGGCAGATACGGCAGACCCTTTTGAATGGCGCCCACTCGACAAGACGGGAATCATCATCCTCAAAGAAGCGGACGCCCTCTGCGTGCTGCTAGGCGTTATCTTTCGTCCATGTCAACTACTCTGCGCGAGTTTCGCGCACGAGACGTTCGACAGAAGCTGTATAGTACAACAGTGCTGGACCTTATTTCTAACATAACGAGTATCTTGACCGATCAGAAATAGTACACTCATTTGACTTATCCATAGTTAGACTCATCTACAGCTAGTCATCGTCCGAGTGCAATGAACAGTCCCCGTTGACATGCAAAACTCTAGTATGCGTCTCGTGTATTCTAAGACGAATGTGACACGATAAATTCTCGATTGTCCATGCGGCAGTATACTACCTTCATCATGGTCCGGCTTTTGCTCATTGATCCTCACGTCTCTCAACGGCCCCCTTTCTCTGTGCTTCCTCAACCCTGTGCTCCAAATCATGAGTCTCAAAATCCTTCATGTTCATTGTAGGGACGAACAGCCTGGCAAAGAAGTCAACAAAGTTTTCTTGTGTTTCCGAGACCATCAACAGCACCCACGGAGCATTAGTGAACAAGTAATTCATCTCCTCAAGCGGCCTCTGCTTGGTCTCCGGTTGCGTAGCCCAGAAGTAGATGGCATTGGTGAAGTTGCACACGACGAATAGAAGATAGAATTTCCAGCCAAGACGTTGCATTGCGATGGGCGTGACTTGGCCAATCATGGTGTTGAATGCGAAGGACACCATAACGCCGATGGACACACCCTTGGAGCGGGTCCGCGTGTCAAAAATCTCGGCAGGGACGATCCCTGCGTTAACATATTAATCTTTGCAACAGTGGTATATCGAAATACTCAATGAGAGATGCTTACAAGACAGCGGTCCGTTCGTAGCCGAAAAGCTGATATTATAGAGCCATGTAACAACAATAAACCCCCAGGAGGCAGATGCATTGTTTGCAACGCCTGGAGGATACACTGCGAGCATGATAGTGGCAATGATAAGCATAAGGCAGTTCACCAGATTGCCACCGATCATGGCCCAGCGACGGTCGGATAGCTGAGCCAACAAGGCCAGAACCGAAGAGATTCCTTGGTATTTGATCGTATTGTTTGTGCTGATGCCAATCTGTGCGAATATTATGGGACTGTAGTACTGAATAGCGGAGACGCCGGTCATTTGTACAGACGCTTGGATTGCGGTGGCTAGCAAAAGACGGCGGAACGAGCTGCGGTTGGTGAACAGTTCGATGTAGCTCTTGGCTTCATCCTCGTGCTCGAAAGCGATCATGTCCCTGATTTGGTCGTATTCGGCTCGCACCCAGGCATCACTCTCGTCGCCATGTGTGTGAAGCTTGGCCAGGGTGCGCAACCCTTCCTCGTTCTTCCCGTGATCGATGGGCCATCCTACGCAGCGTCAGAAATCGCGGCCGTTGAAAAAAATTCATGATGATCCCAGTTGACCTACTTGGAGACTCAAGAAAGAACATGATCAAAAGAGCAAGTACACCAGCCGGGACAATCTGAATACCAAGGGGAACGCGCCACTGGCGGCTGCTTGTATCTGGATAATTCCTCAAGGTGCCATACCCGACTCAAGTAGCCACAAGAGCACCAATGCCCAACATAAATTGTTGCAAAGCAGTAACTCGACCTCGTATGGATGGATGTGCCAGTTCTGCCTGATAAAGTGGGATGATCATGACGAGGAAGCCAACACCAAGGCCAGCAATGGCACGGCCGGCATACAAATATGCAAGTCCTTGAGCACCGGTCTGGAGACCGCCACCCAGCATGAAAATGACAGCACCAAGAAGGATAGTCTTTTCCGACCGAGATAATCGCCGCCAGGTCCCGCGAACATAGCTCCGAAAAAGGCTCCTCCGGTGAAGACGGATACGACGGCGCCTGTCTCATCTGCCGTTGGATTGAACTTGGCCATGAAATTGGGCGATGCGACTGCTGCCGCAATGACTCCAAGGTCGTATCCTAGGCTCGCGTGTCAGTGACAGTATTACATAGGATTGAGCCTCTCCATATACCGAACATACAGGATGGAACCTATGGAGGCGAATAATGTGACGAGAAACTGGTACCATTTCGGCGGGATGGCCATTCCGTCTCGATGGTGTGGGTCAAATGGGAAGACGAGTTAGTAGAGCAGACAGATGACGTGAACACAGGTGCTCGAACACAAGGCCCGACAATACATTGAATGGAAAGCTCGATAGGACATATATACATTTCTGTACCCCAGCTGTCTCACCCCTCGCGATCGCGGGATGCACGGCATGGAGAAGAAGATCCTTGTTTACAAAGTCCGACCGTCATGGATTGGAAGAGCATTTTGTTAGCAAATAAGTAGGCGAAACTGCCGCATCAAGACCCGCATGGGTACCCATGTTTGTGATAGTACGCACTGGTCTTGGCCTTGACTATGAAGCCCTGTACCCATGCATCAATCACATGACGACTACGCTAGCATATGTATACCCCACATTCCGCGAAGGGGTTCTTAGTAGCAAAAGGGCGGCAGGGTATGTATAGACACATCTGGTGCGCGCCAGTATTCTGTTGCGTGATATCGATAGGGATATAGTGATCTCGTGGAAGTCGCGCAGGCGCTCAAAATTGGCATTCTGTTCCGATAACCCTCGCGTGATAGATGTTCGGAGCAGCTGGTCATGACCACGTTCACTAAGCTGGACGATGGCGGGCAGCCCTGCATTACGGTTTCACCCTATCATAGACTGAGTAAGGTCAACGACAATGTCTACGGCGGCTTCGCGGAGCATATGGGTCGCCGCATTTACGGCGGCATCTACGGTCCAGAAGATGCAACAAAGCACTGGTAGACGAGAACGGCTTCCGCAAAGACTTTATCCAGTCGTTCAAGGATATCAACTGCCCGGTCGTACGCTATCCTGGTGGCAATTTCGTCGCAACTTACCACTGGATCGACGGCGTCGGACCGCGCGAGAAGAGACCCAGGCGCCTTGCACTGGCCTGGACTGGCGTAGAGAGCAACCAGTTCGGAACGGATGAATTTATGAAATGGTGCGAACTTGTAGGGACTGAGCCATACCTGGCATTGAATTTCGGGACTGGTGTGTGATCAAACCAAGGGCGCCACATAGCCAACGGAACTGACTATCAGCAGGCACTTTGGAGGAAGGTAAGTTGTTTGCACGTCTGGCAAGATCAGCGTAAGGCTGAGCTGCATTTAGCTCTCGCATGGCTCGAGTACTGCAATTCTACGCAAGACACACATTATGCAAATCTTCGTCGCGATAACGGCCGCGAGAAGCCGTATTACGTGAAGTACTGGGCGCTCGGGAACGAGGTATGGGGACCGTGGCAGGTGGAACAGGTTCCGATGATATCTCTGTCGTGGCCTGATACCGCCACTGACCATTCATAGATGACCAAGGAAGACTACGCGAAGAAGGCATATCAATGGGCTAAAGCACTGAAGCTGGTTGATCCATCAATCGTCCTAATTCTCTGCCGTGAGACTGGCCACTCGGAATGGGACTTCTATACACTTAAAGAGTGCATGAAGCTCGATCTTCACGGCCTTGGGGGTAGTGCGATCGCAAGCCTGATCGATATGCACAGCATCCACATCTATACTGCTTCCACAGACCCAGTGAAGAACGCCATAGCGCCTCGCGCCGCTGAGCGTGCGATCGAGATCTGTGGCAGCCGCATCGACCTTGCTCGCATCCAGAACAACGTCCCCCCGACTGTGCCACGGCAGACGATCTGCTTTGACGAGTGGAACGTCTGGGAACCTCAACGGGCCGTCGGCTCAGAAGGCGCCGAGGAGAAGTACACCCTCTCGGATGCGCTGGCCGTAGGGGTTTGGTTGAATGTCTTCATCCGGCAGAGCAAGTATGTTGGCATGGCGAACATTGCACAAAGTATGGACGTCATTTCGCCATTGATGACGGCAAAGGATGGTCTGATCAAGCAGACGACATGGTGGCCGCTCCTACTATTCTCTAAGTACATGCGTGGCTGGAGCGTGGCTACACACGTGAGCTGCGACGCGTACAATGGAGACTCGGAACCGAAGTGGATGCGCGCCGCTTGCGATACGCCTTGGCTGGACGTGTCCGCTACTATCGACGATGACGGATTTGCAAGTATGGTGGTCGTCAACACCCACCTGAGTGAGGCCAGGGAGGTCGATGTTTCGGGATTGAAGGTTGGTGCAGGTTCCGTGAAAATATATTCAATTACAGGAGCATCGTGGCACGTCACGAACATGGCTGGAGCCGAGAATGTGAGTATTGAGGAGACCAAGTGGGACGGCAGCGGCAATTACAAATTCCCGGCATACAGCATTACAATGCTACGATGGAAGGCCTGATCAAGTATATTGGTGCTCGGATGCACTCTACACGATGACTTAAATTTCGTTTGGCTTCATATGACATTGTGGCATTGGCACGACCGGAATCACCGACTTCGTTCAGGACAATATTGTTGCAGCAGAGCTGTACTACCGGGATCAGCTTCGTGATAAATTCAGCTACGTCTACGAAGTAAATAATGTAGCGCTAACGCGTTGTTCGGTCTGCACACGAGATTGTGCCTTGCCCAACCAGCATGGCCATTTGAGCAGCATAGACCAAGAGATCAACAAAAGAGAGCACGGACAAGAAGAAACGGTCATTACCCTCCCAACTGCGTAGGAACTACAGCGGAACGCAGATGGCCACTAGCTGCAGACTGCAAGCAATCTCTCAAACCTTCACTGTAAACCTTGTTCTTTCAAATGGTCACACTAGTCCAATACTCCGCTCTAGTTCTCTTCAATCGCTCGTGACGCCGGAAGTGCATGTCTCCGGTTACTATGCATATTTGTCCCCTTCCACGTGCCGTTCTTAGAATGGAACCTGCCAAGCATAACGTCACGACGTACTGAGGCATGCATTCCTACTTCGTCCTAGCTTCGATCTGCTCGTCAGTCAATTAGGTGAATCGTATTTTCATCTAGTGCCCTTGGTCAGGACCTTCATCTGATCTGTAATACTGATATAGCTATCCGTGAATCACTGTAGACCAACAACACATCTCATGCGCACGTGAAATGGGATTTTCCATCCGTGTCTCAGCTGCTTTTCCTCGTTGTGTGGCGTACAGTGGATTGGTCGATTTGATGGCGACGGAAGCTGACAGTATTACATTCAAGATGGGATACCGTCGTAATCAACTGGACGTGTAATCGTCGAAATATGAACTAAGAAGTGATTGGTCCGTTGTGGAGAGGCGGTGTAATTGTTTTGACACCGCGATGTTCGGCTTTGCGGAGCCTCGGCCTCTTTTCTCGGAGGAACTAAGGATGACTGAGGAACCCCGCAGACTCCCCTTTGCTACCAAGACTGCAAGCGTACGCCGAGCCTGTTCTCACAGACACTATGATCCTGCCCCTGATGCAAGGACTTGAGTAACTGTACATGCATTCTCTACGCATCAAGGTCACACTGTCTCTGCTTTCTCCGTATCCGCTCTTGTCAATATGAAGATGACGTTTACCATCTTTCGCTTCACTGTCCTTCATGCCCTCGTAACTACAGTGGTGACTGCCCAAGCCGGAGTTCCTAGCAGACGATTGCTCACTAACATCACCGTCTTTGACCCGCCGGACAACTACAGCGTGCCTCGTACTCTCTACGCCCGCGTCAGGAAGCTTGATTGCGATGGCGACAACACCCTCCTCGCAACCTGGGAGAACTATATTCCAACCGGGAACAGTACTGCACCTTGTCCGGACAGTTGTCCTGTGAACCCGTACATCCCGGTCTGGGTGTCGACTGACTTGGGCGAGACGTGGTCCGAGCGATCGCGAGTGTACGATACCCAGAATGGTTGGGGTCTGCGTTATCAGCCTGAGCTTTATGAAATGACAGAGAGCATTGGCAACTTCTCTACGGGAACGCTTTTGCTAGCCGCCAACAGCATTCCCGCTGATTTAAGTGAGACCAAACTCGATGTATATGCCTCAACGGATAAAGGGTATGCCACCCGCAGGCAGTTTTAGTCCACGCATCCTGTCTAACATTCTCTCCATAGCTATACTTGGACTTTCGTCTCCTCAGTCGCCCGTGGCGGGGACGCGTTCCCAGAGAACCAATTCGAGCCAGTCTGGGAACCCTTTATGTTCATCTACGATGGAGAGCTAGTCTTCTACTATTCGGACCAGCGCGACCCTAATAACACCCTCGGCCAGAAGATCGTGCACCAAACCACAACTGACTTGCGCACTTGGGGCCCCGTTGTCGACGACATCGTCTATGCGAATGAAACTTGGCGTCCAGGGATGCCCATCGTCAGTGAGTTACCATTCGGCAATTGGATCATGACATTCGAATTCTTCGGCGCTGTGGAAGCCGAATTCGCCGTCTACTACCGTATCTCACGCAACCCGCGCACTTTCGGCTCCAAACCTGACCACGCCCTCGTTGCAACGGACGGAACAGTACCAAGAGGCTCGCCGTACAATGTCTGGACTCCCGCAGGCGGCCCACTCGGCACGATTGTTGTTTCTGATGGAAACAATCCCGAGCTGTACCTCAATCACAATCTCGGTGGCGGTGCGTGGACGGTACTAAACACGACGGCGGCATCGAGCTATACCCGCGCACTGATGGTCATGCCTGATGACCCCGCGATCATCATGATCATCGGCGGTGGGGTCCTGGGTGGTGAGGATAATAGCGTGCAGGTGACCACTGTCAAAATTGAACCAAATTTGCCAAAATTTGGGAGATGCAATGCTGGCAGTCGTGCCAATGCTACTGGGTATCGGCGTCAGCATTGAGCTTAACTCAGCTCCATCAAGCGGTATATTGAGGCCCCTGTGAGATCCGAATTTGGCCTTCCATGGTTCATAGTACAGGTTCACTACTCATCGCGGTGCAGGCGTTGCTCGCGCGAGATGACTTTTCTGGTATCAGATGCAACATTAGCCATGTAATTGATCAGCTTCATCTACGCATTATTGACGACATCAGTGCACACATCGTCCAAGGAAGATGAGGGTAATCCGTCCTCACTTGCTTCCTCTCTGCGGTGCAAGAGCGAGCCGGCTTTTCAAGAAGATCGGGTGCGGATACTTGTGATTCGTCTTTGCGTGGAGCAACAAGGTTACGGCAGCGTTCCGGCGTACGTCGTAGTCCATGAGCGCAGAGTAGGAAAAGGAATCAGGTGACAAGCGAAGATCGTACTGAGCATTAAAGAAGACATGGTGGCCGCTGCGTGCGAACGAAAGGATCGACGCTGTGTCCGCACGCTTTTAAAGTTCGGATGGCCTATTGATGCGCCTGTAAACCTTACGGCTTCTCTGCTCTGGTCAGTTCAACAATACCAGACAATTTGTGGCTCATACTAAATAAATCACAGCATCACGGTTGACGATGTGGGATTTATGAGTTGGTTACTCAACAATGGAGCAAACGTAAACGCAAGAAATAATCTAGATGAGTCAATGCTCTCGGTGGCGATTGTCCATGGTAGTATGGATGTTGTCCGCTTCCTACTTGGGCGCGGCGCAGACAGCACGCATGGCAATCTGCTGCATTGTGCTGCACAGAGAAAAGACCAACATGAAGGAGCAGAGTTGGTCCACATTCTCGTTGAAGGAGAGGCGGAAGTCAACACCTATCGTTACAACAACCCTGTGGCATTCAGGTGGCGGGGTCTCTTCAAACTTCCCGCGCCCCTCCACGTTGCTTGCAACGAGAGAAACATTCCTGTCGCCAAAGCTCCGCTCCAACATGGTGCGGATCCGCATTGCAGAATGCTGGAAGCAGGCAGATTGACACCGCCAACCGCTCTTGAGAAGGCACTTGAAAGCTAGGACCAGGGTTTAATCTGCCTTTTGAAAGGGACTAGCCTGTAGCTTAAGGGCTCACAGGAGTTGTAAGAACAAATTCCGTTTACATGAGATTTCCTGTAGGTTTTGATAGGGTATGAACAGCTTCTCAAGCGCGTTTGATGAAATAGTAGCGTTTGAGAAACGCAGGACTCGCATATGGTATTGAGCATTCCTCCAGCCCAATGTTCTCTGATTATGAAGCAGGCCGGATGACAATGATCTAATTGTGTGACACCGAGCGGCTCGCGCCATCGAGAGTTCGTCCAAACCTGCAGACCTATTCCACAAAAGAACTACCCTCATTCGTTTGCTAACCCCTTTCGGAACCGTGCCGCTAAACCTTATGGGGATGTGGTCAGAGCGGAGGAGTTGTACGCGACACGCGTCTGGAAGACGCGTCTGCAGTGTGTACACAGGTAATGTCTCACAATTTTCGAAGCCGGGACAGAAGCTTACACTTATCTGAACATGGAGGTCTTAGAGTATCTCCCTGAGTATGGTAGGTCGAGATCAACGACGAGATCATGTTACTGGGACCGAATGCGCCGAAATTTGAAGTTGACTAGCTGCACAACATTGGAACATAGACTCCGGTCACATCACCAGACAGAGCAGTCTACGCAGTGAGCCGGTCGCAAGTCAAGCTCCGGAAACCGCTCCACAAGACTTGCCAAGCATTTCGGTAAAAGAGCTTCCTCTTTGAGCGCGACTGTATCTTTTGCAGCGTCATGACACCTCAACCTCATGTCTCGGCCATCTCCCACGAGCGGGGTGTGCGGTGCATCTCGTGTACTCGTGTATATTGCATCGCGATAGCTGCGATAGGTGACAGCATGTTGATCTTCTGCGGCAAGGATTGATGCCGCAATAGCCACGTGGATTATCAATGATACATAGGTAACAGCACTCTTCCTCGTCGTCTCCTTCGCCGCATCAAATTGTCGTCTAGAAAAGCTTCGAACTCATACAGCAGAGATGTCTGATATCGAAGTCAAGCCGTCGCTCGACGAGAAGAGTCAGCCATTCGCAGCTCTTGACGGTCGTAACACCTCGATCAGCGCTGGAACTCAAGATGTGATTGCCTCTCTTGCGGACGCAGACGAGGCGCTGTCGTTCCTGGAGAATCACCCTCGTGCCGCTGAGATAGCACTTGAAGGTGCAGCAATACTAGAGGACCCGAAACAGCGGCGCAGACTGGTCCGGAAGATCGATCTTACCATCGCGCCGCTACTTGCAATCACGTACTTCCTGCAATATCTGGACAAAACGACGCTGTCATATGTAAGTCGCCCCTCCCTACGGCCGCTCTCTCCCCCGACTATGAATCTCAAAGGTGGTAGTTATCTTGCCTGAGCCAGTATACAATGCATCATAGCTGTGAAGATGCCGGCCTAGACGCTGTCGAGAGTTACATGTCATTAGATTCAGATTGCCTCCATGCAATCCAGAAAAGTCCGAGAGGATGAATACTATGGTTGGATGCTGACCCGAACGACTCACAGGCCGCTGTGATGGGATTGCGCACAGATACACACCTCAAAGGCCAACAGTACTCGGACCTTTCCATGCTATTTTACATCGGGTTCATCGTCACCGAGTTTCCAACACAGTACCTGGCTCAACGAACCTCTCGACTCTCCCTCTACCTTGGGATCAATATCATGCTCTGGGGTATCGTGCTAGCTGCGCACGCCGCCTGCACATCATTCGCAGGGCTCGCTATCTGCCGCACCCTGCTGGGAGTCTTCGAAGCCTGCGTAGCACCCATTCTGGTCCTGATCATCGCTATGTGGTACAAGAAGGAAGAGCAGGGCCGCAGAGTCAGCTGGTTCTACGTATGCAACTCGATTACGCAGATTGTAGGTGGAGCAGTGGCTTACGGTGCGTCATTCGCACACGGAAGCTTTGCGAGTTGGCGCATCTTCTACATTGCTATTGGGGCTCTTACGGTCGTATGCGGTGCGCTGGTAGCGCTTTTGTTACCTGACAGTCCTGTGAGAGCGAAGCGATTCACGGACGTTGAGAAAGTTGCAGCTCTACTGCGCGTCAAGGCGAATCAGTCTGGCACCCAGAATGAGCATCTGAAGAAATCGCAGATCTTGTCTGCCTTGAAGGATACTCGAGTGTGGCTGATCTGTTTGGCTACTATGCTTACATCGATCCCGAATGGAGGGATCTCGAACTTCTCAAGCATCTTGCTTACGACGTTTGGCTACACCTCACAGCAAGCCTTGATCATGTCAATGCCCGCAGGAGCTATCGGCGTGGTCTTCGTCCTCTTCTCGGGCTGGCTCTCGGACAAGCTCAATGATCGCAGCATCGTCATGTTCATCTGCATTCTGCCCACGATCCTATCTGCAGCACTCATGATCGGGCTGGACCCCAAAGGCATTCCCTTGAACAAGTCCGGCCTCCTAGCTGCATCCTTTCTCTCCGGCACTTTCGGTGCAGCCTTCATGCTTCTCCTCGCCTGGAACGCATCAAATGTTGCAGGACATACCAAGAAGGTCACAGTCAACGCTCTTACGCTAGTCTCCTTCGCTCTTGGGAATATACTCGGCACGCAGACATTTCAGCAGAAGGAGGCACCGGGATACATATCGGGCAAAATCTCCATCATTGTTACGCTGGGACTGCTGTGTTTCGTGATCGTTGGTCTGCGACTGATGAACGATCGACTGAATAGGCAGAATGAGTTGAAGCTGAGTGAGATGCCGCAGAGTGAGCGGGAAGCCATGAGGGAGAAGATGGCGTTTGCCGATCGGACGGATCGGGAGAATGTGTTCTTCAAGTATACTCACTAGTGTTATGAGTGGTTGAAAGATCGAAGTGGAGCGATGATATGCTTCCTCTCATGTCACTTCTCACTTGAATGCTTGCATCACTGAACGTTGGCTTGGACAACTTTGCCAAGCAACTATGAGTTTCTGGTCTTCAGTCCTTGGTGTTCATCTAGTGTCCCTTCAATACGCAGTCATCGTCTTGCGATGCTTACATCAACAGTATCACTCGAGACTACCAGTCAGCCTTAGGTCCCTCGAACTGGCACCCACAGCCACCACTTTAGCTCCATCCCTGACGACCCAGTCCTGCGCACCAGTATCCCAATTCGCCACGTCCCTTCGCCTAAGTACAAATTCCACCTGCTTCTTCTCTCCAACCCCAAGAGCTACCTTCTCAAACCCCCTCAGTACCCTTACAGGATCATACGCCCCACCATGAGAGATATACAGCTGCGCCACTTCAGCGCCAGCCACGGCACCGGTGTTAGCAATGGAGACGCAGACTTTGTACAGCGGATCCCAAAGTCCTGCATTACCGCCTGAGGGACCTGATGAAGGCGCGTGAGCGAAGCTCGAGCCATCTAGCGCGCCCTCGGAGATGAACTTATTGTCACCATAACCCGGGGCGCCGTACGCGGCCGACAGATTTGTAGAGTTGAGGTACGGGTAGATGAACAGCGGGATCCTCGTCAAATTTGCTGGAAACAGATGGGCAGACGGATCCTTGTCAACGCTGCCATACGTCGGCGCCGAGTCCGCAGAACCAGTGGAAGGCGTGTAAGCAGCAGCGTCGAGCTTGGTGATCGTCAGGTCAGAGTAAGTGAAGTTCGTGTAGCTAAGCCCGAAGCCGAATTCGTAGGTCGGAGTGAGATTGCGGTGATCGAAGGCGCGGTAGTCGACGAAGACACCTTCTTGGAAATTGAACTGTGGGACGGGCTGATTGGGCGTGTAGAGGACGTCGGTGCCGTAGTCGGATCTGGCCTTGCCTGTCGTAAACGGCAGTTTCGCAGATGGGTTGACCCGACCATAGAGTACGTCGGCGATAGCGTCGCCGCTTTGCTCTCCTGGGAGACCAGCCCAGAGTATTGCGGTAATGTTGGGATGCTGCTTGTACTGCTCTATTTCCACTGCGCCCACGGAGTGGATCACCAGTACTGTGTTGTTGCAATTTTTGCTGACATTGCCAATCATGGCATCTGCGCCTTGCCAGAGTGTCAAGTTCTTGCGATCGCCAAAGTTGTTCTCGATATTGACGAAGCCTTCTCCCGAGTCAGCGTTGGCGAAGACTATGCACACGCCAGCTACGTCGTTAGTGCGACGTGCCAACGCTGCTATCTGTGTAGCAGCGCTGTTATTTGTGATTGACTCGTAAGAGCCGTAGTGCGAGACGACCTCGTTCTGTAGGGCTGTGTCGGGCGAGACCTGGTAAGGTGCCTGCGCTTGGCCACTACCCCAGCCGACGATCAGGGTGCCTGTGTCGCAGTTGTGGTTCCGGCAGCCATTGGGACCGAGGGGGTTCGATCCGGCGTCCTCTCCGAACACACCAGTCAGTCGTTCCTTTCCGGTGAGAGGCAGTACTCCGTTGTTCTTCAGCAGCACAGTCGATTCGGCTCCGATCTGCCTGATCAGTGCCCCGTGCTCTCTGCGCACATCGACATGCTGATTGACGATCTTAGTACCCCACTGCGGTCCCACATGGAAGTGAGTGCTACCAAAGGTGTCGAAAGTCCAGCTCTGGAAGTTTGGCTCCTCAGTCACCTTTGTATCACTTTCAACAAAGTACCAGGCCGCGACGATACGCACAGCCATGTCATCGAGTCGCCACTGCGGTACAGTTCCGTTCAGAAACGCGATTGTGAGATTTGGGCCAAAGTAGCTGATCCCATCATCAAAGACAATGTCACCAGCCATAGTCATATCAAGTCCAGCAAGTACCGAGCTGACACCTCCGAGCGTGGCTTGCCAATCACTCATCACATACCCTTGGAAACCCAACTCGTTCTTCAACACTTGATTGAGGAGGTACGAGTTCTGGCACGCTGCGCTCTGATTGACGAGATTGTACGAGCACATCACTGATGCTACGCCCGCCTTCACAGCATCCGCGAAGGGCCAGACATACAGCTCGTGCAGGGTCTGATCGTCGATGTTGGAAGAGCCCGGTTCTGTAATGTTGAATCCGTACGTGCGTGCTTCGGGGGTCTGGCGGAAGTGCTCCTGTTCCTGAGCGATGAAATGCTTGGCGCACGCCTGGACACCGGTGGACTGGATACCCTGGATGGAGGTTGCGAAGAGTTGGCCAGTCAAGTATGGGTCGGGCGAGAACTGTGCTCTGTCAGATTGAAGATCTCTGTTATCTTCGGATACAGCCTACGCCTTCCCAATTCCGCCCACCCTCAGGCGATCGCCCAAGAGGTCCAGCAACAGGTCCGAGCAAGACGTTGATGCCCTTGTCTCTGTTTTCGAGACCCATGGCCTCTCCTCGGGCGTATGCGAGATCTCGGTCCCAGGTGGCGGCTACATTGACACCGGCTGGGAACAAGGAGACGAAGCTGACTACATCAGTGCGATTTTCAGAGAACTAGCGGGTCCCGCGGCTTACTCAGTATACCTCACGCCCACAGGTGAGTCCTGCAAACATAGCGCCTTGAAGCCAAGCCTGGGCACGCTTCCCGTCTGGCCGACGCAAGACTCGAGCTGCCATCCCGTTCCTGTAGTGCGTGTCAGCAGACACTTCGTCTCAAGGCCCCTCTCCTCGACATAAAAAGACCTACCCGTAGTCAGGTTGACCTTCTCCTCCAAAGTCAACTGCCCGACAAACTCTCTCGCCTTTACATAAGCGTCCGCCCACTCGCCCTCGCCAGATCCCCATGGACTCGGGTAGCGAGGTGGTGAGACTTGGTTGGACTGCGCACCAAGGACTGCGGCGGGGTTCGGCGAGACGCCAGTTCTGTAGGTGACGTTTGGGAACTATCATGGACTTAGCAAGGGAGGTCAAGGACCGCACGGGCAGATGACTATACCGGAGCGCCATTGTTACCGAACTGCGCCAGAACTGGCGAAGCGGCTGCTAAGCAGCAAAGAGGCGCGAAGAGACGCATAGCGGAAGACAGACAAGGGAGAAGAGTTTTGGAAGGAAAAGACTCGAAACTGCAGAGGACAGACTGGTAGGAGGAGGAACCTAAAGCCATGTTACTGTACATGTACCTCCACAGGCTCCCTACCGCTCTCGCGTACACTTCAGCCCAGTAAATTGAAGATAATCCTACTGTACCTGATGTTGCTTGGCAGAGTCACAGAACCTTCATGCGGAGTGCATGAGGCCAAGCCTTTGGCTGCTCGTGTAAGCCGGAGACAAGAAACGATCCCTCCTACTGGCCTGTTCGGGGTCTGCAGAAGTGGAGGGATTCAGATGCCTGTCGGTCTCGCGTCTGCGGGTATGCAAGGTACTGAAGCTCTTGCGTCACGATGCGACAGGGCATCACCTAGTTATATTGACCAGGGCCGAGCACGCGGCGTGCAAGCAATTCGGTCTGCGAGAGGCGCTCAGGCTTTCTCGATGGTGGATAAGAGGCGACTACTGGTCGACATGGGCCATAGCTATGGAGGCTTTGCGTCTAGTCGGTGCGCCAAGACACGCGAATGTACATCGTGCGATGCGTACGGTAGATCGATGTTCGTGAAGTCAGCTGCGGAGAGTGAAGTGGAGTCAAACAGCCGGCAGAATGTCAGGGTCGGGGAGTGCGGGCCTCGCAGCCGAGTGCATTCTGACTGCCTTAGGCACTCCATCTTGCTCAACATCAACGTACTGCACGCCTCTCGATTTTACACAAGCGCTCAGAGCATTGCCGATGACGATGTGAAAATCTAGCAGTGGTAAGTACGCTATACATGCGCTCATCTACGCCATGCTCGAGGAACCTGCTCTTCAGGCAGCAAGAGCACCAAGGCGTCTCCTCTCAGCTCTACTCCTCCTCCTTCTTTCCCCCCTCATAAGCAGCATCATGCACCCCAATAGCCCTCCCACTCGGATCCGTAACCTTACTCCAAGTCGGCGTCCACCGCATAACCGTACTCGCGCAGTAAGGCGGGAAATGCTCGTCGAACATACATCTATACCAGTACCCCTCCTTGCTGTCTGGGAAATCCTCCCATGTCGGGTGCTCTCGCTTCATCTCCTCAAGCTGCATCTGGTTATCACTGATGAGCTTAGCAGCCTCGTCTTTGAGCCCGTCGATCCAGCCGTAGCCGACGCCATCGGAGAACTGCTCTTTCTGCCGCCACAGGATGTGTTCGGGGAGATAAGGTTTCGAGCCGGGAGGGAGGGAGGTGGGGTCAAAGGCTTTGCGGAGGATGTATTTCTCTATGCGAGAGGGCTTGTTGATTAGTTTTTCGGTTGGGTCGATGTTCATAGCTACTTCGAGGAACTCTTTGTCCAGGAAAGGCACGCGGGCTTCGACGCCCCAGGCTGAGGTGGATTTGTTCGCGCGCAGGCAGTCGGCGAGATGGAGGTTCTTGACGCGTCGGACAGTCTCCTCATGAAATGCTTTCGCGTCGGGTGCGTTGTGGAAGTAGAGGTACCCGCCGAAGATCTCGTCTGCGCCTTCGCCAGAGAGCACCATTTTGACGCCCATGGCTTTTATCTTGCGGGAGAGGAGGAACATGGGCGTTGAGGCGCGGATCGTCGTGACATCGTACGTTTCGAGGTGGTAAATCACATCAAACAGGGCGTCGAGGCCTTCTTGGATGGTGAAGGTGAGGGAGTGGTGTTTTGTGCCCAGAAAGCGCGCGACTTCTGCTGCGGCTTTGCCGTCTGGAGAGCCCGGCAGACCTATCGAGAAGCTGTTGAGTTGCGAAAGGACGGGGACGGAGTTGAGGTGGTATTCTTCGTCTATGCCGGCGAGTTCGTCCGAGTCTCGTTGCGTGGCGCCGTTGGCTGCGCCATTCTCCTGAGGACTGCTGACGCCAGACTCGCGGATCTGCTTCGCGTACTCGCGTTGTAGACGAAGAGTTTCTCGTTGTGCGATCGAGGCGACCAGCGAGCTATCCAACCCTCCTGATAGGAGTACACCGTATGGCACCTCAGCCATCAAACTCTTCCTCACTGACCGCTCGAACGTCTCTCGAAGCACCTTCAAGTCGAGCTTGTTGGTAGGGATGTTGGTTGGCTCCATAAGCCACTTGGGCGTGAAGTATCTTGTCAGCGAGTCGGTCTTGCTATCGTACACGTGTCCTGGCGGGAAAGCCTGGATATCATCGCACACGGGGTGCAAGCACTTCAGCTCGCTGGCAAAGTACACTGCGCCTGGCGTTTCTGACGAGCGACCAATGTAGAATGTGGTGATGCCAATTGGGTCGCGAGCAGCGATGATCCTATCCTGCTTCTTGTCATGCAGTACCCAGCTGAACATGCCATCGAGGAATTTGGGCGCATCGATGCCATGCTCTTGGTACAGTGGGATGATGACTTCGCAATCGGAATGGGTCTTGAAGGGGTATGGTTTGCTGAGGTGGTTGCGGAGGATGCGGTGGTTGTAGATCTCGCCGTTGACTGCGAGGGAGATGTCGCCGTCGGGGCTGAGGAGAGGTTG
This sequence comes from Rachicladosporium sp. CCFEE 5018, assembly GCA_002077045.2. Lineage (NCBI taxonomy): Eukaryota > Fungi > Ascomycota > Dothideomycetes > Cladosporiales > Cladosporiaceae > Rachicladosporium > Rachicladosporium sp. CCFEE 5018. The sequence goes on from KZ111207.1 coordinate 38,120, forward strand.
GGATCCGGTATCTGGGATTGTCAGACATGCCAGATCGGGAGGAGAGCATTGAGTCACTCACCAACACCGACAATGCTCAATCGCTCGTGTACGAGGATTGTGTTGTTGGCTGTGTGGTTGCCACTCCAATCTGGTCCACGGTGCTTAACCTGCTTGCCCATGCGAATCGCGGTGGATCTGAACTTCTGCACATCGGGATGACTGCGAGCTTGTCAGTGTGCGCCAGTTGGTCGCGTGCTGCACAACTCACTGGTGGCACGCGAAGATGCCGCACATATTGGCTATGTATGTTGAGGGTGAGGAAGAGCAGCTTCAGGGCTGCAACAATATCGCCAACGGCGAGTGCCTTGTACAGTGTGACTCGCGATATGACTGTTTGCCTAGGGCGCGCCGAGACAACCTCAACTTTTTGGCGATATCAATTTATCCCACCTCCGTCATCGGCTAAGATAGCGAATCTCAGGAATGCTGTGCTGCCAAGAGCTGTCTCGACTCTTCCAATCAGCTTTTGGATGTGCTCTATCACACAAGACGGACACCTCACCACCACTAGAAGGCGATCTACTAACGACGATGGTGAGGCTGCATTGACTGCTCTCCAGACATCCTTCAAAAATTGAAGCCCACCTCCCGACATGCATGGCAAGCGACAGGAGTTATATCTCGGAGGTCATCGGACCGAGCCTCAAGCCTCTGCAGATCAGCATGCCATGCATTGGACATTGGCGACGGGTGATGTTGGACAATACACCCCACGATTGCCATTGATATGACGCGAGGCCAGAGCAAGACATCAACTCCGTCTACTACGAGCGGACGAATGTTGTCTGATATGCCACGGTAGCTGGAGTGGTCCGGATTGAAAGGGAGTACAGCACGCGTGGAGCCGCAGGCTTTCCAGATTGCTTCCAACTCACGTTCCACTTCGTCAACACACATGCACAACGCATTCCCACCGACCCATACACACTTCAACATAGCATTACTAGCCCAACGAATGTCTGGATCCAAGCATCGATACTCTGACAATTCCCACAGCCTACTCGCTACATCATCAGACGCGTCACATACTAGCTCAGCCCTAACATATAGGCACCCACGAAGCCACAATGTCAACACCATAGACCTCCTCTTCGCCCTTCTTTCTCAAAGCAGCAATCATGCGCTCTGCCCTGGCAACCCTCTCGACCCGCCATGCAGTCCGCCAGCAGAACCGCAACCGCAGTGCTTCTCTCTCCGCCCTTCCCCCAACTCCAACATCCCCCTCCTACGACTCCTCCCTCGCAGCCATAGCAGCCTCGATCCTCTACCTGAATCCCTCACGCTCTTCCACCAATCTTCCGATCTACATCGTCAACGCCGCCGCCTTCCCCTCAGCCTTCGATCTCGACTACGACTCCCTGCTCCCATACGTACTCGCGCGATTACCCAGCGAAGAGGAGCTGATAGCCGGCCAGGAGTATGAAGTCATCTTCTTCGCTGGCGGACAGGTGGAAGGAGCGACAAGTGGAGACAAGGAAGAGGGCCCCGGGCTGGGATGGTGGGTACTGGCTTACCAGAAGCTGAGCCGGGCTACGAGGAAGAAACTGCAGAGGCTGTATATTGTGCATCCGAGAACGTGGGTCAGAGTGCTAGTTGGAGTTTTCGGGACAGTGGTGAGCCCGAAGTTCAGGAGGAAGATCATGCATGTCAATTCGTTAAGTGGGCTGGCGATTCATTTGCCGATCGAAAAGCTCTTGATACCACCCGCGGTGTACCTGCATGATCGCAAGATCGCGCCGGAGATCGATGTACCATACGCTGGAGCGGGGAGGAGGGCGTTTGGTGCTAGAAATCCGCTGCCGAGAAGCTTGGAAACGGGGAAGACCCGATTACCCAGAGTGCTGAGGGAGACAACATCATTCCTATTGATGGACTCGTGCGTCAAGATCGAGGGCATCTTTCGCGTACCGCCGCACTCTGTGCTTGCAGGTTGTGTGAAGGAGGCTTATGATCGTGGGCAGCAGTGGGTCGTTTGGAAGGAGAAAGGCACAGATCCACGCCAGAGGCGATCCGCGATCATGGTGCAGCCTGGGATCGACGAGAAGCTGCTTAGAGAGATTCGACTAGAGGATGCGTATGGAGTGCACATGGCGGCTAGTCTGATCAAGATGTGGTACAGGGAGCTGAGAGATTCCATAATCCCGGAGATGAGCTACCCGTACCTGCGCGAGCACTTCGAAGACCCTCGAAACCCAGTAAGGTCGGAAGACCTCGTGGACCTACTGCTGCCTGCATCACCGGAATCGCCTCTGTCATCGACCAGTCGCGAGATCCTTACCCGCCACCTCCTCCCAACTCTCCACGCTGTCTCACTTCAAGGGGAGCACAACAAGATGGACCCGGACAATCTCGGCATCTGCTTTGCGATGGCCCTGCTATGTGGTTCGAATCAACTTGAAGACGCACGTATGACTAAGACCATACAACGAATACTCAGCACAGCTATCGAGACGTGGCCAGAGCTCCGAGAAGGCATGGGACTCACCGAGGAAGAATTCTACGCAGACTTGAAGCCTCCCTCTGATAGTCGGGAGTACGAGGATCCGCTACACGAGCACCGCATGCACCGTCGCTCGGCTGAGGATGATATGGAAGGGCACAGCATTCAGATGTCAGAGGAAGACGGCAGTTCCCCACATGAGATGAGGCAAGAAACCGGCATAGTGACACAACAGGCTCCCACTCTGCCTCCGCGGCCCGTCCGCTCACGAGCAGCTTCCATCGCGGAAGCCGCAAGCCTCGGCGCCACTACAGAGGTGCCACGGCGGAAGCCTGCTCCTCCGATCCCAGCACCACCGCGTTACTCGACGATCTTCCACGACACTCCGAGAAGCGAGGAACCCGCTGAGATGGCTGCACCAGGACCAGCGAACGGGATGGCAGGGTTGTCTCTCACTCAGATCTCGGCTGAGGAGAACGCGAAGAAGGGCTTTCCTCCTTTGCCTGAGCCACAGGCACCACATCCTGCGCTGATCAGCGTACCGAAGAGGAAAGCTGTTGTGCCTGATGGGCCTCCATCTCAGTCCGCATCGCGCAGCACGTCAGGCACTTACTCTGCTGCCTCATCGCAGACCGACGGCGCGGCAGACCCTTTACCACCTGTGTCCGAGAACGGCTTCGCAAAACCCACGTGGGCGGCATCAGCCCGACCTCTCGCCGGACTCCGACCGATCACCATGGTCGTATCTTCCAATGACGGGCAGAGCAGCCAGAACCTGCCCAGGGTCAGAGGCCCCAGCCCCGGCCTCCTGAAACGAATCAATAGTCTCGAGACCGGCGCCACAAGCGGAGGAGGCTGGAGCGCCGGCGGAAGGCTGGAGGGACTGGATGAGCAGAGGAGAGGACTTGGTGGAGATCTCGACAGGCGGAAACTGAATCTCAAGAAAGCTAGTGTGGAGGACTTGAGACGGTTGTATGAAGAACGGGCGGGGCTGGGAGAGGTGTTGGTTAGGGTTGGGAGGAGGACGGCTACGAGTTGATAATGAGGGCACTCGGGCGTTTTTGGTAGAGGGATGGGAGGCATGATGAGGCTTGTTTAGATACCCTGGGAATTGCATGCGAGACTATTCAATTATGATGTACTTTGTCCATTGGACTCTGTTCCGATGCCGCTGTGTGACCCCACAAAAAAGTTCCAGCTCCATCTCGACTCACATCATGCATTCTAGCTCCCATGACGATCTAGAACCGTGCGATATTGTCACCCTTCTTCTCTCACACATCGCTCTTCCTCTGATACCTCACCCCTTAGACTGAACTCGATCAACACCGCCTATCATGTCTACCTTCGGCTCCCACTTCCGCGTCACAACCTACGGCGAGTCCCATGGCTTATCCGTCGGCTGCATCATCGACAATTGCCCGCCAGGTCTCCAACTAGATGCCTCACGCGACATTCAACCGCACATGAACCGCCGCCGTCCAGGCCAATCCGCTCTTACAACCCCTCGGGCTGAGAAAGACAGAGTGGAGATCCAATCTGGCACAGAGAATGGCATCACGCTGGGCACACCCATCGCAGTGAAAGTCATGAACGAAGATCAACGGCCTAAAGACTACGGCGAAGGCGCAGCGGAGGGGACAATGGACAGGTTCCCGCGGCCGAGTCATGCGGACTGGACGTACCTTGAGAAGTACGGCGTGAAAGCCTCGAGCGGAGGCGGGCGGAGCAGCGCGAGGGAGACTATCGGAAGAGTAGCAGCGGGTGCTGTGGCGGAGAAGTTTCTGCGTGAGGCGTATGGCGTCGAGATCGTGGCGTTTACTAATAGCGTTGGGTCTGAGCATCTCTTCCCGGCTACGAAGGAGTGGCCAAGCTGTGCTACGAATCCGAAGTTTCTGGAGTTGTTGGAGAAGGTCACGAGGGAGGAGGTCGACAACCATCTGCCCGTACGGTGTCCAGATGCCAAAGCGGGGGAGAGGATGGAGCAAGTTATTCGCGATTTCAAGGAGCGGGAAGACAGTATTGGCGGTACCGTCACTTGTGTAATCCGCAACTGCCCCTCGGGTCTCGGCGAGCCTTGTTTCGACAAATTGGAGGCGAAGCTTGCTCACGCTATGCTCTCGATTCCAGCTACGAAGGGCTTCGAAATAGGCTCTGGATTCGGCGGCACGGAGATCCCAGGCTCGATCCACAACGACGCCTTTATCCTCGCGCCTGCCCTTCCTCCATCGACGAACCCAACTCACGCCGCTCTGAACCGCCCTCGCCTGACAACGAAGACCAACAACTCCGGCGGCATACAAGGCGGCATCACGAACGGCGCGCACATCTACTTCACCGTGGCCTTCAAGCCGCCTGCCACTATCGGTCAGGCACAAGAGACCTACTCTTACGGCTCCGAGAAGGGTATTCTCGAAGCGAAGGGACGGCATGATCCTTGTGTGATTCCGAGGGCGGTGCCGATTGTAGAGGCTATGGCTGCGCTTGTGGTGATGGATGCTGTTATGGCGCAGAATGCGAGGAATGCTAGTAGGGCGTTGTTGAGGCCGCTGGAGGGAACGGTGCCGGTTGATCAGGGGGGGCAGAAGAATGCTGTGAATGGGTCGTGAGGGTGAGGCAGGGGTGGGTAAACTTGTGGGTAAAAAAGCATAGCGTGGAGTTCAGCTGAGCTATATTACAAAAGGCGGGACTTGTACCGGATCATCCATATGTTCGATGCCTTCCAAGGACTCTGCGCATCTCGAGGGATTTCCGTCTTTCAAGAGCTCTATTTGTGGCTGCTACCACACATGCTTACATGGAGTGTTCTACTAGCCAGGAGCCGTCACCAACTCCAGTCGCCAACAGCGTCACAAGTCGGGGGAAGCTCTGTCTCTCAGAGTCTCGGCGCCTGAGAAGTGTCTAATACTGGAATAGATCGTGTCGTGTCTATGAAAGTCGAGATGCGGTGTCTCGAGCCTCCTGTCTCTGGTGAGTCGAACAATGCAAGTCAATCCGCCACTCGACGAGAGTACGCAGCCCACGCGAGTATATCACTACAATTTCTACCTCTCGTATTGTCCTTTCGTTCTTCTCCAGTCTGGTACTCATACATTTCCTTCACCCTTAAACTTTCGATCATTTCTTGCACATACCGTTCAAGCGATACAACACTCTCATCTCGACTTCATTCCTCGAAATCCAAAAGCTCACCACAACCGCCACAGCAATGTCTCCTTCCAACACCCCAGCCGTTCCTTGCAAATGCCCCCTCGACAGCCAAGCCACCACCTCGAGCAACTGCCCCATCTGCAACGCTCCACTTCCGCAGCCTCCCCTGACCAGAGCTCTCTCCTGGCCCACACCCCTCCCAGTCCTCGCAGCATACCGCCGCACCACTGCGGTTGCCGACCACGTCCGCCAGGGGGTAGCTGGCCTTCTAGGCTCCAGCGCCTACGCTACGCCCGCTGACTCCGACGAGGACGCGGACGACGAGGACGCCTGGACCGACTGCTCGTCCGATGTCGGGTCCCAGGCGGACGCGCAGGAGTGGGAAGTCACCGGCGAGGCGAGCTGTCGATACGCTGCTGCTACTTCGTCCTCCAAGAAGCGGAAGGCAGGGGATGAGGTCGTGGAGGAGGCGCGGGTGACGCCGAGACGGAGCCCGAGGATCGCGGCGTTGACGCTCAAGAAGATCGAGGTGGCGAAGGTCGAGGCTGGCCCCAGCACGCCTAAGAAGGCTAAGGAGGTCAAGAAGCCTGTCACTCCCAAGAAGGCCGCTGCGTCGAAGCAGCCTTTCACGGCGAAGCGAGCAGGTATCCTCAAGAAGACCGTCCTTGAGATCCCAGCAACGCCAACCACGCCCCGCCGCAGCCCTCGCCTCGCAGCCAAAGCCGCTTTCGCCGCTGCTTCCGCACCTTTGACGCCCAAGACCTCCGCTTCTCGCCCGCCAACTCCATCCGCGCCCGCCAAAGCCCGTCGCACACGCAAGGCCTCCACCACCGCCGCCAAGGCTACAGCAGCCAAGCCAGCGAAACGCACCAAGACCACCGCCACTCCCGACTCCCCTTCCCCAGCTCCAAAACTGGTCAAGAAAGAAACCCGCTTCCTCATCACTGTCGCCTCGCCTATCGCGCCCGAATCGCCACTGCTAAAGCAGCTGGCGCCGCTCTCGCCCATGCTGCCGGGTCGCACGAGAGCTGAGCAGCGGGAGCTGGAGACGACGGCTGCGATGAAGACGAAGGGCAAGGGAAAAGGGAAAGCGAAGGAGGTGTATCCTGGGAAAGGTGAGGTAGCCGGGAAGGGAACGGGAAAGGCTGTCGTGGTGATGGAGGGGGAGGGGAAGAAGGTGAAGTCGGTGGGGACTGGTCAGGGGAAGGCGAGGGCTTAGGGGCTGCCAGATGAGAGGCTGATGGGTGGAGAGGATCAGTAGGGCCAGGATGGCAGATTTACAAATATGTAATGTCTAATAGGAGCTGGTTCTCTGAAATTGGTCCCTTGTGTTCGCCGTCATGATGCTCAGTGGTGCATGAAAGGAAAAAAGTTATACCCATGTGCTGTGCTGACCAGCTCACACTCTCCCTGCACGGGGTTCTCATTCCTTGATGACTCTCCACTAGTCGCCCTCGCAGCTCCCTACCCTGCCTTGGTATAGCGCGGGCACCTTCCACTTCACCCATCTCGAATAGCCGAACGTTAGATTGACGGAGTTATAGAACACATCTGTCTCCACATGTTCATCCAACAAGAATCTGTCGTAGAAGGCATACAGGTCCGGCGTCTGGCGGTCCACAGGAAACTGGCAATGGGTATGGTTCCCGATACTCGAGTACCCCATGTTACTCTTCACCCCTAGCGCTTCATAGATCAGTCGACCAGCACTCATGCAGCCCCAGCTACTCCACGGACCAAGCCAGACGTAATCTGAATTATCAATCACAATCAGACCACGCGGTGCGACCAGCCCAGCCAGCTCATGATGATCGAAAGGCAGTAAGTCAGTGTTGTTCGCGAACTTGCGAAACTCAACAGACTCCCAAACATTCTCATCTACAATCTCAGAAGCCGTCTGTGTGCTTTCATTATGCGCTAGCTGATAATCAGATAACCTCCAGCACGCCGCACCTCCCGAGCCAGACTCCTGCGGTATCGTCAGTGCGATCCGCGGCTCGAATGCGCCAGTGACGAGCGCGCCTTTGCCGTTGCGGCTGCAACCTGTGATCGCAAGACGACGAGGATTGATGCGAGCTTGTGGAGCTCTCTCAAGAGCGTCGATGATGCCACTTACGCCCCAAGCCCACGCTGTGAGGGCTGAGGCTGTGGCATTTGGGCCGTGGAGGTCGTAGAAGAGGCCTTGCCCGCGGGAGGCGAGGCTGTCTTGCTGAGCGAACTCGGAATTGTCGAAGACCATTGTGGCGATGTTTGAGGGAACTGGGATGCTCGGGGCGCCGAAGGCTATGACTGCTGGGAAGGGAGCTTTGCCGGTAGTAGGCAGGGTGATGTTCACTGTGTAGGTGATGCTCCGACCACCTACGGTGGGCGTAATGATCAAGCTGGTGCCGTTGGCCGAGAGCGAGGACTTGACGGTTGAGGGAGGGCCGGGCAGAGTGCCGAGCTCGTACTTTTGGAACAGTACTGAGAGCTCTTTCGCGCGACATGGCCACTGAGCTTTAGTTCGGACATGCTGTCCGCGAACGGTGGTGAAGAGATCCGGCAATGTGCTCTCATTGCGTAGTGCGATGTTGTGTGGCAATGGAGGACATCGCTGTGCTGCAAGGATGTTAAAATCATGGCTTCGAGCACTGGAAAACCATAGACTTACGAAACGCATAGACGACTGACAACCCAAGCAAAGCGAGTAGAGATCGCATCGTGGATCTTGGTGAACTGTGGTCACGAACAAGGAGAGATCTTGGAAGTACTCACCTTATGTATGCTATTCTCTGGCAGGCTAGCTTACAGTCCGCCGAACTGATGACTCCGTGTGGGTAATGCGAGGTTGACCTGCTGGTCGCGACGAATTGGCTGAACAGCTCTGCCACTGCGGGCAATCGCCTGCAGCATGACGGTACCTTGCGATGATTGGCAACGACGAGATCTTGACAGTCGCGACAATAGTATGGTAGGCCCGTGGGTTACAGTGCTGAGATGCGCAGTTCACGGCGGGAAGGATAACTTGCATTGTGTCAAGTTCTTCCACCTGTCGCGTGGCTTCCGCAGTGTTTGCGATCGACAATTACCCGGCTGCTGACAGAAAGTGACTTTGTTCGTGAGTAGGGTTCATTTACGAATATTTACCTAACACTTCGCTATGCCCATGAGAAATGCTCCATATGCAGATAGATGTCCTTTCGCCTGCCCTTGAGTAACTCCACCTGCGCCTCGGCGACAGTGTTCGAGACATCATTCTGCATGCTGAGCGGCCCACATACGAACACGCCTATCCGCTCGGGCGCACTCGCAGACGTGAACTCCTCGCGCAGCAGAGCAGGCAGATCGGGTCGTCCACTGAGTTGCTTCGAGCTCTCTCCATTTGTGGACTCAGCATCCGAGTCGGAGCCGTGTTGTGAAGATGCATGTGTGGTCCCGAGCGCTTTCTCGGGGTCCTCCGATGCGTAAGGATCTTCA
>KZ111207.1:47307-59085 GCA_002077045.2 Rachicladosporium sp. CCFEE 5018
CTTTTGCATCTCCGTTCTCGACCACGAGCTCAAAGGAGATATCTTCGAGATTGTCGTAATAGGTCTGCTTGCGGTACTCGGCATCGATACAGCCAGTTCTACGTTTCTGGAGGCACCGAACTACACATCGAGATTATTTGGTTTCATCAAGATCGGTCAGATGCTGATTCTGGAAAAAGCTATTCGAGAGGTGGAAAGTGGGGCCGTAGATAATGTACTGGACCCTCTGGACGACATGCATAGGCGATTCATGACTGTTGATAACTGCACTCCATTCAGCTGGGCTGTGTCGCTAAGGTTATTTGGTAAAAAGATTCGGGACAGCGTCACCTCTCTAGGATAAACTCAGTAGTCTGATGACGGGCAAACGGTGTTCTATAAGAACTTCGAGCTTCATGTTCACAGATTCCAGGATTTCATCGTCATGAAGATCAAGCGGGTGCAAAGTCTGTCAGGCGATCTTTTCATGCTCGCACCTTATAAAGCGCTGGAGGGTATAGTACCCGCGGTCTACCTTCACCGGATACGTGATAATCCGACCGTGACCGACTTGGGCTGGAGCTTTCTTCAAGACGACCGCAACAAAGAAGTCATACCCTGTAAAAAGGGATGGCTATTGCGTCGTTTGCTGCAGAAAGACCGACTTCGAGAAGAGTACACTTACCCTGGTTATATCGAAGGGGTAATCTGGGATAAGCAAGCCGTGCGAAAATACAAAAAGAAAATCGAAATTTTCTAAAGGACTTATTACTCCTGATACACATCACCTCAGGTCAGCCAGCGCGTGATACGGAGATCACCAGCCTCCAACATGCGAACTCTACTTTCCACCGCAACATATTCATTGAAGACGGCTTAGTCGCTTTGGTTACGTCGTACCACAAGGGATATACATGAACAGGCTCAACCAAAATCATTCATCGCTACCTTCCGAAAGAAGTGAGCGAACTCTTCGTCTACTCCGTCTGGATAGTACGCCCTTTTCTGCAAGAGCTCGACCTACTTGTGCCCGGGTCGAAACCGCTCTCCTCGTCGTTCCTCTAGCCAGATGGCGAGGGAAGCTGGAGCAGCCAGAGGCTTTCAGACATCCTGAAGCGCGAAACGGTAAAATGTTTCAAGGCCCCAATGACGATACCAATCTACCGTCACGTTGCTATTGCCATATCCCGTCGTTTCATCGACGAGGGAGGCTTCTAAGCGAGTTTATAATTCCGGTGACAGGGTAAGCGATCTCCAGATGGCACCCAATTCATCGACCGCTGGGCGCCTATATGCTCGAGGACTGGAAGAACTTCCGGGTCTTGTGGAGGCGCGAAGGGCAGGCTGTCGACTGGCTAGTCGTGAATGGCATGACCTCCTTGGGTTTGCTAGCGTGGTAGGGAACAAGGAAAGACCTCTGTCAGAAGTTGTCAACGAAGCAAACCTTCAGAAACGTCCAACCCTACATACCGGGGAGTGCGACAATTGAGATACAACCTGAAGAAGTTGTCATTTTTGGAATACTGCAGGCACCGAGCCTTGACTAGCGTGTGTGATAGCGAGCCAGAAAAGAGCGCAAGGCAACTTTTAAAAAGTCGACCGCGTGCGAGGGTTCAACGAGACCTATTGGCTGTCCTTTCATAGCCGAGAGAAACTAGCATTGTCGATCACCTAGTTAGTCTGAGAAACGCCAATATCAGGACGTTCATCGTGCCATCTCCTTTGATAAGGCCAGTAATGTACTGTGGATCGTAGACGCTATCGAGTCCATGCTACGAGAGTCTTGGTATACGTCGATCGAGTGGCCGCCGGTGATGAGTACTTCTTCAGCGCCGGGTCCCAGGAGTACGTGAGACCAGAAGACAATATCGAACCTTCGGAAGAACAGCTAGAAGCGTGGCATGCTGGGTGTGTGTTAGCAAAGCATAAGATACCAGTCGAGGACAAGAAGAAACGAATTAAGCTGAAGACTCGGCTCGTTGAGTTCTGAATACTCCTCGTCTGCCAGGATACAGGATCTCGACAGTATCGCTCACCGTTACTGAGCTTTTGTGCTATGCTGAGCATCAAATCGTCGACGTAAAGCTGGTTGGAGCCCGGCAACTTCAACAGCAACTTATCAGCCATCATATGGGTAGTGCAGCTGCTACTCTTCTACGACAATGCTCGTAAAGAGCGAGACGGTCAGGGCAAGACGCTTGACCACGTCAAGCACTACTGTGAGAACTTTCTCCAGCAGACAGTCGAAACACCGATGGGAGAGATCCTCCGCTGGCGTCTACTTCTGTTCCAAGTATCGAAAGACAGTGTTAGAGACCACGAAGCGTTTTGGGATGAGAACGAGCAGGTGCTAACGTACGAAGACACGGAGCTACGCATGGATCAGATACCAACCTTACTCGAGTCAGAGTATCGTGACTGTAGGAGGTTGCTGTACGAAGATCTGATGTTTGGCACAAAAGATGTCAGCTTCATGCACGCCTGGGCGTTGAAAGACGGTGCCAACATCGATACTGTGGGATGGAACTTCACTCAGCATCGCGACAACGAGCTCCTGTTGAGAGGGACTTGCAAAACTCTACTAGCGGCTATCGAAAGATCCGACCAGCTTTGTCGTCTCTTTCTCACGGATACCCGCAACCCTGTTAACGGCTATACCTGGAGAGAGAACGCAGTTGCATCGTACGAGGCGACCGTGCAGGAGCTACTAAAGCGACTCTGCGTTTTGATCCATGTAAGTGGCGGTCAACCCGTGCGCGAGAGCGAGTTCCTTGCCATGACATGGCGCAATACTCAACGTCGACGATCGGTTACAATCTGCCACGAACGGGTCATGATCCACGTCAGGTACCACAAAGGTCAGCAACAGACCGGTCGCTACAAGGAGAACGTCCGCTTCTTAGCACATTCAGTCGGCGAGCTCTTGCTTGACTACATCGTGTACGTAATGCCTTTACGGCAGATCCTCCTGCGCCAGCAGACGCCTAAGGCACTCCTCTCTCCATTTCTCTGGGAGAAAGATGGTAAGGTCGGGATCGATGGCCAGCTCAGTCGTTGCCTTGAGGATGCTAGCATTCGAGCGCGTATCCCACGACTTCACGGCTCGAGCTGGCGGCAGATAACAGTAGCAACTGTGAAGACCAAGTTTGCAAGTCACATTGGGGTATCCGAAGCGAATGTGGATGATCAGGACGCCGAAGAGATCGAGGAGGATATACGGATTATGACCAGGCAGCGGAACCACAAGACTCAGACGGTCAACCGAGCCTACGTCGACCAAACGGGAGCATCATTCGGGAACGTCTGGGATGGGCTCATCCGAACGGCTCTTCGCGCGTCGACGCTGTGGCAGGATTTCTGGGGCGTAGAAACGATTTTGAAGCCCAAGAAGCGAGGACATGTCGAGGGGAAATCTCGATTGACGAAAAGAGTAGCGATGGGAGTTTATCGACTGCGAGAGCCTTGGTTAGGTGATGCGTTGCTAGAAGGTGTGCGGAGACTGTATGGATACGAAAGTATAACATGGAAGTCGGCCGAACAGGAACAGGCACTGACTACGATCATATCATGGACGGAACAAGTCGTCGCCATCCTACCCACTGGCGCCGGAAAAAGCTTGCTGTTTATGCTGCCATGCACTCTCCCAGATGCTGGCAGTACCATTCTCGTTGTTCCACTAGTATCTCTTCGCGGAGATTTTCTTCGGAGGTGGCACGAACATCAAATCGACCATATCGAATGGCTCCCGGGTGAGAAAAGAGAGTCGAGTCTGGTGCTAGTGACCGTCCAAGCTGCATCAACGAAAGTTTGAAGAACGGAACTTTCTTGTCCGACCAAGAGTGATACCAGCGTCGAGCAACAGGCCCAACCTCTTCTATATGGTTCGCAAGGCAAGTCGGGGAACGGATCGTTGCTACACCAGGCTGTAGCCGAAGCACGGGATGCGTGGACCCGTTCTGGACTTTTGGATTCAAACCGAGACAAGATCATCCTCTACGTCCGGAAGCGAGACGAGGCTAAGGAGCTTGCTGACTTGCTTGAGTGCGGCTCATACACAGCTAGGAGCGGCACGACGATAGAGAAAGGCGAGGAAGTAGCGAAATGGCTCGCGTTGACAGACAAACCGTACCTGGTAGCGACGAGCGCCTTTGCAGAGGGCTTTGACTATCCTCACGTAAGGCTGGTCATCAACGTCAACGAGCGGGAGTCGATTGTACTGTTCGCACAAGAATCAGGTCGTGCTGGCAAAGACCATGAGAAAGCTTACTCTTTGGTCTTACTGCATCCACTTGGGAGTCTGTGGAAGATGATGTAGAAGCACCAATCGTAGCAGATATGTCGGCAAGAAAAGACACTAGTCTGGGTAAACGGCGGGAGAGGAGAGCGATTCACCGATACCTCGACGGACGGCAATGCCATCGGACGTCACTTAGCGAGCATCTTGACTCCCGCGAGCAGCAGCGCTGGTGTATGGATGAAGATGTGCCTTGCGATATATGTCAGGAATGCCACCAAGGCCCAATTGACCCGCTAGAGAGGTGTGAGCGCTCCGCTACGACTAGTAGGGAGTTCACCGGGCCCGGAATGATTCAAAATGTGCTACAGAGAGATGGCTTATTGCTTGCTGGATACCGGGAAGACGTGATAGCGGTGCGAGGAAGCTGTCTTCTTTGTCGAGCTATAGGAGAGCGATGGGATCACGAATTCAAATCGTGTCACCGGCGATATGATGTGTTCCATCAAAAGAAGCAAGCGCGCCACAGGAACGCGTCGAACGGTCGGTAGTGGCTCCAACCGTATTCAGGATGCTTTTGGTGTCTGAATCCGCAGTCAGTCTTGCCAAAGAGCCGACATGCAGGCGGCAGGGCAGTCAGATTTCTCCGAGGAGAGTGACGTTGTGCTACCTCTCTGCTACGGTATATTTCACAGCGCACAGGGTCAAGAATGGTTGCTAAAAAGGTTCGGCAGATCTTTCTCAAGTGTCGAAAGCTTTTTCGATTGGCTTGATGAGACAAGCACTTTTGGAGGCGGGCAAGCGATCCAGGCAGTGCGGGTTGCTGAAGACAGTCTACCTGACTTTCGACTAGGATAGTCGAAGTGCATTGGAGATGTGCGATCCTTCGATCCTATTTTTTCTCAATATGTAACTCTCAGGATTAGGTTTACCCGTAGAATCAGGATCAGGAGCTGCTGACCGCTATATAAGTAAAATATGAAATGGAAAGGGAAATGAGATAGGAGATGGGAGATGAGATGAGATGAGGGCCCGGAAGGGGAGGACGACGACGGTCGTAGCGGGCGCCGAGCAGTGAGACGGGCAGTGAGACGGACAGTTGGAAGAGCAGACTCTTATCTCCTCTAAGAGGGAGCACTATCATGAGGGACCGCCCCGCTCCGGTCGGCAGTGACAGCTTCTTCCTGCTTCCACGTTTTGAAGGTGGCATTCGGGGCCAACAGTCTGATGAGGTCCGATAGGGAAGACCCAAGCGTAAGGAGGTATCCCTTAACGATGCCATCCATCGACTTCGTCCGTCAATTTCAGATAACGAATCGGCGTCTCAAGAAGACTCTCCTTCTCCACTATTGCCGCGAACTCCATATGGTGCTTAAGCTGCCTCCTGCGAACGAGAGCTTCCTCGTTTGTGATGCTGTATGCAGGTACTAAGCTAGAGTGTGCCAGAAGCAAGGGCGGACTTACTGCAAATATACAACACCTTCTTTGCTTCCTTCCTTGTCTCCGTCGGCCACGAACACCTCATAATGACTGACATCTGGCTCAGTGGCTTTGATCTCGCTCGACACCCATTTGATGAGCTCGCGCAGACGGTCCTCTTTCCCTTTCTTGAACGATGCAAAGACGACGACTTTCAGAGTCATGTTTGAGGTTTATAGTGTTGTAGTATGAGGCGTCAATGTACGCAACCCCGTGGAGGTAGGTGGTCGGCCAGCTCTCATATGCTTTGGCCTCCATGGTGTCACTGTCTGTCCATGCTTCGATCTGCTAGACTTCAACAAGGCGATGTAACGGTGTGGCGAGATGGCATGATGGCGTGATGGCGTGATGGCGAGCTGGCGTGATGGCGTGATGGCGAGCTGGCGAGATGGCGAAACATTCTGGACTTCCTTTATGACAAGCTTCCGCTCTTTCACATGTTCACGTCGTGCTGGCACGTAGAGAGTGTCGATGCGAAATCCATTGGGCATCTGCTTCTTCGAGTACTCCGCTGCTGACTGGCCCGGGTATTGCGAGCCGGATGGACATTTCGCAAAAGCGACCTGGAACTTACGAAGTAGGCGACTCAATACGCATATTTTGACGTAAGCTCTGGCAGAGGTGTCTTACAGTAGTCGAGCCAATTTGCAGTACCCAGCTCGAATGCTGCAACCTTCGTCCTACTTCAGATCCAGGTAGCAGGCCGCGAGCCGGGCTTTCGGCCGACGTGAATACACCGGCACCGTTTCGTCAGATCCAATCGACAAATACTACTTTGCCGGAGCGCTGCTCGGCTTGTAGCTATCGATGTACTCTTGCAATATTATCCATGTACAGATGGTCAGGAACTGGAGCGGGATTATCAACATTCCGGCTGCCAGACTCGCCAGTTCGACCAAGGTGCGATGGACGTCATTGCTACGAAGACGCTGTAAGCTCAAGGCACGGGCGATTCCAAGGTGCATCTTCTGCTTCGTACACGCCGCCATTGGGTGCCTGCGTCACCAACACCATGTCCCTGTCGCCACGGATCGTCGATGCAACATCACTAGGCAATGTGATATCGTTGAGGACTTGGCAAGATATCTAGAAAGTGACGGGTCGTTCACTGCTTCGCTAGGCACGTTGTAGCGTGGTAGTTGGTAACATTTTGAAGGGGAGAAATTGCTGCGATGAAACTCTGCCATCATTCCGCAGTCCCAAACGAGTGGTAGATGCTCTCAATTCCCGTTCGAGTCGAACAGCTGTATGCATCGACATAGCATCGACATACAAGGATATCTAACTTTAGAAGTCTTCCCCACGTGAGGCCGCACCCCACGTGACGCCTTGACTTTTCATGGTTTCGTCTGATCTTCATCTTGTTGTTACACCACCAACATAGCAGCTATTCACATAGCGCTTGCAGAGCTGATAGCTACTTACCATCCAAACATTTCTGCAGTAGCTAGGAAGCATGGCGTCGATCGTAGCCATCTGTCGAAGAAGTATCGAGGGAAAGCTACAACAGCAGCTCAGAAGCATGCCTTTCAACAACTTCTCCTCCCAGCACCCCAAACGACTTTAATCGCCTACGTCAACAAAACTGTCACTCCTACACCTGCCTTCCTTCGCCCTCAATGGTCACAAATTTCGCTACCAAGATTACTGGAACGCAATAGGGAAAGAACTGGACCCACAGATTTTGCCAGAGGCACGCAAACGTCCTTTCATCTCGATAATTCAAGCCTATGGATGGTGTGAGGCAACAGGCGGAGTCGTATGCTGAGTTTGATTGGTGGTATAGCCTTCTGGCCCAGAAGATCAAGCAGTATAACATCGAAGAGAAGAACATGTACAATATGGATGAAAAGGGCTTCTTGGTTGGCATGCTTGCCAAATCTAAGCGCATTTCCAAAAGGCGCTGTTTCAGTGGGATATCCTACGCAGCAATCTCCAAGATGGTAATCGTGAGTGGATAACGCTAGTTGCAACGATTTGTGCAGATGGAACAACGCTTCCACCAGCTCTGATCTATGCAGCTATAACTGGCAAGAGTTCATGGACACAGGATAACGACGCATCACAGCATACAGCCCATCTCAGCTCATCGCCAACTGGCTGGACAAACGACCACCTTGGTATGGACTGGCTGATTAATGTGTTCGATCGCTATACAAGCCAAACGCTTGATATGGGCGTGATTGGCGGGTTCTCATTGTTGATGGCCATGGTAGCCATATCAACATGACCTTATCAGATTGGTGTATAGAGCACCACATTGTCGTCGCAGTCTTTCCACCTCATACAAACCAGAAGCTTCAGCCACGACCTGCATTGAAGGCGGCAGCGTGGCGGTCAAGTACACAAACTGTGTACGGAGACTACGGATATACGTGAGGTCGACTATGCTCTCGCGGTAACTTGCGGCCGTAAAAGTCAGGTGGTATTCGTTGATAACGATCCGATCGAGCTTTTGCTGGGCGATCAGTGTACGGGCGTACTTCATAAAGTCTTTCGTTGATGCAGCTTCGACCGTCACTAGCACCAGACTCGATTCTCTTTTCTCACCCGGGAGCCATTTGATATGGTCGATCTGATGACACCGCCGGCAATCCACTTTTCGAAATTGTGTACGTACGGATCGCTCTATCCAGGATCCTACGGAGCATGCTAGAAGACACAATGATGGGAGGCGCTTACGTGATGGTGGACGCTCTTGATGAATGTACAGCGGATCAGCACAAACTCCTAGATTTCATCGTCGCCGGGT
Source organism: Rachicladosporium sp. CCFEE 5018 (assembly GCA_002077045.2). Classification (NCBI taxonomy): domain Eukaryota; kingdom Fungi; phylum Ascomycota; class Dothideomycetes; order Cladosporiales; family Cladosporiaceae; genus Rachicladosporium; species Rachicladosporium sp. CCFEE 5018. The sequence goes on from KZ111207.1 coordinate 55,752, forward strand.
TACTACCACGCTCTTACGTCAAGTGGATCGTGTCAAGCCGCAATCGGCTGAACAAAGAGAAGGTAATCGGACGTGCTAGGCAAGCGGTCAACCTGAGCCTGAGCTAAATGCAGAATCCATTGCTGCGGCAGTCACTCTCTATATTCACTCCAAGGTCACAGAACTTGCAATGCGGAATAACTATAACACAGCTCAGCAAGAAGTAGTCCAGCGCAACCTGAAGTATAGCGCTCAGGGCACGTTTCTCTGGGTAGCATTGGTCTGTCAGGAGCTCCTCGTCATCCATGGATGAGAGGCAAGCGGTGTCTCACAGGGATTCCCGCCTAGACTCGAACCCTTATACAGCAGGATGATCGAGCCGATATCTGGTTCTAGACGCTCGAAACTCTGTAAAGAGATATTTGCCACTGCCTCGGTCGTGCGACGCACGCTCTCACTAGAAGACATGACCTCCCTCGTCAAAGGAGGTCCGCCTAGCTCCGACCATTCAGCGTGGACGGATATCGTGAAGGAATGTGGATCGCTCCTTACGCTTCGAGAAAGCGTCATCTACTTTGTTCACCAATCCGCGAAAGACTTTCTGGTAAGCCGGGCGCGTTACCATATCTACCTACATGGGATCGAGCACGCCCTTCATACTGTTTGCATAAAATCCTTCGAGCTTGTGGCGAAAACACTGCGTCGAGATATCTACAGCCTGGTGGACCCTAGATGCTCTATCAACCAGGCCAGCGCTCCGCGTTCTTTCGATCCTTTAGCTGGGGTACGAGGCTCTTGCGTGTACTGGATTGAGCACCTGCAAGAATCGAGAACTGTAAAGAACAGCATTCTGCTCCAGGACAGTGTAGTGGTCGATAAATTCCTACGAGAATGTTACCCCCACTGGCTTGAGGCATCGAGCGTGTGCAGAGGTATGTCGGACGTACAATCATCGATGTCTGAATTAGAGGTATTACTGCAACATGTGGTCTGATGACCATATCCTAGCGATATGTAGTTTACTAACGTTACTCAGGGCAGTGAAGAGCTACTTAGCTTATCTCGTGATGGGAGCCGATTTGTCATGTACAACAGGCTAGCGACAGGCCTCTCCAGACTTACTTGTCTGCGCTTCTCTGTAGTCCTAGGCAGAGACTGATCAGGAAAATGTACTCCTCCGAAGAGCCAGATTACGTAACAAACACGCCACCAATGGGAGATCCATAGGGCGCATTGCCGCTTTACATGTCGGTAGCTCTGAGAGTTCTCCGCCAAATGGCCATTGATGTCAAAGGAGACGCCTTCGATTACCTGAGGTTCAAAAAAGCCCTCAAGAACGAGAACCTTACCAAAGAACGGTCTCTGGCTTGAACTACTCGAGAGCTTTCTGGACTTCCCTACGGCGAAGGGCAAGAGGGCGTCAAGACGACTGATAGATCTGGAGCCTGGAACTTTGACCATCTTTGACCTCACGGATCCTTTCATAGATACGCCAACAGCGTGCATCCTCTTCGATATCTGTCTAAGCTTGGTCGAAGAGTGTCGACCACCGCGTGGGCTACTCGTTGCTCTCGATGAAGCGCACATGTACATGACAACGTCGCTCGCAGCGACGAATTTCATAGAGAGATTGTCTGGAATCAAACGAGAGCAGCGGCATAATGGTACACGAGTCATCATCGCCACTCAAGAGCCGACGGTCTCAGAAAAGCTGTAGGATCTTTGTACAACTTCGATCATCGATCGCTTCACTTTTCCAGCTTGGTTCTCTGCCATCCAACACCATCTCGTCGCAGCTTCCAGGTTGATGTCCTCCATGTCCGAGCAGCATGCAATGTTCGATCAGATCATCAATCTTGAATTGGGGGAAAGCTTGGTCTTTTTACCTTCTGCATTTCTCTGCTCCGCAAGCCAGGAGGAGAAGTGAGCAAACTCGGCGGGGTTGCTATCAATATGAAGACTTGGACACGATTCGGAACTGACGGGGGAATAAGCGTGCTTGTATTCATGGCGGGGGGCTCGGACAGCACTACGAAATACAGTCCCCACGACGCCAGTCCCATTGCATCCGAAATGGACTTGGAGATCAGTGAGTCTCTGACCAACCGTGATGCGTCCGAAGTTCATACTTCTCTGTGACGAAGGACGAAGTCAACGAGACCGAACAAGGAGGCGTCCTAATCGTTCAGGATAACGAGCGCCAAAGCAGCAAGACGAGCACTTCTATCCTTAGCAGAGCAAAGTCGTATCTTGTGCTTATCTGCTGCTCATGCGACGAAGTTGTAGTGATCGAGTTCCCGGACCATTTCCTTCCTCTATTCAGTCACATTGCTAGCGGGAATCTACGAGGCGCAATGACATATGCTACTTGCGAACGCTATCAATTACAAGAGGTGGCAGAGACCAAAAAGGCCACTAAGCAGTTCGAAGGCGCAAGAGGGAGGGATTTCCATAACGGCGCCGTCGAAGTCAGTCAAAGAATTCGCAGCGACTTAGAGGTCATTTCCAAATTCGTTTTGGGCTATGCCATAAGCACTCTACATCGGGAAGGCCATCTCGCATATCTGTTTTCGCGGATCGTTCAGCGCATTTCGAAGACCGGATGCATCCTTTGGACAGCTCAACTATACTACAACGGGAGCAGTCTCACAAACATCAGCCTCTCCAGTCATGAAGACGGTTTATTCTTCAAGTCTTCCTTGGAGCCAAACGACTGCGCAATCTGAATCTCCTAAATATCGCGGCTTTGGCTCTCTTAGGCGCCCTAGAATCAGCTTGACAGTGTAAAGTTGAAGCAACTCGGCAAACGTAGGAGCATTTACGACATACAGGCAATAAATTCCTCTTCGTGTTCTTAGAGGATATCTACAAGATTTACGCATGAGAGGCAATCTGGAAGATTGGAATACTGTCTTACGGGATGCAAAGGGGACCTTTGGAAAAGTCAACATCTACTTGACCTGATACGTAATCTCACAATTCCGGTGTCTTTCGAGATGTGTCTTGACGTATACAATATCAAAATGAGTCTTCATTCATAGCCTGGCTTTCGAAGATTGACCACAGCGATAGGTAGACTTGTCCATAAGCAAGCCAAGCAAGTAAGGTGGTACACCCTACCTTGCTTGAGGCTGGCGGCTGTGTTGCTTGCTTAATGGATCAAGAGAGTGGTGGTGGCTTGGCTTGCTTGCACTCGCGTGAGAACCGTGCGAGGTCGCTGTCGTTACCGCAATAGGAAGGTAGTGTGGCCGCTGGTCAGACGTCTGACCTCTCTACCCCTTTATCGCCGCCCGTACCCTCGGGCCTGCAGCAGCTCAGTGACCGTTTACAAGCCGCCATTCTACCTCTTGCCAAA
>KZ111207.1:59185-71248 GCA_002077045.2 Rachicladosporium sp. CCFEE 5018
GCCACTAGTGAAGGTGTTATAGCCAAAACCGCTCGTTACCACTTAGTCACTCTCGACCAGCTCTCATGATGCTGCCAGCGACGTCGGAAAAGTCGGTGAAGGGGTGGAGTTTGTAGGAGGCGTGGGTAGGCTGTTGGCGAATGCTCGAATAAAGCCTTACTGCCGCCGTCGGTCACAACCAAGGGGTAGGGGTGGTGGTGAGGGCGGTGCTTACTTGTCGAACTTGACCACACCGGCCGTGGTCCATGCATTTAGTTACATCAACCACTTAATTGTTCCAATGTGTAGTAACCTTCTGCGTGGTCCAACCGCTACACCGGTGATGCTGAATACTCGCTCTAGCTCGTCTGACATCACTGGCGCGGCGAAAGTCTCAAGAGCTAGCCGTGCTAGCTGTGGCAAATGCTCTCGTTGACTAAGCCAATGAGGGATTGGTGATTCCGCCATGTTAAGGTCTAGGTGACGTGGTAAAGCGTTGTATCCAGGGAGTTGCGGCTTGAGCGTGAGCTGGCCTAGCTAGCAGGTGGATTCATCGTCTGGGATTTCGTCATTGGGATCTCGTCATTAAGCCACTCGGTTGCAAGATGTAGTCGTTTACGCTTCAGTAGTGCGCTCGTTGGAACCGACTGTCGTTCGTATCATTGCTGCTTAGGTGGTAGGCTGAAGGATGATGCTAAAGGATGCGCTTTGCACCTCTTACATAGCTCCGTTTGATTGAGATATCATCTCTGACCTTAAACCAGAATGTTGCAGAGTAGTCGTCCATGTGCCTCTGAAAGACATCAGGAAGGAAGCTATTCACGTTCGCTGCAGCGGCACCTTTACTAGCGCGGATATTCGGCTTGTCATGGTTGTCGTATATCGCCAGCCATCGAATTTTGTCAGCCTCACCGAGTCACGCCTTAGCCGCCTCAGCTACCTCATCTAGATGGTTGGTCATTATTACCACTCTATCGTCTCAAGTCAAAATGGGGCGGTGTATCGCGAGACAGAGGCTTTCAATCGGACTGGCTTTGGGTGCCTGTCAAGTATCTACGTGGGTTCGCACGTCGATACTTCCCACGGGTCCACTATCTCGTTGTCCAGCACCGACTCTTCGGTCTCAGAATCCCCTGGCCAAACCCCGATTACGTGGTCCCTCTCCTGTCCGCCAGAAATTTGCTGTCTTGTGGACACGTTCCAGTGTCGCACATTCTGCTTATTATCCACATCGTCGACTTTTGGCATAGTCGAGGCAATGACGAGCTGATTCGGACTGAAACTTATTTCGAAGACCTCATAGCCAATAGGAATCTCGAAGTCCCGGGTTTGCATGCCCGTTCATGCATCCCATAGCCACATCCTCCGATCGTCTGACGCGGCTGCAATCGCTTGTCCGCTAGGAGAACAAGCTATCACGTTGATCATCGCATCGGGTCGCCTGAATTGCTTCAGCTTGAGACGTGAGGCAGAGGCAATTGAATGTCATGAGGGTAAGCTGGACTCTCTGTGACCACAGTGCTGAGTCTGGAGTCCATGGAGGAGTTGCGGTCTCGAGAAATCCTCGAATGTGGGAGGGCACGAAGCGACGCGAAAACTGTCATATTGCGGGATCAGACTCCATGTGTCAATCATGACTTAGCAAGGAGCATTTCTTTGTAACGAAAAGTATATGTTACTGCTCACCAGAAGTACGCAGGAAACATAACCCTCCTTCCGCCGCAAGAAACTCTCCACTTCCGGTTTCATCGTCTCTTAGTTTCTGATCCTAGCCTGGAACGCAATCGCAAGATCAGCCTATCCGGTGCTCTGGCTTCCGTAATGCTGACTTTTCAGAATTTTTTCAGGGATCAGGCGAAAAGCACATGCCTCCGAGGTTACAGCGGGAATGGACACAGGAGTAAGTAACAAAGAGTGGCATTTCGGGGAGCTCCACAATGTCGCCGAGCGATCGCAGCAGCAAGGAGGCGGGATTGCAACACGGTTCCGCGAGAAGTTGAGGATGTTGTGTATGGTACTGAACGATTGGATTGGATGGGATGGAATTCGAGAGTCGTTTCCATTGCAGCGCTGACCCTGATTTATGATGATGAAGACTAAGATAGTGGGTCGGTGGAAGATTTGAGACTTGCTCGATTAATTTCCTAGGGGTATCCTACAACGCGAAACCAAAACGCTAGAAACCGTCCTAACACCCCTTGGTACTTTACTTTGCCGTTTCCCAGGAACCCATTGCCGTTTTGTCGCAAAGGGCTTGTCCCATGCCCGTGGCCGTGATGAAATATTGCCCAACCCAGTCAGAGCTATTGCTACACCTTGGCCAGAAGATTAATCCAGCTTTTCCGCATGCTCTTCTTCTCCTTGTCCGTCGACGCTGACAAAGTTGAGCGATTCGACTTTGATTTCGACAGTTCGCTCAGCCGGTCCGAATCCCTGCTCTCAGGCTGCTGTGCCAGGGTAGGTCGAGTCTGTGGCGTACCCATTTTGGCCAGCCAGGCTTCAAAGTCTGCTGTGCTGGCTTCGACTGCAACGACTGTGGGTTGCTTGTTCGAGACACCCTGGAGTGGGAGACGGATGCTGGGGATTTTGAAGCGGCTGTTCTTACGGACGAGCGTACCGTCTATGGGAAGGTGTGCTTGCGGGAGTGCTTCTGTAGGGGTGTGGTCCTCGGGGGATATGATGCGTCGGTCTTGCGTCTCGCTGAATCGCACGGCTTTGGATGATCGAATTGACGAGCGCTCCGAGGACCAGGTAGAGGATCGCAGTGATGATCGTAGCGAAGGTTGGGAGCCGAATGTGTGCATGCTTATCGAGCTGCTGGCTCGATCGAGGGGTGTAGATAAGGATATGGTGTCCAAGTGGAAGGGCTCGTCGATAGTCAAATCCAGAGGCGGAAATTTCAAATGAGTGGTAGACATTTCTACGAGCGGATATTGGTGTGCGTGCTCCGGCTTATCCTTGTCGTGGTTAATGGTGCAGCAGCTAGAATGCGGGATCACTCTACTGCTGACAGCGTCCTGCAAGGTCCTATTCGTGAAATGCACAGCTGGATTGAAAGAGTGTCGAGCGTATTATGAATCTCAATTGACTGATATTACTCCGTGTCGGTGGGAAATCAGGACCGTGGTAGTGTGGAGGTGTACAGTTGTCGGAGCAGTGGTGTGATTCATCAGTATTAGCCGGTCTGAGGTAGAGCTAAGTGCTTACAGGACAAACAGGGAAAGATACATAGTATCTACATGCGGGGCAAGGTAGCACTGCGCATGGACGGAAGTCAATAGGGAAAGGCGTGCAGAGCACCGGTGCCATTACGAGGAGTTCGAGCACCGGCTGGCGACGCCATTTGCGGGCAAGGTTGTAGCGAAGTAAAGTTTGGGCACGCCTCGACCACATTGCGCGATACCTGCCAATGAGGTTCTGTCCCCACCAGAACGCGCAAGGCAAGCACCCAAAGAAGGCTAAAGCACTCAAATGCACGCCATCCGCAGATCCTGCCGGCGGCCGTTGGCCAAGCGCTAGGGCCACTCTGCCAGTCACGGTGCTGGGCGGGCCCAATTATCGTCATGCATTGCCGAGACTGCAAACGCCGCACATGGCAAATATTGAAGTTTCTCCAGAGGACCGGTATGCGGTACTGCGCGGGCCGGACCCGGGTGATGGGAGAATCTAAGCAGCTGCGCCCGCACCGCACGCAAACGATGGCCAGGATGGCATGCTCATACGGCCACGAGGCGGTGCTGCGCGGTATCAGGCGGAGGGTCGAGCGTTGTCAAGAGCCGTCACAGCCTTGACGGCGCCCCGCGAGAATGGTGGGGCTCCGGTGGATCTGGGCCACCAGCTCGGTATCGCCGTGCAAGCCATGACGAGGTGCAGAGACTGTGCAGCGTGCGATTGCCCTTCTTAGAGTGGAGAAGGACGATGTGCTCAGGGTTGATCCTGGCCAATGTCTCAAAAATAGTAGCCGTGCGCGCAGTGCGGGAGTGCTCGAGGGCTAGCTGTGCCGCGCATAAGCTCGCCTTAGCACCGGTTCTTGCAGTTCCTATAATAATACACGCTGAAGAGTGTTAGCCCCGACGTGTAGCAACGGATAAATCAAGAAAGTAAGGAGCGGAAGTAGCACCTTTAGTGAAGGTGCATAGTATTAACGTTAATAGGCAATCGAAGTAGATATACGGTCTAAAGGCGTAGTTTAGAGGCAAGTAGCGGAAGGCATTAGATTTGATTATAAGATAATACCCGCGGATTGTCGTCGTTATACGTACGGGCGGGAGAAAGAGTTTATTATTCTAATTACTAGCCGTAGTATCGATAGATAGCATTATAATTATCGTATAGGGTTGCAAGTAAAGTACTTTATAAAAGAGTTCTAGCTATTTCCGGTATTATCATAGACCTTAGTAAAGCTAGAGAATGTTATAGAAGTATCTAATACCCCGGAAAGTAGGGTTTTAGGAGCAAAAACGTAGAAACCGCATATTCTGTTATAGGACGTAGTTAGTAGGCAGTATAGGTGTCGTGGCCTAATAGCCTTAGGCACGAAGCTTAGTAGCTACATGCGTATAACCTACGTTACGTAGGTTAGTCCTACGTAGAGTAGCGATTAGTCTTAGGATCTAGGTAGTGCTTACTTAGTGTCGTCCTATACGTTGCGAGATACCTATACTATAGATATCCTTTATTAGCTACCGTTAATAAAAAAAAGGAGTAGTTATACGTACTATATTAGCTACCTTCGTTATACTATATTAACAATAACCTAATATCTATCTAGCCGTATACGCCGACTCCCCTAATTCTAACGTTATTACGAGCTAGTATAGAAGAAATAGTACCTCGAAGACGCTATCGTAACTTTAAGCGCGAATTAGGTTATATTGTTAAGACAACCGTAAGTTATCTATAGATTAGGATTAAGGAGCGGGTAGAAGTAATAGAGAGCTAAATAGAATTATAGACTAAGGTGTACTATCTTCGCTCGAACTATAACTTAGTGTAGATGATGCGATATAGCTAGTAAAGCTACTTTAGCTTCTAGATAGTCTAAGATCCTCTTTATGAAACAGTAACATTAACTTCCTTCCAACATCCGGCTCTAACTCCGTCCTATCCCTCGCAATCTTGACCTCGCGATTAGCATTCCAGGCATTCCTCAACCCTCTCGTCCGAAAGAACGGTAATCGAGTCGTACTTATCCACTCGATGTTGAACGGTCACCCGAGATCCTACTGCGCAGTCGCGTCATTGGTAATCTGTTCTTTCAACGAGAAGCCGTCCTCCTCCGTCAGGTCATCGGCTTCCCAGAAGATCGTCCCACGTGCCGAATCGTCAATGATGCAACCAGAGGGCGCTGTCGCGGTCGCCGGAGTAGGGATGGACTGCGGTCCATCGTCGGGAGAACTCTGCTCGGGGGGCACTGGGGACGCGGCTGTAGCAAGATCACCAGAGATGGGCGCCAGCATGCGAGCGTAACCGAAGTACTCACCGGACTCATTGGCCGAGAAATCAGGTAGACGTTGTCCGAGCGCTTGAAAGCGTCGTGCAACGCAGCCTCGTTGTGCACTGGGGTCGTCCACTCGCTGCGGCGCACGCTGGCATCGAGGTCTTGCGAAGTGAGACTTTTAAGTATAAAGAATGTTTCTGGAATACGAGAAACCCTGCATGGAGGAATGTCGGAAACCAGCTCCTTCTGTACCTGCGGGGCCGCAGGTGGACCTTCGACGATGGTTGGAGTCTCTACATCATCGGCTTCTGAGACGGGCTAGACGGAATGGGTGACAGCCGGGATCGAAGCTGCGCCAGATGAAGGCACCTTCGTGGTAGTTTTTTCTCCTTTCCTCAGACGACAAACCAGCCGCACACCGTCGAATCGGGAATCGTGGAACCGATGCATGGCGGCCGAACATGCTGCCTCAGTCCGATAGTTGACAAATGCGCAATTGCTCTTTGCGATCAGGAATAGGCTTTCGATATCCGTGGTCGCGTCTCGAGAGAAGTGGTCTTTGAGATCGGCAATACGACCCGCTGGTGGGAGGTTTCCGACCCAAAGCGCGAACCCAGATTTTCTTGGCTTGCGCAGAGGACCTCGAGGCGCGCTGAAGACAGGTGAAAGCTGTAGGCCCACTTGGGTGCCGTGATCTGGATAATGGTCAGTGCTGCACTTGCGGACACGCTTGCTGACCTATGAACTCACTGTGACCCATGCCGCCCATGCCTGTGTAAGGTCCAGTCCCAAGGAATGCTCGCGAGTGCTGCCACTCTGCAGGCGTCATGGGAGCGGGTCCGGCTCCGTGCATAAGAAGACCTTTTCCTGGCGGCAGGTACATCTGAGGGTATTGGCGTACCTGATGCCATCAGTCGTTGGTCCTGCAGACCTGACATAGCGAAAGATGGTTCATAGTCCTGGAACCCATAATGGGGCATACAATGCTGTTCCGAGTGCTGGACATATTGTGGCAGTAGGTGCAGGTTGCCATGCGCTATCTGGGGATTGATGTACGCAGGATGTCGTGCATACTGGTCCATCGCGCCAGGGAAAGGGTGCTGACTAGAGTGCTGTAGAGCTGCATGCGGCTGTGGCTGAACGGTTGGTAGAGCGGCGTCGAAAATCTGCATACTGAACGGCTGACCGCGGTAGCGGTTAGGTGAATGGCTTATATGTAGTACAGGGCCGCCTAGGTTACAGTCCAGTGATGATTAAAGGATATTGTCCTATGACCGACAATACCTTCAAATGCTGACGCGGAGCTATGCAACACTTGAAGAGCTGCCGCCTCGCCAACACAGAGACCCACTACAACGGCAGCGTGAAGAGCCGCAACATGGCTATGAGGGGGTAACGATCGGTACAACGCGATGATCAAAGGCCGCAAGTTGCTGACAGTACTAACGACAAAGTCAGACCCATCTCGAAGAGACTGTGTAGTTGAGTGGAAGCTTGAGCGTTAATGTGCGCACTCTCCCAGCTGTAGCTCATCGCCGGCGCTACGAAAAGTCGTCCAGGCAGCTGTCTGAGAGTGCAAGGATACCCGTGCGAATAGTAATCATCCGGGAAGATACCGTCGAGCTGCTGCCATACACACGGGTCCGACCAGGGTGCAAAGGCAAAGGCAGCAAAGACACTCGTGGCTCCCTTCCCACTCGTCTGACATTGACTTAAGGACTTGTAAGCGCGAGATCGAGCCTAGCTGCTTCTGAGATCTGCAGGACTAGTTCTCTAGCGTGCTGATCACGCCTGGTGTGCGTTACGCCACATGCGTTTCATCGCGTGCCACGCCCCACAATGGCTCTAGTCCGTTGAACAAGCTGCTAGCATACCCGGGCCCGTGGAATGCGATGCCACAATGCCAAGAGTACCGAGATTTGCCCTGTGCTTCGCTTGTTCCCGAAAAGATGTTACCACGAGCCAGGCTTCAGTATGTCACCGATGGATAGGGAGATCTGTGATATGTTCCAGAATCACTGGTAGCACATCTTCTGGCGATTCTCCCAGATTGCATCAAGAAGGTCTGTCGACATTGGCGTGACCCTAAGCGACGATACTTGCTGGAATCGATGCCTTGCGAATCGATTATTTCACCGCCATAACAGCCCAGTCAATGTATGTTTCTGCTGATCAGCATGAGGCCTCGATCAGACCCAGCCACATTCTATTACGTAGCCGCCGCCGCTGCCCAGTACTGCGCTACTTGCTAGCTAGAGCTCCTGGCCTACGGAACTACAATAGACACTACAAGGATTTCTAGGACGAGAAGCATAGTCCTCGCATACGGAGGGTCAACGACCTAGGAGTAGTTTTCAACCGCGCTCGCTCCCCTAGACGCAACGGACCACATCATCTAATGACATCTACTCAGAGACAGCGACGAGATGCCAAGATAGCATTAGCGGACTAGAAGTTGCAAATAAGAGGCGTTTCAAACCTTACCTTAGGCGCATACACAGTCTAAACCCTCTTTCTCCTGCAGGGACGGCAACGCCACACACGGGATGTGATCCGCGTGCGCTACGACTAATAACACACTTCTAGTAGTGACTCCTAGGTGCTCGACCATCGGATCCTACCGCAAAGGTAATTTCGTGGAGCCTAGTGACCGATCACGTTGGCTTGGAACTAGCTAAATCCCTGTTTGTTGATGATAAGCTTGGCATGAATGCATGCGAGAGCTAGTTACATCATCCCAAGTAGCGTAGATCTATAAGCCGATTGGAACTAGAGAGCAAAGCTCGAGCGCTCGACTAGCGAAACTAACATGGACGCATAGGCGTGATAGAAGGGGATCTTGCTGATTTGACTAAACAAGTTGGACTGCCTAGAAGGTAGACAGGCTAATACTAGCTTAGGCTAGTCATGTTCGTAGAAGAGACTTTCGGCCAATGCAGGGTAAGCAGTGAACTACCAACTACACGAGGAGTATCATTAGCTAATAGTTCTGTTCCAGTCCTCGATCCGTGATCCGCCTAGCTGCTAATAGACGTTGTTATAGCGTCTTCGTTCGGTCGCGGATCAGCGTGCTGCGACCGGAACGTCGGGTCAATTGGCTGCAGACATACGAGAAAGAACTGCCGATACACGCGCTGACGCACATGACATGCTACACACGCGTAGGGCTACAGCGCCTTGCTGCCAAGCGAGAGAAGGAACGTCCACCCCGCTAAGTTAGCACCTTCTACCGCACGGGCACCGACCGGCATTGTAGCATCAGCCCGCAACGGGATAGCATCACGGCAGATGTGTACCTTGAGCAGCTTCTTACTTTTGCTTGGAGATGCTAGATCAGGATGCCGGGCGTTGGTAAGTTTTGAATATGCGCTGGCGCGTGAGCCGCGCACCAGCGAGGTGATAGGATGATTGCGATGCTGATAGCGTAGCCTGGCATGCACCGTTCGGGGTTTGCATATACGGATGGTGGTGCTGGTGGTTTGTCTCTCGTCGTCTACACTTCCTGCAGGTGGTTTTCCAGACTATTCGTCGCTACTTTAACCTCAGTCTCGAGGCTTCAATACGAGCGTCATCACTCAACACTGAGCAGTTATACTTCGACAAGTCTATGCAGCCATACCACATCTCAAGCTGCTGCCTGTCCTGAAAGCATCTTCTCACACTAGACACTCCGCATGTCGACCACGATGTTTCGATGCCAGCGATCCTCGGACCTTGAAACTCCATCAGCAACATCCAAGACAGCTGCATACTCGCACCTTTTATCACTCCCATCCGAGCTTCGCATCGAGATCTACACCCTAGCCCTCACCCAGCAAGCAGCCGCACTGCCCCTTCTGACAACCTCCCACGCCATCACAATGGAAGCCATACCTCTTCTCTTCGCCCGCTCATTGACCTTTGCATCCCAACAAAAGCTCCTGGCCTGGACACCTCAGCACTCTCCAGCGAATCTCAATTCGGTGCGGGACCTCACGCTTCGCCTTGCTGACATTGATCTGTCTCCAGTCCTGGCAGGCACCATCAAGGGCGGCGTGTGGAGCTCGTACGCGTCACACCTCGCGGAGCTGTCGGCCACACTACGGCATCTCCCGAGCCTTGAAAAGCTTACGGTAGTGCCACCAAGGAACTTGCACAGCACTTTATTGCGTGGGTTCTACATCACTTTACTTTCCATGCTTACAAAGCTCTGGCCTAGGCTGAAGCTACTGATCCTTCACGACGACGAGGACATCCTCAGAGTTGTGCCAAGCCTGGGCGAGGTGGCGCAGGTTGAATTCGTACCTACGGCGAAGTTTGGGTCTGGTGTGAGGAAGGGAAGGGCGTTGAGACCGTCGAGTAAGGAAAGGAAGGGCGGGAGTGAAAGGGTGGACTCCCCTATGGCTGAGGCAGATAGCAGTGATGCGAGTTCTCAGGGTCGGCGTATGGAGTGCTAGAATGTATGACTTGGAGGGCATAGCAAGCAGTGTATTGCACAACTGACATAATGAAAGTTGGCACATGCACACAGGGAACGATAGAGAAGGCGTCGCAAGACTGACATAATGAAGCTTAGCGCATGCACATAGATTCCCGCTCAAGCCAATCCTGCGTACTCCCTTACATGCGTACCTCAGAGTTCCCATCGCATTCGCTCTATCCAATATCCAGCCTCCGATTTCCGCCCTTAGACACTACCCGTAGCACCAGCCCTATCGACCTCTACTAGGCTAAGGTATAGCTCTAGGGTTACCGTTATTGCCTCTTAAGTGGATCTAAGACAAGGTATTTACTATATCTAGTCCTGCGGGTTGCCATCCGCGCTCCGCGTAACGATGGCAAACTTGAGCTGATTCGGATCCCCTTCCTGAAAGTATGTATGGAAGACCCGAATGACATGCGGAATTGCTACACGCATGGTATTTTAAGTAATGAATTTGACCTAAGTAGCGATCTCGAGGTGGTCGGACTGATCTACCACGCAGAGGGCATCAAGATCGCAAATTCCCAGATTGGATCACGGAACCTACGAGCGTCGCTAGCGTTTCTGACACTGTCCAATCGATGTGACAAGGCCCGGCTATAGATCCGACGCAGACGCAAACGGGCTCTGGAAGCGATGATGGCGCCTATGCGCATGTGGGTGAATACGTTGGCGGGTTTCGGGATTCACCAATCCGTCGACGGTGATGAACAACAACCTTTCCTAGAGGGAGTTTTCTGGGCCGAAATTGACGGCGATGGAGTGGAGGACTATGTCTACGTTGGTCCGAATTACCTCTATCACTTCGCTCGTAATCGCCGATTCTAGCTCGAGAGTTAGCTAGTCTTCGAATCCGTAGGCACTACGCCGTCTATAGGACGACGGACGGACTACTCGAGAAGCTGGTAAACTCTAGGCTCTCGCTACGCGCATGTCACCGACAGGCTAGTCGCTACCAAATGCAGCTATAGCGCTTATATTATGAGATCTCGATCCCGCGAAGGTAGGTATAGAACTACTTGCATTAAGCGGAACTGGATGAGCAGGTCCGCATTTCGAACTTAAGGGACGAAATGCATACGGCATATTCTCTAACGAGCGATGATCTCAAGCTAAATCACCACTATCGGCCAAGTAATTATTCACGATCGTAGCTTGGAAACCCTAAAGGACAGTAGAACGACTCCCATCCTTACTAGACTCTTGCCTAACATTATGCTTATAGCTCGTCTAATTAAGCTCGAGTGAGCGCAGAAGATTAGTTCAGCTATAGCTAGGCGCGGGAGATCTCTGTTACCCGTGACAGGTAATGTCTTTAAGACGGTGGAATAACTGCTATCCTTACTAGGCTCTCGCCTAGCATTAGGCGTCCGGCTCGCCTAATTGGCTCAGGTGAGCTATATGGAAAAGGTTTGTCCCACTATCGTTACTAGACTAGTAAGCTATAGAAGAAAGCTTTAGCTACGGACCCTAGTCTTCTAAACGGTTCGTCTCCTCAATAGCCGGCGGCAGTGGTGGAAGGAAGGTAGCCAGAAGCTCGGTTGATTGCTCGGCCTTGTCCTGAGTAGTTGATCCATCTTGCCGGTGGAGGGATGGTATCTGACTAGCTCCACTGCCTTGAACAGTGTCAAGGTACTTTGCTGCTTGCCAAATGTTTGCGTTGTTGTATAGAAACTCATGCCGTTGGGTTTGTTGCTGTTTCCAAATAGCGTCGTGGTATTCCTTTGCTGCCTCCTGCTCCTGCTTCTCCAGTTGACTGTTGCATAGGCCAGTCCGGCGCCTGCTTCTTGCTTGATTCCTCCAGTAGGTGTAACTCCGCCGAAGATGCGTTAGGTTCTTTGTCCACCACCGCTTTGCGTACGGCGACGGCTTTGCTTTTGGGACCAACTCCTCTACCGCATTGCCTACTGCCTTCATTAGTCGGTCAGTCTGCGTCTGGACATCGCCAGTATATGGTGCGTTTGCTAAAGCTGTAGCAATACGCTCCTTGACTTGCTGCCAAGGCGCATTCTTGAATAGGAACCTCGATTGGGCGACATGTTGCGGGGTTGTTATGTCGAAGTTGGTCTCAATGGCTCGATGATCAGAGCCATGTTCTGTTGCATGGATCTGGCATTGTGTAACTGCCGCTGCTAGCTCCTCAGATGCTAGCACTAGGTCGATTGTAGATGCATGTCTGCCC
>NAEU01000090.1:0-67208 GCA_002077045.2 Rachicladosporium sp. CCFEE 5018
ATATCGACTTCAAGATCCCAAACTACTCCAATGGTGACACATCTACTGGTACGCCACTCTCGCCAGCAGACATGTTCGTCATGTTCATTAACCTTCTGGGACCACCTGCAAAATCGCTCACCTACACTGTAAAGCAGATCCTAGACGATTTGAAGTTCGATGAAGATGGGACCGTCGTCGTCAACGCTCAGTTTGCGACCAGCTTACGTCAGGCCATGGAGATGTACAAGCAGTCACGCACAGATGCGTTGGCTTCGCTCTACAGAAGCAAAACGATGTCAAGAGAGCATCCCGACGAGGTGCTTGCAGATCTAGAAGAAGTCGCTGCGAGCTGCGGCCATTTCAGTTTCGCTTTGCTAGACTTCGTTGAAGACGTTGCTGCATATCTGCAGCTGCTTGATGAAGAGAAACATGCGCTCGCACCTGGGCATACGCGACGGACTTGGAATTGGCTCAAGTTCTGGCGACATCATGATCGCGAGCACGCCGAGCAGGATGCACCACGTAAGTTGCAATCCTCCTCTCCTAGCATGTCGTTCGTCTTCATACTTGTCTGTGCTTCTCTCAGTTGAGACGAGCGCCCAAGCTATTATATTGAGAAGCAGGCTTGATGGCATTGTATTGGACCCCATAAGCATCCTGGACAGAGCATCGCGTCCTATTCGGATACTAGCTGACACGGCTCCAGGCTTTCACCATGACCATCTCGAAACCGGGGATCCTGTTGGCGATATCGCAGAGACAGTGAAGCAAGCGAGTCATAGTGCGCAAGCAGCAAATGCGCAAGACACCCATGCGTGGTACTACCCGATCTACAAAGTCACCCGTGTTCTACAACAGGACAATGTACGATTCCCGACCAAAGTAGGCATCGGCGCAGCACTATATTGCCTGCCAGCTTACCTCCCAGAGACTAGACCTTTCTTCACGCATTGGCGCGGCGAATGGGGACTTCTCTCGTACATGGTGGTTTGCTCCATGACCATCGGTGCAAGTAACACCACCGGCATCAACCGTCTCATAGGCACTCTGATTGGTGCTGGGCTTGCCGTGTTAGCTTGGCTGATGTCGAATAACGGAGGGGAAGCTAACCCATATCTTCTCGCCTTTCTTGGCTGGCTAGTCAGTCTAGGCTGCTTCTACATTATTATTGAGAAGAACAACGGACCGATGGGCCGGTTCATCCTCCTCACCTACAATCTTGGCGCGTTGTACGCGTACTCGCTTAGCGTGCTCGACACCGAAGACGATGACGATGAGGGTGGCATCGATCCGGCGATCTGGGAGATTGTCCTTCATCGGGTTGTCTCAGTTATTGTCGGTTCACTATGGGGTCTCGTCATCACGATGTTCATCTGGCCCATCTCTGCCAGACGAAAACTAAGGGATGGACTCTGTGTGCTGTGGCTACGTATGAGTCTGGTTTGGAAGCGCGATCCCCACACAATGATCTTACAAGGCGGGCCAACGTCGAGCTACATGGACATCCGCGAGGAGGCCGAGCTGCAGACCTTTGTGGCATATTTGTCGAAGTTGAAAGATTCTGCCGTCTCGGAGTTCGAACTTCGAGGGCCGTTCCCGGATGAGCAGATGAAGAGGATCATTGAACGAACGAAAAAGATGCTCGAGGCGTTTCACGCTATGAATGTAGTCATCTCAAAGAATTTGCGCGCCGCGCCGGGTGAAACAGCAGTGCTGAAGTGAGTACCATGTGCCATCGAACAGGGAGATGGTTATTGACTGAACGGTAGGGCTACCCGCGAAGAGCGCTTCGCACTTTCATCGCGCATATCGCATCTCTTCTCCGTACTCTCCAGCTCACTCAAGCTTGAGTATCCGCTTAACGACGCACTGCCGAACATCGAAGACCGCCGAGATCGGCTGCTAGCAAAGGTCTTTGAGTTCAGACGAAGTCATGGCACTAGTGAGGGATCTGAAGGTGGTGCAGTAGAGTTTGATGAGGCTGATTTCGAGCTCATCTACGCTTACGGTATGTCACATGGCTTGTTGTTTCCAGCTAGTACCCACACATACTGATATGACTTTCGCAGTACTCGTCACCGGCCAGCTAGCCGACGATCTGGCAGCTGTGCGGTCCGACCTCGAGACTTTGCTGGGTACACTCGACGAAGAGCACCTGAAGCTTCAGTGACACCGTCATGTACGCTTCGCCCTTGCTGTACATAGCACTCATTGTACACCCTTTCCAGCATAGTCTCTCTTCCATATCTCATCGAATTTCTCGCGATCCACAGCAAAGTCTCGGACGAACTCCCATTCCATCTCATGCATCTTCCACCCACATAGCACCAGACTATGCAACGGCTTCCCGAGATCCTGCTGCGCCAGCTCCTCCAGCGTCCCTGCTACGATCTTCTCCCCTTCGCTGCCTAGCCGTGCAACGGCAACAGCCAGCCTTTCTTTTCCAGCTGCGCCCGTCGACTTCCCTTCCTCGCTCGCCGCCCTGGTCCCCTCGGTCTCGAGCATTTGCTCCGCACACTGCGCGGCTGTCATGAACCTGGGTGGATCAAAGACGTACTTTCCCCGCTCCAGCGCCTTCAGGTTCGGCTCCTTGACTTTGATGTCCAGCAGAATCAAAGTATGCAGTCCTAGATCGGCATTCTCCTTCACTTTCGGGTACCAGGAGTCAGGCCGCCAGTTCTCCTCATAGAAGACCATTGAGACTGTTTGGCCAAAGCTGTATAGCGAGAGACCAGTTGCACCGACGGCTGTGAGGATGCTGGCATTGGGCAGGGTGCGGGTTGGGATTGGTGGGCTGTTTTGCCGACATCGTAGCGCCAGGTCTGCGTGAGTGGTGGCGGAGAACGGGTCGCCTACCACGAGGAAGGCTACATCCACTGTGTCTGCGCCGGCCAGGATTGAGTCGCTTTGAGACTCGACGGTTTCACGGTCCGCAATGATAATCGAGCGGCCATAGTAGGCTTCCTACTAATACATACTGTGAGCCTGGCGCGTTACCTCGAACTCATATCAATGTTAAGCTCACCAGCACATCTTTGTCGACCAGGAGTACCGCAGTGTATGCCTCGAGGTAGACTCGTTCTGCACGTTTGACTATCTCTAGACCTTTGACGCTGATATCGCGCTCATCAGCTAGGCCGAGCCCGATGATGTAGAGCATCTTGACCAAGGCTACCTGATTGTATTCGATGGTTCTCCCGCATCGCTCGAGTTTTTCTAAATGCTGTTTCATGCACCCTACGATCTTAGTGGCGCAAGTTAAGTTGTCGGTCACGGCCCGTGAGACGCCCCGTCCCTTGTTCATTCTGACGCTGCTAATGTATACGAAGTACCAGAATAGACTGTGCACTGCATGCCTTGATCTTGTTTATCACTTCTCACATCACATCGAAGCGTCATATGAACTAAACGGCGCAAAGCACGCACGTGGCCAGCAGTGTCTGACACCGGCACCATGGCAGACAACAAGGCTAAGTACCGTACGGAGATTCAGCAGGTAGGTCACGAATAACTCGTCGAGCACCTCCTTCACTCCTTATGCCATGCCCTTGTGATATGGCTTGAGGCGACCTCGAGGAGAGACTGCTACATTATCGCGTTTGAGCAAGCTGTGGTGAGGCATCAGCAGTTCAGCCTGTATGGGGAGCCGCAAGCGTCCGACCGATCTTCTACTGAACGCTTGACGAAGCTCTACGCATGCGATGCGCAGGCATGAGCGCGATCGATGCAGTGCATTGGTCGACGAGCGACGAAGACTTCGGGTACTTCTGGGGTGAAGCAGTGCGTTCCAGGACTTGTGTCGTGCACGTTAGTGAACGACAATTTACGCACGCTCGGCACAAGAACCGTCACATATCTTCGTATATCAAGGAATTGTCGATCACATCACAGTAGCCCGCGCTCGTGCATCTAGCTCATAATGGAAACCTCAATACTGGATGGCTATTCGATCAAGACTGACTTCGATTGCGTGACACAGATGATGTTCGTCTCCGGCGAAACCGCAGATCCATCGCTGGAGACTACGACGATGATTGAGAACATTGTTCAACAGCAAGTAATAGAGATGGTGAGTCATGACTGTGACGGCCTTGCCATTGCTCAACCCAGTTACTCACTGTCCATAGCTCACTCGCGCCACTGCCTTGGCTGCACGGCGAGGCACTCGCACGATTACGACCGATGATCTGATTTTCCTAATCCGCCACGATCGCGCTAAAGTCAGTCGCCTGCGCACCTTCCTCAGCTGGAAAGACGTCCGCAAAAGCGCTAAGGACAGCGACGACAAAGGTGCTGGCGGTGGTGCCGACGGTGTAGACGAGTTCGACCTTGGCGGCAATGACCCAACGCTCGGTACTGGACCTGCAGTCGGCACGCGCAACAACAAGAACAAGAAAGCCAAAGTCGGGCTTCCTTGGGACGTATCCAGCTTCTACTCTGAGCAAGTGCCCGAGCGCGAGGACGAGGAAGATGAGGAGGAAGAGGAGATGACAGCCGCTACTCTGGAGCGTCTACGTCAAGCTGATGAGCGCACCAGGGGAATGAACGCGGCTGAGTATCTGCACTTCTCCGAGTGTCGGCAAGCCTCTTTCACATTTCGGAAGGGCAAGCGTTTCAGAGAGTGGGCTGGCTTTGGGGTGGTAACAGACAGCAAGCCGAATGACGATATTGTCGATATTCTGGGTTTCTTGACTTATGAGATTGTGACACTGTTGACAGAAGAGGCTCTGAAGGTGAAGGCTAGTGAGGATGCCACGAAGGTTGAGGGTGGCGACGAGGAGAAGACTGGGCGTAAGAGGCGCAGGGAGCCTGGTCTCTTCGATGCGCCGGAA
This sequence comes from Rachicladosporium sp. CCFEE 5018, assembly GCA_002077045.2. NCBI lineage: Eukaryota > Fungi > Ascomycota > Dothideomycetes > Cladosporiales > Cladosporiaceae > Rachicladosporium > Rachicladosporium sp. CCFEE 5018. The sequence continues at coordinate 4,815 of NAEU01000090.1, forward strand.
GAGGCAAGCAGCCCCTGTGTGCGTGAAGCAACAGTGATACTGACGTACTCCGCAGGCAAGGAAGCCAGTCGGGCCGCGGCACATCCAGGAGGCATTCCGACGGCTGCAGGAGCCGGAGCTCAAAGCTCGCTACATCTCGCACATCCTAAAAGGGAGCTGGCAGCGCCCACTGAAGTTGATCTGAGCGAGGGATGCGTTTCGATCACGTTTTTGAGCGGAGCTGGGAATACAATATCACTTTAGCGTTGGCGTTGGCGGAGCGGACAACAGGCTAGAACATGATAGTTATCACCTTGTCATCAGGATAGCACGGATTGGTTTGCCGTCTAGCGACATCGTGTATTGGATAGGGCAAGATGAATCAATGGCATCTATGCTCTGATGCCAAGGCATTACCATAGACGTTACATCACAAAAGACAACTCAATCATACATGTATGTTCAAGCATCCTCCGCATATTCAGGTCAGCATGCGAGATCGCAATGGAGGTATCATCCTTGTTGTCCGTGACTCTAGACCTCCCGCCGAGTTGCATCGCCTTTTGCCCATCGCATCCAGAGCATTTCGTCGTTGGAACCTACTTCCTTCATCCATCTGAAACGGACGCCTCCAAAGTTGATGCACAAGAAGCGCGCGATCACGATGAAGGCGCATCTCAATTATCACAACAACGGTCTGGAAGTCTGGTCCTCTATAATCACGTGAAATCGGTCTTGTAGGTCAGAAACATCATGCCTTGAAGCCATGAAGCGCAATGGACTGACGATCATCCCAGAACTCCCGTCCATACCCTCTCTTTGCCATCTGCAGCCGTTCTCGATATCGCCTGGTCACCAGTTGCTAATAAGGACGCTCCACTTCTTTGCGTCGCAACCTCGACTGGCACGCTCGAATTCTACAACATCAGCTTCGATGTTGCGTCACCCACACCTATACAAATTGCAGCTCACCGCATTGCTCACGCAGACATTCTGGTACTCGATGTGGTATTTCGTCCTACACGACCAGACATCATTGGCGCGACGCTATCGAATGGAGACGTAGTGCTGTGTCGAAGTGTTCCCTGTCCAGATACCAGTGACGAGCACCACCGACCTTGGGGTCAAAAGTGCGAGGTGAGAGGTCTGACAATCTTTCGCCACTCCCTAGAGCCGTGGACTCTAGCATTTTCAGACGATGGTCAGACGGTTTTCTCGGGAGGCGACGATGCTACAGTGCAGTGCATCGAGATCAGTGATCTACTACAAGACAAGAACTTTTGGAAACCGGGTCATGAGGCCGACGAGGCAGAGCTGCCAGCGCCTTCGTGGAGTGACAGGAGGGCGCATGGTGCTGGCGTCACAGCCTTGTTACCTATCGCGGATGCAGAGGGGCGTGAGCTGGTAGTTACGGGAAGCTACGATGATCATATCCGATTGCTGTCTACGACTGGCAAGGGGCGCAGAGAAGTACTCGCGGAGCTGGATCTGGGAGGCGGAGTGTGGAGGCTGGAGTTGATCAAGTCAAGTCACGAGAGAGACGAGAAAACAAGGGGGACCGGCGTAAGGTTCGTTCATGCAGTTATCTTGCTACACGAATGTACTTCCGCTGACATGTGTATGGCAGCGATGGGCTTGCCCACACCTACACGATCCTAGCCAGCTGCATGCACGCCGGAACGCGCGTTGTGGTCTTGTCGCAAAAGCGATCTGAAATTGACACGCCGCAATGGGAATTCCAGGTGCAGGCGCAGTTCACCGAGCACAAGAGTATGAACTACGGTAGTGCTGTCCAGCCGCTTCAGCCGTCTCTTGATCCTGGCGACAGCGTTGTTGGGCCGGCAGCAGGGGAGCAAACGATTGTGAGCACTAGCTTCTACGACAAGCTGCTGTGCCTCTGGAATGTTGATGTCTACTAATGCCAGTGGATCCTGTTATCTTCGAATCTCTGATATTCGGGCTTTCCTCAGCATCTGCGGGCGTATCCAATGCATGAAGCATGGATTGCATGACAGCTGAGCGTTAGTACTCCTCCAGGTCCCAGGTTCAAGGGCAGGCTCCCACTTGCCTGACAGCTAGGCGCGGCTGCCGCTGAGTCGGAAGCTCCTTGGGTATTTCAGAGAACTGGAGTGATCGCTGATCACCCCTCGCATAGGCGCATCAGACCTAGCATGGACTGCATCCATATCTCTGCCGGTCAGCAGGCTCGAGACAGCGTACACCGGCGGACTTGTAAGCTGGTGCGACTTTGCGGAGCTGACATGGTTCGGACGTCCGCTACGGTCGATGATCCTGCTGAAGCTACGACGACAGGGTTGACAGCGTTCGTTGTTGTATGCCAGCACTCATGCCTCCAGCGCTGCTTTGCGTGTTGGTCCAAGGGCCTCCTGCCAGTTCTGTATATCTTCTAGCTCGCAGTGCCAAGACCTCAAGCACGTGACGTTTCGTTCTTCTGCAATACCGTCGATATCCCCTCCTGTTCACTTTCTCCCCATATGATGAGGACCGAACGCCGTGATCCCAAATGCCTGATCCGTGGTATATCCTCCCATGCGATACGTGTGTATGCAGATCGCCTGTCGTTTCAAGCACGCCAGCACAAAAGAAAGTCCTCCATTGTCCGGCGAAGGCGTACGTGCTCGGTGGGTGCGTGTGCCCATCATCTACAGTTGCGGCACTTACACTCAGGCGCACTGGTGTGCCTATGCAAGGCTTGATCACTCATCCCACTCACTTATCATCGGCCTCGTGAGCGTCCCCGTGAGCCTGAAACCGAATCTGAGCGGCTCATCCGTCTGGTCGACGCTCGCCGGCCGCGTCATGGTTCGCCTGGTCCAGAGATCTTGATCTGGGGCATAGGCGCAGGCGGTGCTGCATTTGTGTTGTCGCGTGCTCGTCGCCATTTCAGTACTGGGACTCTCTTGTCGCCCTATAGAAGTCAGGTCAGCCAACCGCTCCTGCCTTGCTACGTCTCCAGCGCGCACCTGCCTCCAATGAGTTGCAAACTTGAAGCGACGACATACCTTGATCTCTGTAGGCTCCTCACTGCCCAGTACCAGCACCTCGCCATCCTCCTCGAAATGATGTGTCCGAACCTGCACATCTCCAATCCACCCCGGCAGATTGCAGACCTGAAATGTGTGCCTTAGCGTCTCCTCTCTGCCAGTCCCCTCGTCGCTGATATAGTATGGTCCACAGTACGCGAAGAACCTCTTCCCGGCTTCTGCCCATTGTGGCTCTTCGCCCTCGCCGCGCTTGAAGGACTTTTGGCCCGGTATGAGCATCTGTGCGCTCATGTAGCCGTCTGGAGTGTACATGATGAAGCCCGTGACATTCTTTGTCATTGGATACGTCGGTCTTTGTATCGGAGATTCGGGTGTCGGGTAGGCAACGTAGGACTCGAGTTTCCAGGCACCGATGATCTTCTGGCGGAGAGGTTCAGGTGGCGGAGGCGTACTACAGGTTTCGAGGGTGTACATTTCGCCGTTGAGGTCGGCGAAGTTGATGCTTGGGGTTGGTGAGGTGACTTCCACCTCCGGAGCCGGATGGTGGATGCGTGGTATGCTGGGGGTGTAGGGCGTGGTCTTGTGCTCAGTCAAGCTGAAGTACCCATCTTGTCGCGAGGGCGGTGGCGTTTTGATGTGGAACTCGACGGCGGGTATGGGTGGGGATTGCAGTCTCCACTGCTGGGCTTTCAACGCAGGCACCACGACTTCCTCTATAGATACAGCCTCGCGTGGGCGTGACTTTGATCTCGAGCCTGACCGCGCACGCCGTGGCAGTGGCTTTGGTACTTGAAGATACTGAGTGCTCGGCATAACTAACATGTTTCGCAGGCGGTGCTGTGGCTGAGCACTATCGACGTCGTACTGTCGCGGGGAGAGACAGCTTGATTGACAGGGACGAAGGACAAGATCGAAGACATGAAGACGGCAGTAGAGTGCAAGGCTGGGGAGCAAGGTGGACCAGCCAGCTCAGTCAGCAGCGATGTGCGGTATGTGGACGACGAGGGAATGGTGCAGCGCAGAGGTTACAGCAGAAGCAGTCATCACCGGATGCTCGTCTGAGCCGTGCTAGGCTGGCGCTGTGAACTAGAGTTTCGCGCCATGGGCTCAGCATTGGCCGCGACGGGTAATCCGTTTGGCGGCCGCTGCTGAAGCCGTCAGGGTGGACTGACGAGTGGAGTGATGCAGCGGACTCTTCGGACTTCGTTGCTGGCGGTGGAGAGCATTGCAAGTCACATGCCTGCTGCTAGATGTTTTCGGAAGTGCAGCCATGCACGGCTTCGATAACCTCATGCACATATTCCGGCCCTGCGTATCTCGCGCCGCGCCGCGAGCTATCGATCGTCAGCCTCCGTGAGTCTCGAAGGATCGCGACAACGATGATGGAATCGTAATAGACTTTGCGCGGTCGATAGCAAGCCGCTCCAAGATTGCTTCCTAGTACTGCAACACGCGTCTACATCTTCGCACTATCCTATTACCCTGCGAGCGCAACAGTTCCGGTAGCTTGCGAGACAGATACCGCTCTCCAAAAGTCTCCACATGCATCATGACGCCCACGACCGGCCCGCTCACACCTATTCTCAGCCCAATCCTCGTGGGGGATCTCCACCGCATCCCAGTCGCGCAAGGCTTGGATCGGCTGCCGGCTCCGCACGGAGCAGCTCAGCAGCAGAGCGCAGCAGCATAAGCCTCACCTCACTTCCCGAAAAGATCGCAGCACGCGAGGAAGCTGTGCTCTACCGATGATCAGCACATGGGGTAGTGTCTCAAGTGCTGTTGTTGTGTCTCAGCTACCTGGGAAGTATGTCGGGAGAAGACGTTATGAAAATTACAGTTCTCCGATCACTCTATCATAGATGACTTCCCGCTTCCTTGCTTCCGGCACAACAATATCCACACTCTATCGACAAATGCGGGACTTGCAAATCAGCACATGCTTCGCGGCAGCCGCGGCGGAACTGCGCTCAGACGACAAATTGCGATATCAATTGCGATCCACAAAGTCAGACTGCGGGTACCTTGGCGGGAGAGCGGAGCACCGTTGACGACGGCACAAGGCGCTGCTGGCAACCCTCGGAGTAACGCTTGCCGTTTGTCTCACCCAGAGCAGCCAGAGATCAACAAGCAGCCACATGGTACCTCTACGACGGACGTGACAGCGACCAGAACATTGCGAGGTACTGATCGAAAGGCCTGTAACGCACGAGCACAAGGCGCAGAATGTGTTCGAACGCGGATAAGCCTTGCCGTGACCACGGTACAGCAACCTTATTACTCTGGTCTGGGGCTGCTCTAACATGTGATGTTCGCTGCCCACGTGAACCGGATGCCCTTACAAGCCCAGCATCGGCGCGATGGCGACTTGATATTGACCTGATGCTGACGAATTCCACGTCGTTCACATCGTAAGATTCATTCCATACCTTACTCTAGCAAATCTGTGCGCATTTTCTCGGTACCAACAACAACGCGGTGGACACATCTCGACTTCTCAACGACCAGGCAGTATACTCGACGTCTTGCTCTCGGGATCATTCCAGCCAGGCTGCCCTCCTACTACTGGCCCCATCGATTTTTTACGTGAGAAGCAGTGTGCATTACCTGAAGGTAGAAAGGCGAAATCCTCGAGCCGAGCGGCGGTTTTATGACATCCATATACTTCGATACACATCTACCTCATCAAGCGGGGCCCAGCCCTCACGGCGCCAATCATCAATTGTCCTTCCACCCCATCATCACTCTCTTGTATCCGTGAACCTCAGCGCATCCTAAGCACCAACCCACTTCCTCACCTTCCTCGCCCTCCTCGCCACCCCTCCACTCCCACCTGGCCGAAAGCCCCTTCCACCACTCTGCCGCGTCAGCCCAGCAGCACAGGTATCGTTGCTCCACCCCAGCGCCAGATCATCCAAGAAGAACATCCTCTGCTGCTCGCCAACAAAAGCCTGGATCTGCAGCCCTGTCAAAGCCCTGAAGCTAGGCGGGAAAGTAATAGGTACGAGCTGGCAGTTCTGCTGCTGTGGGCAGGGAGGAACGGTGTATTGCGTCTTGTGGGCGCCGATGTCGTCGTTGATGTTGGCGTCCCAGATGTAGCCCGTGACGTTCAGCAGGCAGGATGCAGGACCGAGGTTATCGCAGCCGACCCATGCAGTGCGCGCATCGAACCAGAAGGCTGTGTTGCCATCGTACTGACCGTTCGAGATCTCGCCTGGCTCGCCGCCAGTGGAGCCTGGAGACATGGCGGAAGGTGAGAGCGTCTTGCCTGTGCCGTTGCCAAGGAAGACGGCCAGCTTGCTACCGGAGTGAGGTGAGTAAGGCTCTTTGGGAAGTGGAGCGTAGACGCAGCCATCGGCGAAGGTAAGGTGGTGGTATGGGTTCCAGATTGGGGGAGCTTGAGTGATGTCCAGAGAGTCATTGCCGGAGAAGGTGGGAAGATCGTCGAAAGTAAGGGTGAAGTTGCCGTGCTCGCCACAAACCGAAGGAGTAGGTAGGATCGACGATGCTACAGTTGAGCTAGGGGGCGTAGGCGATGAGACAGGAACAGCATCTGCCGTCGATGAGCTCGTAGACGTTGTGCTGCTGCTCGAGGACGAGGCACTGGAGCTAGACGACGACACAATCGTTGCGGGTGGCGGAGGTGCTCCACCGTTGGCCAGGGAGCTCCCGAGCGTAGATAGTAAATGCGTACTCGGAGTAACAGAGCTGAGTGAAGTCGAAGCAGATGACGCGGTGACCAAGGGTGCGCCGTAGACATAGCTATAGAACGCGCTCGATGGAAGCAACGTGCTGATGGTACTGCTGTTGACAGGACCGTAGGTTGTGGCACCCATGATGCTGCGTACGATCGAGGTGAGCTCGGCAGGGCTGTATGTGACACTCGTCGCAGTGGAAGTCGCAGTGATGGATGAGGTGTTACCCGAGCTCGAAGGGATGCTTGTGGGGCTGCCACTGAAAGTCGTCGAAGTGCTTGTCGTTGGAGGAGCTTGAGTCGAAGAACTGCTGGCAGTACTGGATGAGGTGCTCGAAAAGCCAGCAGCTCCAACATCAACACTAGATGTGGCGACGCCCGTACCGTTAGCTGATGTCACAGCTGTGCCGGCAGAACCGCCAGTCGGAGCTGCAGTAGGCAAAATCCCATACGAGCCAGGAGTCATGGTGGGGAACCCACTCGAGCTGCTCGATGTACTCGCAGGATCCGCAAGTGAGCTACTGATGGTGCTCGAGGTGACTGTAGATCCAGTCGAAGTTGATGTGGCGGAGATAGCGACTTGCGACACCGTCTCCGTGGTGGTCGTAGCATTCCCAGTGACAGTCGCGTCCTGCGGCAGAGCGCCATAGAATGTCGTGGTAAGCGTCGTGGTGCTCGTAGAGTAGGTCTGCCCACCAGAGGACGCCCAGTAGTAAGTGACAGTCGCAGTAGTAGGTACGCCATTGCTGGCAGCGTTGGCGACTGAGCCAGTGCCACTTGGAATACTCGACGATGTAGCATTCCACCCCAGACTACCAGACCCACCAAATGAGGTCCGCGTGAGGGTACTCAACGCAGTGACAGTCGTCGTACGAGTCGTGTGTATGGTTGAGGTAGAGTCAGAGGCGACGCTGTAGGATGTTGAGGTGACTGCATCTGGCGTCACTATCGCTGTCCTCGTCAAAGTAGTCTGGATCGTGGAAGTCCTGTAGATGTAGGAGAGGGTGGAATCGAGGGGCGAATATTGTGAAGATGATGTCGAGCTGGGCGATAGCGCCGCAGCAGAGACCGGGATAGTCGTAGTCGCAGTCACGAGAGAAGCTCCGCTGGACGGAGAGTGGCCATAAAGCCAGGCGGTCGTGGTCGAGTCACCTGTGAAGAGGAAGGGCAGAGTCGAAGTGGTGGAGAGTGAGGCAGTTGCAGTGACAGTCACGGTCAAAGTGCTGACCGAGGTGGACGTCGTGGTGTAGGTGGTAGTCGAGGACTCGGTGTTCGCGGAAGCCAGTCCGGCACTCGAAGTCGCGCAGGTTGTAGGGTAGATCGAAGTGGTGTAGGTAGTAGTGACCGGATAGTAGACTGTGCTGGTGATGCACTGGGCGGAAGCTCTGGAAGCAGAAGGTAAGTGAGTGGTCACGGTTTGCAGCGCTCCAAAGGCGATCAAAATCAGTATGGCCGAGACGATGATGAGGCGGATGTTGTAACGTCTGATTCCACTCCGCAGCTCATAGGCAGCGTTGACAGTAGCTTCCGGTGCAAGGTTCTCGGCAAGAGATGCGTTGGTCCTCTCAACCAGGCGATAAGAGGCGAAAGTCGTCGAGATCTTCCTCCTGAGGTATGCGAAGCTCCACTCATCGAGCTCTTCATCCGCCTCGTCCTCGTCCTGGAGGTCAAGTTGTGAGTCGGCGCGAGGCTGTCGATCCTTCTTCGCCAAAACCTTGCCAGGTTGCACAGTGCTGCCCAAGTGCGGTGCTGGTCCGTTTGTAGGCTGCTTGCGCTGCCTCAGACTCGAGCGAGGCGCATATCGTCCCGACAAAAGTGCGATAGAGACAGAAGAGGATGCTTCCGGTGACATGCTTCTCCTGCTTGTATGTGTATACTTCGTTGACATGGCGAACGTGTTGCTGCCGTTATAGGAGTACTGTCTCGCGAAGTTGTATTCTGTGTCGAATCGCACATCGATAAAGGTCCACCAGAAGAGTCCAGGCATGGCGTCCGCATAATGTAGGTACAGCAGGTACAAGGGGACGGGGAGCAACTTACGCGGCGATGTGAAGTAGCCCGGTGGCAAGCACGCTTCTCTTCATCTCGACTTCCTGTGGTGGTGCAGATTGGGTGTGAACGAGTGACTGAGGATAGTGGTTGAAAAGGAAGGACGATGGTCAGTGATTGTGATAAATGAACGAGTGAGGTGAGGAATGTTGTTTGGAAGTGGGCGATCGAGTGACCGCGTGTAGTGGAGTCTACAAACGCGCTAGACCGCGCCAAGAGGTGTTGTTGAAAGAGAAGGAAGGAGCGACTTGAAGCATCGCGTCGTGCAAGCACGGGATCAGGAACAGGAATCAATGGACTTCACCGTACTACTTACTAAACAGATCGCGTCTGACTTCAAGATTGCAGGACTGCCATTGTCGAATCCGTGCATCCGATCTTCTGGGAGACCAATGGCGACTGTGCTACTCTCGTCCGCGAGTGAACCACCACTTCCGGAGTCACCCCTACGAGGAATTATTTCCCAACAATGAGCGGCGGATCTTGCCCGCAATCTGATCATCAGCCTTCCCCATCAGTACATCAAGAAGTCCAAAGACGCATGGCCAATGCTAGTAGATGCATACTACAGAGACTCCTGCTCAAGTGCGAAGGCAAGATCGAGCGTTTGCTCGGGTAACACAGAAGAACGCACGATCGCTTCGGCGTCCCGAGGCTGCGTGCGCCCGCGACGCAACGCATGAGTCCGTTCGATGGTGCGCTCGCTGAATCTGCCCAGCTTCGAACATCGGAACGGCCGAGTGTCGATCTTTTAGTGGGTGTTGCAAGCGGCGTATTCTGTTGATACTCTCAGAGATCTTGGAGACCAGGAGAACATCTGCAGCAGTGCGTGCGTGAATCTCCTCCCGTGCCTTCGACTGGCGACGTCTGGTGGTACAAAGCGGGCCGTTTCCGATCAGCCTCAGGGCACTGTGCGACGGTGTCTCAGGGGTATGCGCAACGTTGCAGCAAACGGTAAACGGATCTCGCCCATCAAACACACATTGCGGAGGCGTCTGGAACAGTCGTGCTAAGACTGGACTCGCTTGCGGTGCTGAATTCGACCCATGCCAAGCGATTCCTTGTCGCTATTTGGGGTAGACGAGTTCTCCAGGAAGTTTGGGCCACCACCTCGTTGCTCGATGAGCCGCGAAGTCAGTAGTTTGGTTTCTTCCAATCGCGCATATCTTCGATGTCGATGAGCGAGAGGATTTAGATCGGAGGCAACTTGATTGGTGCCGTTGACGGCGTGCAAGTGAAGCACGCGTCCACAAAAGAGACCGGCTACGGTAGTGCAAGTGGTCCTTAGGCCCTTCAGTGTACTTTCTAGATCATGATGATGTATTCCGTCTGTCCTACCCAGCCAATAGGATCTTGAAGCGGATATTGCCCAGGATCAGACTTATACTTGACCTTCTGCGCAGGCTCAGTATAATCACAGTAATCGTACTTGACTATGACCATGCCCGCGCGGCGAAACGCTCGGCGTTGCTCCAAGTGGCAGATCTCGCGAGTCTCCTCTAGGAGCATGAAAGCAGTTGCCATTTCAGATCCCCTGGTCTTGCCACTAGCTAGTCTTAACGCCCAGCAGGGCCCTGTGACGTCCTGATCGAGACTACCTGCAATTTCTCGACGATAACGAGCTCGCGTGGCCATTTTGCCTTGTAGTACGTCTCGCACGACACATGGGACCCGAAAGTCATCCGCATCGCTCCGTGTCGCAAATGGTTCTTTGGAGTCTATAGGCAGACTTGAGCTTTTGATAGAGTCTAGTGACACGAGCACAAACAGCCCAGAGATGAAGAGCTTTCCACTGACTGCCTTCGCAGCTCTGTCAGTATCACTGATGCAGGTTTTATGCAAATCGATACTGCATAGTTCCGAGAAGCCGTCGGAGTTTCCGGAAACCAAGACGCTACGTTAAAGATCGCATCTTTGAAGGTAGCAGGTAAGGTATCTTCATGAATCCCGTTGCTAGTGAAAGTGGTGTACGTTTCACGCAGCAGCCGAGTCCTGATCGACCCACCCCAGCAGTGACTTAGGGCAATGTATGACTGCTCCGCTCTGTCAGATTCGACAACTCTTGGAGGATTGGGCAACACGTCCACAACTCTGGTGGGCAGTACGTGGGGCTGTCGATGACAGTCTTCGTGTCCGGCTGTACGGCTAACGCATGCCTCAATCCAGCTTTGGACTTCCTCGAAAGGTAGGTGCTCAGGCATATCGGGCAAAATACCTTTATTAATCTCAGGAGAAGCAAGTGTAGTACATTGGACGCCAAGTAGAAGTCCCTCCTTCAATGCCTGCCAATCCTTCGGGTCTTCATAAGGACCAGCCCAACAACCGAGAGAAAGCTGATCAAGCCGGAGTGGCTTACGTGACTGGTTCTCAATCCGTATATGGAGGTTCCAGCTCTCGCCTGACTCTAAGGGGTACGTGTGTTGCTTGTGCCGCATAGAGTGTACGATGACCTCACATAGTACACAGCACGGCCGTTTTAGTGCCCTAAAGTAATCCCCAGAGCGATGTACGAAGTTCAGAGCGCCCATTTTGCTCTTGAGGCTTGGTTTCCAGGTTTTGCAGTAGTCGCCAGATATGACATCTCGGACTACTTCTCGGCACCGTACACAAAGGTCCCCGCCTATGGTGAAGTTACGGTGCGCACTTGGAGCGTCCATTTTGTCTTCGACCAGTAGCACACATGTGTGCGCATGAAAGATGGCCTCGCCAGCGCAGGTCGGACGCCCTGGTCCGCTTCGTACTTGCCTTTGTGATCGATGTTTCAACTGGCCCATGCCCGCCTACAAATCTCGTGACTCATCGCGGACATTCTGGTGCATGCAAGCCTCGTATCGCGTCGTCATCGTCGAGTCACTCTATCAACGTGTACGAAGACAAGGATTTGGGGGCTAGAAGCCTTTCAATGGGGTCCTCCCAGGAACATGTAGAGAAGCATTGACTCCGAGTCCCCGCGAGTCATCCGAAAGTTTGATAAGCGAAACGCACGACAGCTCACCTTTATCGCATGCACTCCGATACACCAACTATATGTCATCTTGCCATTACATCCCCGAAAAGATCGATTAGAGTCAGCGAGCAGCATTGCTGGAGTGAGAGCCTATCACCTACAATTTCGACGCCACCACTCCCCTCTCGTTTCCCCAGGCGCCACGTGGGAACCTCGCGATCCCACCCCACCAGGCGATTCACCCCACGCTCGCCCTGTGGACGTCAAGCTGCAGAGGCCGCACGCGAAGTCACACGAGCGACTCGACACGGCTGGACCTCCTCCAACACTCTTTCCCAGCAGCATCATTCCCTCCCGCATACTGGACTGTAACTAGCGCATGGTTCTGGGCATGACCAACGACATACATTCTAACCTGCAGTCGAGCAACATGAACTCCATACCAATGCCGATTGGGGATGGTCAAATACCGCCGCTGTATAATGGAAACGGACTAGACAGCATAAGTATGGCTGCCCGAAGTCCACCGCGACACAATGGCGACTTCGACATGCCACACACCAACGGCGCACGGCGAGGCAGAGGCAGTGGGTTAAGCAAGCGGGCAGACACTTCGCATGTCCCCTGCAAATTCTATCTGCAAGGCCAGTGCCAGGCTGGGAGGATGTGCCCGTTCTCCCACGACCTAGAGTCGATCACACGGCCCATGCCTTGCAAGTATTTCGCCAAGGGACACTGCAAGTTTGGAACCAAGTGCTCATTACTACATATCACACCGGATGGCATGGTCATGAACCGGCGGTATGCGCCCCCGCCTCAGCAGTACCCATCAGGCGGACAGGGCCAAGGAGGGATGTATGCGCAGGCGCCGCCGGGTCTGCTCTCCATGCAAGCGCTTGGACAGCGACCAAATGGGAATGGAGAAATGTCACAAGAAGACGGCGCGAACTGGCAGTATGGCGGACAGAACGGATTTGATGTCCCCCAGCTGGACTACAGCTCTTCATCGCTTCAATACGGATCGCCGACACAGGCCGAGCACTTCGGATCGCCACCACAGCACAAAGGTCTCAGCGTGTTGGACGCACCCTTACCGAGTTCATTCGACAGCAACGGCATCTCGATGGCGGCAAGAAATGGTCCCTTCGCAGCGTCAGTACCTTCGCGCTTCGGCATCGAGTCACCACCATCTTCGTTACCACACCACAAGTCGCACCTCCGCAGCGTAGCTCTCCGAGACCTCCACACATCGGCTTTTGGCAATGATCGCAGCACACTCGACAGCGTACTTGCAGGCTCCTCACCACCCAGCGGAAACGATGAGCCTCTCTCATTCCCGAAACGAATCCTCCATTCCGAGCGCTTGCAAGCAAACCGCCACCTCATCTCCTCGAGCGTCGGTACCCACCTCCCAACAACCTCCTTCGAGTACTCCGATGACTCCGACGATGAAGCCAACGAGCACACAGATCGCGAAGAAGATCTCCTCCCAGCCAGTCTGCGCGACCTGATACCCGAGAATCGACCTCGCCGAACATCACGTGGCAATGGTGTCCACCCCACCGAAAGCACAACACCGGCCATCTTCCTCGCAGCGCAACGCCGGACACTATCAAGCAACACCACGCCACAAGAAAGCAAAGTCGGCAGTCCAGCTTTCCCCACGTCCTCAAGCCCATCCCGCTACTCCGGTATCTTCGGCGCCCAACAACGGACCACATCCTCCGACTTCATCGGCTCGCCACTGCGGAACACAGGCTTTCCGAACCCAATCACTACACATCTCAACGGCGATCTGAGTCCCACAGTCTCTTCGCCTACAAACTCCTCCACAATGTCAGGTCTGACTGCTGATATGCAGCGGACGAAATTGGGTGTGCCAATTCGCAGCCTGCCGAATGGCTCGATACCGACGAGTACGCCAGGCAGGAAGAGTCTGGATCGCAATCTGAGTAGCACGAGTGTTGGTCGGGATCGAATCGACGAGGAGGCCGAGGAGGAGCAGCTCTTCGATATGGATGAAGTTGTGGGTGCGCCTGTCCTCCGAGAGCGCACGAGGGTCCCTGCCGCGGCCAACGGCGACGGTGGCTTTGGTCCAATTGGAGGGACTAGAGGGAGATAGAACTAGAAGAAGCCATGTTGACGGTGAGGCGAGCCGATGCATTGGATTTGGGAAGCAGAGGGAATGAACGGGGAACTGGGAAAGCGTGCCGTTTGCATAGCCACGAACCACGACCGCAACGCATCATGAGGGTATACAGATCAGCGGCATTTTTGTACAGATGGCAGCAAATCCGCTGCAACATCATCCCTACATTCATGTTCCCTTTCACCCATTCGCCCCTTGAGATGCCCCTTCCATCGCAAAGTCAAATCAATACTGCGTCCCAATCCGCCTCGCTACCTCCTCCCCAAGCAACTGCGGATGCCGATATACACTCGGCATCAATCCGATCCCGATTGCTCGCCTCACAGCCTTAGCCATGCGTCGCTGGTTTCGCGGCCGCAGTCCAGTGTCCCGCGAATGTTTTATGCGCCCAAAGTCCGTCGTGTACTCCGCCGTAAGACTGAAATTCTACCGTGGTGTCAGCATTCCCAACTTAGCAACAATACTGCGAAGAAGAGGGACCAACTTTGTACTCCGCCCTCGGATCAATCGCCAGACTATCCAACACATCGTGCCGTGGCCGTCCCTTATGCTTCACCCGTTTCCACTTCGCAGCTTCCACTCCACTGAGATCGTGCGGCGCGTAGACATCGCCTACCCGCCATCGCCGGAATTGCTGTAGTTCGTAGTCCTTCCTCGCTAGATTCCTCGCCAATTGCGCGAGCACCGGCGCAGATTTCTGTCTTGCCTGAGTGGTCGAGGCGATTTGGTGGAGGAGCGAGGTTGCGAGGGCTGTGCTTGGCGTTGCTGGGGTTTGGGGGGAGGCGTCGGCGGAGGAGGGGGCGGTGGGAGATGTGGGAATAGGTGTTCGGGAGGGTGGAGGTTGGTATGGTGTCTGGAGGGAGGCTGCGAGGGTTGAGGCGGAGGTGGGGGGTCGGGTTGACGGTGGAGGGCGGGTGGAGGTTGCGACGCCGCGGCAGTGGGTACAGAGATTGGAGGGTGATAGGGCGAGGCGCTTGAAGGCGCGTTCGAGGGACATGATGGCTGTGTGGGGTTGTTTGCTGTTCAATGTTGAAGCTGAGGTGTGGGTGTTGTCTCGACTCCTCCGAGATCTCCGCGTTCTATGCGGGACATTGATTGACCTCATCATCATTGGAGCTCTACCCATGGCAGTCGCAGCCACTCCATGACGGATGTACAGGCCATTGGACTAGCTAGATCCGTTTATAATGTACATACGCATATGACTGGAAGAGTCACTGGATAGCCACAGGCAAGATGCCATCCCACCTGACCCGCCAGGTCTTCCGCGCCATCATCGCCAACGAACCCATCGTCTCACGTGGATGTCTACGAAGGGTACACACGGGCAATACTAGGACCACACTGAATGGCTCACGACATGTCACGAGGGTGAGGAGTCCTCTCCGGATCCATGGAACAGAGCAGCGGAGGTCTCTCTTCGGCCTGAGCTTGTTTCGCTCAAAACCACCCCGAGACTCCAAGGACGTCAACTACGAGCCTGGCATCGAGAAGATGATGGAGTACGCCAAGATGGAGCGGATGCGAGCTCGTCTTCCGCCCGTCGAAGATATCATCCAAGCCTGGCAACAATTCATCGGCGTCAAAAAGGCGAAACGGGACAGGATACAGGACACGCAAGCCGTCCTGCTGTTGCAGACGCTTCGATACTTGAGACGAGAGGCAGAGCTACAGGGTGAAGCTGTTGCGTTGGACCAGGAGGTGCTTCTCCGAGCTGCTAAGAGGACGAGTCTCGAGCCCGTTGCGCAGAACGCTGTGTACGTGGACTTGGCTCGTGAGCTCCATGAGTGCTTGTCGGCTCTACCTTTGAGTGCTGAGAATATGACCTTGTCGTTCGAGTGGTATCTTGGTGCACTGTGCAGCAACGGGCAGACTGAACAGGCGCGAAATCTGCTGCTTGATCAGGGTACAGCAGAGCTGAGACCGGATACCGACGTGGCCCAAGATGGGCTCGCGACACCCGGTGGCTCAGCCATGCGTAGCAATACTCAGCAGCGCTTAGCTGTCCAATGGGCCAGGATACTGAAAGGTTTCGCTCGCGAGCGCAATGAAGAGGGGTTGTTTGCCACGCTCGACCAGATGCGCGACCTCAGACTCGATACTACGTCGAATCGAGTGGCTCAGGTCATGATTCGGCACCACATGCTCACTGATGATGTCGAGGCTGTCAAGCATTGGTGGAGTATCCTGCGACCTCACGTTGCGGAAACGTCACCAGATCGTGTCGACGATGAAGACCCGGAGAAAGTGCTACGACGCCTTTTCAGATGGTGCATGAAGACCGACAATACACAATTCGGACATAATGTCGTCAAAGATGTCGTAGACCGGCACCCGAGTAAGTACATATGGGACTCCGTCTTCCTCTGGGCCGCGGGCACAAAGAAGAGCGTTGACGAGATTGGGCGGATGATGGACGTCATGGAGAGTGTGAATGAAAGGATCTCGAATCACCTCACAGGCGAACAGCGATACGCGGATATAACGACCGTTAATCTTCTGGTTGAATATGCCATTTCCCAGAACGATCCTTACATGGCTGAACGCTTCATCACCCTTGGCCAGCAGCGCAATATAGAGCCCAGTGCCAAGACTTTCACGCTGCAGATGGACTATCGTCTCAGCGTAGGCGACGTTGATGGCGCGCTCATAGCTTACAAGCATCTACAGTCGTCGGACGTTCAATCCTACACCGGCGATGTTCCTGCCGTCAACCGCCTCATCGTCGCCTTGTGTGGCTCCAAACGACATGACTTCGACACGATCATGAACGTTGCTGCAGACCTCTCGGACCGCTCTGCGCGTTTCGAACCCATCACGGTCTCCACGCTGAGCATCCTGCATCTTTCTCGTGATGAGATACACGATGTCGCGGACCTCCTGAATACGCATGCCTACAGCTATTCTTCCTCAGAACGTACCTTAATCCGCGAAAACCTCATCGCCTTCAGCCTCGACCTCAAAACACAAACATCCCGCGCTTGGGACACATACACCCTCCTCCGCAGCATCTTCGACGAGATGCCTCGCGCTGAACGAACACACCTCATGCTCTCGTTCTTCGCGCGGCACAGACCGGACATGGCCGTCCACGTATTCCAGCACATGCGCGCGCACTCTCGCGAAGACACGATCCCGAATGCGTCCACATACATCTCAGCATTCAGCGGCTGCGCGAAGCTCAAAGACCTCGAGAGTTTGGAAGTCGTGCACAACCAGCTCAAGCTAGATTACAATATAGACGTCACGACGACCATGCGCAACAGCTTGATGCTCTCCTATACGGCCTGCGAGATGCCCCGACGAGCCCTAGATTTTTGGGACGAGATTGTGGCGAGTAGGGAGGGCCCGAGTGTGAGCTCTGTGCATGCTGCTTTGAGGGCGTGCGAGAAGAGTCCATTCGGCGATCTCAAGGCACTAGATATCTGGGCGAGGCTCCGACGAAACCGCATCGAGCTTTCCACTGATCTTTGGGCTTCTTACATCGCCGCACTCGCGGGCAATGGCGACAACGAGCTCGCCATATCTGCGCTGGAAGAAGCCATCGAGAAAGGCGAGCTCAGCCTCAGCAGCGCGAAGGCTGTGAAGGATGGCGGCGTCGGCGAGCCTGTCGATAGTGGTGTGCTGGTGCTAGGGAGTCTGTATAGCGCTGCGCCGGGGCAGGTGAAGCAGCAGGAGATTGAGGCGTGGGCCAAGGAGCAGCATCCGGAGGTTTGGGAGAGGGTTGAGGAGGTTGGGTGGGAGGAGGATGAGAATGGGATGAGAGCGGTGAGGGTGGAGAGGGGCATGGAGCCTTGATAGACGACGGTTCAGTATTACACGGACCTGTCTGAAAGCCTACGTGCTCCGTCACACGCTTCGATAGTCGTGGCGGTCCCTCGGTGTGTTCCCACACCGGCTCACGTGTGAAACAGGATGTCACCACATTGGGACTAGCGTAGGGTCACGTGCCTCCGCGTTGATATCGCGAGTCGTTGGTGGGAGTCGTGGCTGGAGATATGCGCTCACAATTGGTTAACAAGCTGATTGACCCCTGTACACACTCATGCACGCTCAGCATAGCCGCATTGTGCTTCATGGGAAGCCATGGAGTATCATGTCATCGTATTGTGCGTTATACAATTGTTGTGCTCTCCGGAAGTGTGACATCGTGTGAGCCACGTTAAGCACTCATCAAATGAGTAAATGTAGCGCGACTCCTACGATTGTGGGACATGTTTCCCACGACCTTTCCTGCGGTCTGCCCAAGGTGGAAGCCATCAAAGTCTGCAACAACGATATGATACAGGACGTTCTTCTGCAATCCATGCGACACGCGCCAGGTAGGCGAGGATTTGGGAGGCACTTAAGGAACCCACCGAACTGGACTATTCGCGCGTTCGCCTATGCCTTACGCACAAGGCAGAACTGACACTGAAGCACAGGGCTGGCCAGCCGCTATATTCGTTGATCGATAAAGGTGCCGTCGAGTCCATTTTCAAGCCAAGCACACCTTCATCTTCGAACCATCCGGCTGTCGCTTCGACTTCTCGACCAGCCTCTACCGTAGGAGACATTCTTCAGGCATGACCATGGACTCGAATACCCTCATTCAACTACTGTTTGGACTGATCGCTAGTCTACTTGGTATGGGAGCAATCTGGATAGCTTGGAAAGCCGCGAAGGGTATGCTCTTTGTCGGCTGCATGGACAAGAGCCAAGTGTTGACGATCAACTGTAACAGGTCACTCTACTCCATCTCAGCACACAAGACCACTCCTCCCGCTGCACGAGCTCTTGGATCGATCACCTTCAAGTCGTCGCTTACGAATGATGCTCGAGATCGACGACGCAGGACTTGTCTCGCGGTAGCTGGACTGGAGTTCATATGTTCGCATGGAAGCTAGGTTCGTCCGTATGGGAGACTTGATGGGCATTTGTGCCTAGTGCTAATTATCGTGTAGACGCATCGTCCACTGTGCAGGTACTGCAGTGTCAGCGACTGGTGATCTCGGACGATTGTGGATGGCATACAGCTGTTGGCAAAGTGAGATTGGCGGAACGACGATGCTCGGTCGCATGGCGTTTGTCCTCGTATGCAACGATACATTGGAGTCACTACCGTCTCCGTGTAGTTGAGTGCCAGACTCGGTATACAGTCGCTCATGGAGACCACTAAGCGGACACTCACATACCTCCGTCGCACATCGTCACGTAATCGAAGTTCACGCGGACGTGACAGCGGCAGGAGATACGATCGGACGAGCGTGCCGATGAGGCAGGCAGCGGAACGGAATGTATAGTGTCATGCTAAAACCATCTCGACATTTCCGTATGTCTGAAACGCAAGGCGTACTCCATCTACTCCAGCTTTCGTGCCAGAGCGGTAGATCTCTGCACCCATGAGAGGCAGAATGCAAGCAAGCAGACAGCGGGCCATCGCGGGTCCGCTCCCCAGACGGTGCATCGAGCTTCGCTGTGGTGATCATGGTCTTGGAAGTGGTGTATCTCCGTCATCAGAGGAGTTGAGGTAGCCGACCCAGTATTTGAGCAGCGGCGCTTCGTGAAAGCTCGGCGTGTACGAGTCGTCGTCGCCATTGTAGCCACGTCGCGTTGCGCGCGCAGGATCCGATCTGACCTCCACCACGTTCTGACACTCCTGCGCGTTGGACCAGGGCTTCCTCATGATCGCCTATGCCAGCTCACAGTCGCGAAACAAGTGCCGCCTGAGGCACTCACCGACGGGCTGCGGCGCAGTATGCGATCGCTTGTTTCAAGGAGTTGCCCCGAAATTCAGCCACTTGATCTGCCATATTCAGAGCTATTGGCCAGGCGGGATACTCGGCGTGCAATCCGTTGCATATCTCACGCACGTTGAGCATAGCCGCATCGCCGGCCCAGTCAGTCGGGCTCGAATCCTCTCTGCGATCGTAATGTGCTGTCCGCCGTTGTACACACGGCAGCAGGCTTGATAATCTGCTCGATGTTCGTGCGCAGAGCGGGCGCTGCAGAAGTCCAACGCGTCCACTCGCTGTACATTTCTGAAACTCTGGACGAGCGCAGGGTGGTCGAGCATCATGAATTTGAAGAGTGCCTATCTGGGCGACGTCAATCAGTCAGTGGTATGGTCAATGTGGTCCCAGCCTCCCCGAATGTGTCGCCAAGTTGTCCGATTGGTTGCAACTCATGATCGTACACTTCCCATCGACGACTTTTGAGTCAACAACGCTGCTCGTATGTTATCACACCTGTTCGATCTCACAATCAGAGGCGGACATTCAATAATAAGCAAGCCAGATTCGATCCTTCGACAAAGCATAACTCCTTCCGGCGACTATGGACGCAAACACCATCATCGAATTACTGTTCGGCTTGATTCTGAGGCGGAAGACTTTCGTGACTTCTGACCCAAGGCTAAGATCGTGGCGCGGTGTTCTGGCGGGTCTATTTTTTACACGGGACGGCCCGATACGCCGCGTCCCTTATCATCCCGGTGCACGTCAGACGCGTGCGGGCGTGGCATGTGACAAAAGTACCATAGCGAACCCCGGCTTCAACACCGAATGTAGATGGGTATCTCGCGGCATCTTTGCGCCATGCGGTTTCGATATGAAGTCCATTAACAAACATACTCGTAGAACCGACATAACCCTCGAATGGTAGAGTGAACAAGCATCTGCATACCATACCCTGCTCTTTACTTAAACCAATGGACGCCAACACCCTCGTACAACTACTTTTCGGCCTAATCGCAAGTCTGCTAGGCATTGGAGCTATATGGATGGCTTGGAGGGCCGCACAAGGTCCTCGCTCGTCATCGCAATGTAATGGATTCACGACTGGACTGACACATTGATGTCTAGGTCATTTCACACAGACTCGTCCGAACATACCAGTCCTCCCTCTGTACGAGCTACTCGACCACATCGCAGCGGGCCGCCGTATGCGAATGATTTTGGAAATCGACGACAACGGACAAGCGCTTCGTCCAGCGTAGGGGATCTCGTTGAGGAGGATCAAGATCGACTATTGGCCACACTTGGGGTAGGATCTGGACTGGTCGTGCAGACCGGGTGCTGGAGTGGAGATACTCGGATCCGAGTCCCGGGTGCGGGAGAGATCAACTTCAGGACAAAGTGTGGGTGTTGACGGCGTCGAAGGGAAGAGAGGCGGTTGGAGTCCGATGTATGTATCTCACATGTCACAACCATGTAAGGCGTAGCTTCATCAGTTGAGTAGTCAAGTGAGTGTTGGACAGTTCGCCAGCTCCTGTCGCGTCCCTGGGTATTGGTGTTATTGACTTTTCTGGACCCGACGATCTTGACGCGTAGGCTGAGGGTTCGGTCGTCTGCGGTCGATTCGTCCAATCGTAGGGTCGTTGATGAATCCGCAACGGAGTGATGTTGTCCCTGATACCACCAGTGTTCCCAATTTGGGAGCCGACAGCAGTAATTGCTCACTCTGCCAGTATTCGCTCAATCACCTCTTTCGCCCTTCCAGGCTCGATCGTCCCCCCGTCTCCCCTTCGCACCATCTGACCGACGAACCACATGATCTTCCCTTTCTGTCCCTTCTCTTTGACAGCAGCAACCATCCCAGGATTCTCATCCATGATCGTACGAGCCAATTCAGTGTACTCATCGTCTGACAGCGGGCGAAGCAGAAGACCCAGATCATGGATCAAATCGTCGACTCCTCGTGTAGTCGATCCATCGTTGGCATAATCGAGCAATTGCTTCGCCGTACCAGAGGTGATCTCGCCGCGTGTCAGGTACGCAATGATGTTGACCAGATCGATGGGATACATCTTCAGATCGGACCAGCTCAAATTCTTTGCTGTCAGGAAACCGCCAATCTCATGCAGGACCCAATTGCCAGCCAATCTGCCAAGCTTCAAGTCGTCAATATCGATCAAGCGGGGGTGAAGTAGCTCGACTGTGGCTTCCATGAAGTCCAGACGGTCGCCGTCGTCCAATGCAACAATCGTACGAGCGTCTTTTTCGGTGAGGCCATACTCGCGTTGCACCCGTCCAATAGTGGCATCAGGCAACTCGGGGAGACTGCTGCGCAACTGATCGATCAGATCGTTCCCAATGATCAATGGAGGTAAGTCGGCGTCAGGCATGTATCGATAATCGACTTCGCCTTCTTTGCCTCGTAGTCGCGTCGTCTCGGTCGATCCGAGCGACCAACCTCTGGTTTCGCCAGCAATGGTTCCACCTGCTTCCAGTACAGAGATCTGCCGATCACGTTCAGCAACAATCGCATCCTCGACAGCCTTGAAGGAGCTCAAATTCTTAATCTCTGTCCGTCGACCCAGACCAGCGACGCCACTGTAAGAAGAGTCGCCAAGCGTCCCACGCTGTCGCACTGATACATTGACGTCAGCACGCAGGCCACCAAGCTCCATACCTGTAGTGCACGCATCGACTGCCTTCAGCACTCCCTGCAGCTTGCGCACCACCGCAGCTGCAGTCTGCGGCGAATGAATGTGCGGCAACGTGATAATCTCGATCAGTGGATGCCCAGAGCGATTGTAGTCGATGTGGTATTTCGATTGCGGATGGTGCGTAGTCTTCGCAGTATCTTGCTCCATCTGTATCTGCTTGATGCCGATATTCAGACTTCGTGCGCCCAGAAGCTCCTCCTGAGGAACCCCATCTTCGGCAGTAAGCTCCAGTACGCCGTCCTTGGCAAACGGCTGATAGTACTGCGTGATCTGATATCCGTTCGGTTGGTCCCAGTGAAAGTAGTGCTTCCTATCCCAGCCACTCTTCCGTTGTACATCACAGCCGAGTGCGATGGCCGCCCTCAGGGCTGGCAGAAGCGTAGCCACCTGGAACTGAGGCTGAGACCCAGGTAGTGCTGCATCGAAGGCTGCGACATTGCTGTTTGGCACTGCAGTGCTGTCTCCCGATGCGGCAGTAGCAGAGGAGAAGAGCTTGCAAGCGGTGTTCAGCTCAGCGTGCACCTCAATTCCTACAGTGAGCTCCCACTTCTCCAACCGCGCAATAGCTGCATCATTTTGTCTTAGTCCACGAGTAGCTTTGGCATCGGCCTTCTTTCGCTTCGCCTCATCCTTCAGGTGCTTGCGAAGGGGGACGGCGTTGGGCGGAGAAGCAGTGGAGACCTGCAGCCCGCGCGACTGGAGCCATTTCGACACGTAGCATGGCCGGGTGGTGTATCCAGGCCTTGTGTACAGCGCTGGCAGGGCTTTCAGCAATCGAAGTCGCACGGACGGCACGCTCATCACATTGGACGTGTGAGGTGTTGATAAAGGTAGCACGCTCTGGCGAAGTGGAGACTCGCGATTCTTGGCAGCTCTTAGTCAGCTGCACTCCACCACTCCACCATAGAAGGTGAAACGTCGCCCGTGACGTAGGGATGTATGCTTGTGCTCTCACGGACAGAGGATGCACTGAAGTGCCACTCACAGATTCAAGGACGGCAGCTCGAGAGGTGGACGACGACCGAGGAGATACCAGCGCGCGTTCTGACCATGATCGCGGCAGATGCGTGAGTCCGGAGAATCCAGTTGGACGCTATAATCAACGCCACGCCTCAACCTTAGTCCTGTAGTCTTACATGCCGACCTTCGAGTCCAGCTGCACTGCCTATCTATACCCATATCACCCCAGCCAAGACTCCGAACTCCACCAAATGACCCGATTTGCCATGGCTTCCAAGAGTCTCTCATTCTACACAATCCCATACACCCTCTTAGCAGTGAAGTAGCAGCTGAGGCCAAATCCAATAAGACCTACAAGTGAGTGATGTCAGCAACTGAATCTTTCTCAAACGAAGGGCAGAAAGTGACGAACCTGCAGTGATGACCCAAAACCAGAGCAAATTGCCCTCATCACCCTGGCCCGGAACCCAGACGTTCATTCCCCACATTCCAGTGATGATGTTCATTGGGAGAACGATGGTACCGAGGACTGTCAGCTTGCCAAGAGTATCGTTTGTTTGCTCGGCGCGTTCGTTCATGCGAACGTTGATCTGAGCGAGATAGTTGCTGTGGGCTCGGGAAAGGAGGCTAAGTGGCACATGTCAGTATTGAGATCTTCGGAATGAAGTTCACCTCTCGCAGGATGTCTTAAGGTGCCTGTGCTGCTGCCGACTTGACCGCGACAGCGACTGCTGTAAGCGCACCGCATGAGAGACACATGCATTGTTTGAAGTGCTCTCTCCTGCGCACGATAGCACAGATTTCCGCTGTCGCAGCCAAGACGACAGTAGCACAAGCCCCCTCAACTTTTCGGAGAGAGCACTAGCTAGATTAGCAGAGAATTGCACTAACCTTTCATAATGGCTCAAATTGCCCGTCATTGTAACGATATGATCTTGGATATCACCAAGATACAGACCAATCTCGCTCCTCGGAGCCACATTCCACTGCTCATTGCAGCGCTTCGCAAACCCCTTGATAACGTCTGCTTTGCTCCCGAGCAATCTGTAGAGGCCCATGACCCTTTTGCGACATTTGCCGACCCGTCGGAGCATATCACCAGCACTTTCAGCAGGCGTTTTGTCACTTTCGGATTTTTCGTTGCTAGACTTCTCATGATCTCGAGTTGACGCTCGCTTGATAGCCTTAGTCTTATCTTTCTCCTTTGCAGCGTGCATGGTATCTTCATGCATTGTGAGTATCTCATCGTCGATATCGTCCACTTCATCCTCAATAGCTTGCACTAAAGGTGCATAAGCATCCGTAATATCGTCTATGAGAGCGTAGCTTATCCAATCCGCGTTGGGGCTGAGATAATCGTTCAGCTGTCGGATTCGTCGGCGGACGTTTGCAGGATGCGGCGTCATCGTGTGGTGGAAGGTAATCACACCATCGTGAAAAACGACTGCGTACATGTTCACCGGCTCCATGTAGTCCTCGCTGTCCTTGTCTTGCTCGAAAGAGCGGTAATTGACAAAGTAGTACTTCTTGAACAATTCCACCTTCTCACGTGGCTCGTCCATTTGAATATCCTCAATCGTCAATTGATGGATGCCGAACGCTTTCGCCAGGACCTTCATTTCCATCTCGGTAGGCTTCAGTACATCCAGCCAAAACGTGGGACGCTCTCCTTGTCGCTTCTTGGGCGCTTTCTCGTCCACTGTCGGGGTCGCAGCTGCGGAGACTCGACCCGACGGCGTGTTCGTGCCAGTGTTGGACTTGCTAACAGACGGCGAGCGTTTCTCGTTCGGTCGATCAAGCAGACTGCTTTCTGGTGCTCCTCTGTTGGCATGGCCGTTGGTTGGTACCTCCAGCTGACTTTCACACTCGCTCTCACTCTCACTGCTCTCGCTAATCTCGACAGGATCAGGAAGGAAGAGCTCTGGGAACGTGCAGCCATCTTGCAGCAAGTCGCCAATGGTCCGAGCATGGATCGTGCTCTCGAATGTCTCATTGAAGTAGGTGAACCGAAACGGTGCATCGTCTTCTGTCCGATGCCAAACTGGCTTCTTAGGCCTGAGTCTACCATCGACCATCACCGGCTCTGAGATCTTCTTCGCACGGACATGCTCCTGCTGCGTGCGCTCTTCTTTCTCCTCCCGAGTCCAATCGTCAAGAATGTCAAAGACGGGCCATTGATGAGCCCGATGTTTCCTACGACGCCGACGTATGCTGCTCGCGTGCGATTGCCGGTCTTCATCATCACCTGCCTCGCTGAAGTGTTCATCGTGATCATGAGGATAGCAGACGTCCATCTCTGCCAAATCGGCAACCGTGTGACGTCTGCGATCATCAGGGGAGCTGCCCAGCATCCGATCATCATCTTCGTTGTAGTCGATGTTGATGATGGCGTCTCGACTTCTGCCTGATGGGTTGATGGGCGCATCGCCGACCATGACATCGTCCAGGGTGCCGATCTTTGGCGAGCTGGGGACAGATGGCGGATTATTGACATCGTAGTCTTGGTCGTCAAGCGTCTTCTTGTCAGAGGAGTGTAAGCCAATGTCAATTGCGCGCTGCGACGACGCTCGCGAGTTGATCGACGTTCGCCGTCCATGATTGTGGCCACCGTGTGCGCGGCCCTGGGCTGAATTCTTTCTAGACATTTCCGGTCTTGACTGGTTGTGCGATCTGGAGAGTAACGGAGTGCGATCTGTGGCCTCGTCCATATCAATCTCGTCTTCGTCAATCGCAGAGCTCTGCGCCCGAACCGGCCGTGACCTCTGGCCACCATTCTGAGAGCTTGATAGCTGGGAGGCGCGAGCCTGCTGTCGATTGTATGCCATGCTCGGCCTTCCAAGGCTCTGCTGTATGCTGCGCCGTCGATTTGGCGAGATCTCATGCTCCCTGTGATCCAGCAATGCCTGGCTTTCAAGGCTAGTGTTGCTTCTGTTGCTCTGTGGTATGCGATACAAGCTAGATTGTTGGCCTGACTGTCGCCCATTTGTAGCGTTTCGCAAGCTCGGTCGATGCTCCTCTTCCATGGCGGTCTCGTCCGTCTCGGATGGCGCTACGAAGCTCTGTCTTCGAGTCTTCTTACGGTTTTTACCTGCCCGATGCCTCTTCTTCTTAGGCGCAGCTGCCGGGTCGGGCATGGATCCATGGACTGGCGCGTTACCCGACCCTGGCATTGCCATGGACTCTGGCCCGGCAACACGCTCGATGTCCTTCCCTGTTGCCGCCATGTCGCCGGGGCGTCAAGTTCTCCAGACCCCTGAGTGCGCTTCTATACGCCTAGCTGCGGATATGCTAGGCCCTGTTGATGTGCCAGCGAGAGGCTGGTGTACGGAACTCGATGTACAACGCTGCGTGCAGAGCCGCGTTTCCGCAGGACAGGATATTCGGTATCCTCGCGTGGTGGCGAGCAAAGAGGGTTTAGCGATACGATACTTTGTAGGTCTGCTCAGCTAACAGCAACAATGCTGTAGGGCACGAACACTGAGAGCTCGAGTGGTGATAGGTAGACGAACACTACAACATCAATGGTAAAAGGTCATGTTCAAAAGTGGATGTCATCGCTCGAGCTTTCCCACTCTTGGCGACTGCGACTCTCGCCGAGGCGGCACCCAATCATCAAACCTCACTTGGCCGAGACTCAATCTGATAGTGGCTCACC
The DNA here is from genome assembly GCA_002077045.2 of Rachicladosporium sp. CCFEE 5018. NCBI lineage: Eukaryota > Fungi > Ascomycota > Dothideomycetes > Cladosporiales > Cladosporiaceae > Rachicladosporium > Rachicladosporium sp. CCFEE 5018. The sequence goes on from NAEU01000090.1 coordinate 31,678, forward strand.
AGGTACATTAGCTTGCTTTAATCTATGCACGATTCCCTGGTTTCATGCTATTCAGCCACACTGGTGGATGAGTAGTGTCGCGTGCACTCTTGCCCAAATCGGCTCGGTCATCTAAGAACTCATCTTTCAATTCCTTTGCTCGACCACATGAAATGGATTCGGGTCTATGTGGTCAGGTCAGAAGGAACACACGCGCATTAGCACTTGACTTGCTACGGTTGTCATCCCCAGCCGCTCTACTACCCAGCCGGTCTGTGAATGTAGCCGGGTAGATTGGTGGTCCTCAGTGTTGATCGGCCTACCGGGCTAGGCGTCTCAGCACCTCGAGGCGTGGGTATGTCCAATAACAAGGTACAATCTCCAGCACAGGAATTCAACCTCGAGATGTCAGCCAGATCATTGCTGGCAAAGATCTAAACAGCAAAGCGTACGCCGTACGGAGCATTTCGATCATGCCTCCATAGGAGCCCCACGTGCAAGCAGCCGCTGGTCATCGGCATTTGGACAACGCCAAGGCTCACAATTTTTGACGACGAGTCATCAACATGTAATGGATGCAGCACAGTCTAGTCAGGGTTGATACATTACATACGAGAGCGTAAGTCGAAGAAGCTGTATAACTACACACCTTTCTCCCACCAGTATTACATCTCGACGTCCATTACATCCGTTTGCATCTGTTCCCTGCAGCAATGGCACCACACTCCCGCATATATCTTACTCGGCATGCCCAGGTACGTACCCGAGCCTCGCCAGGTACATCACACTGAACTCACAATTATAGGCCGAGCACAACGTTGACCTGGACTACTCCATACCCGACGCTCCCCTAACGCCACTCGGTAAAAAGCAAGCCGCAGCTCTCGCTCCCAAAATCTCTTCACTCCAGGACTCCGCCCATCTGATCGTCACATCGCCTCTCAAGCGAACCCTCCAAACGACGAAACTCGGCTGGGGACCCGCAGTAGAACGTCTCGGTATCAAGAATGTGATCTGTCTCCCGCAAGCGCAAGAATGCAACGCCTTCCCTTGCGACACTGGCTCTGCGAGAGCTGAGCTGGCTAAGCACCCGGAGTTCAGGGAATTTGACTTGGCTCTTCTCACCGATGACTGGACCTCCAAGCAAGGCTTCTACTCCGAGGATCGCGGTGCCATCGCCAATCGCGCGAAGTGGGTGCGGCACTTCCTCCGCGACCGACCAGAGGAGAATATCGTTCTGGTCGCGCATGGTGACGTGTTGAGGCAGATCACTGCTTCGAGTAAAGGGCCGAGTGAGCACATGTGGCAGAACGCTGAGGTGCGGATCTTTGAGTTCAACCCGGAGCATGTTGATGGTGAAGCGTTCTTGCATCAAAAGGAGGATGTGGCTGCTGCTGGGGGGTATGGGCCAACGAGTAGTAGTGCTGATTTCGATGCATGAGCCGAAGTTCATATATGCTAGACTTAGACTATAGATGAATCGCACATATAGATCGGACCACAAAGACATGATCGTCTACAGCGATCGGAGTGAGATGGCAGATGTGCTCTTACATGTCTGCTTTTGCAGACTCTGTGGTTTCATAGCGAGTGTACTAGGTAGGTAGCGATACACGGACACGTCGCTCTGTGCTTTCACAAGATACTTGATATCTGCATCACAGTCAACGGCACGACCACCGCACTGCATCGATCTTTGCCCTTGTCGATCTGCACCTGTCTCCGAAAAGTATGCCAGGCATGTGATCCACATGTAACAAGTTGCAAGGACATGCTGCGCATATGTGGCGAAGCCACTTCCAACAGCGGTCCATCACACTGTCCACTCACTCCCCATCTCCGTAAAATTTCCTCTCGCCCCACCCACTACCAGTAGTCCCCGCACTCTCCATGCTCCCTCCCATCGCCCCCTCGCCACCCTTTTTCACCTCATCACGAACCTCGCAATCAACAAAGCACTCCCCCACCATCTCCGGTCCCTCCGCCTCAAACTCCCCCATTGCAGTCCCAAACTTCATCCCCACCATCTCAGCCGTAGTCTCCAACAGCGCATCCAAACACAACGCTGGCGACTCAGCGGGCGGACCACGAATTTTGAGCTTGGAGATAAAGATCGTCTCGCTTTCACGGGACTGTACCACCATGGCAGGCGAAGTGCCGAAGAGCTCGCGCTCGAGCTTTGAGCCTGAGTCTTCGCGGCGTGGGGAGTAGGGAACTGTGGACTCGTGGTAGCGAGTCACTGAGTGGGAGGCGAAGATGAGCGCGCGCATGTAGGCGCCGTTGGGGCCGGATGTAAGGAGAAGGTGATCGTAGGGCGAGAGTGGCGTTGAGAAGATTCCCAGGGCTTGGAGATTGGCTGTCGATGCTGTCAGTGATGAGGCCCATCCTGTGTTGCCGAAGATGCGTACCGATAATCTGTGTGCGCAGGCCGGCGACGTCGGGGACGAGGTGATACATCGTTGCTTGACTTGAGACTGTGATCAGGAGAGGAGATAGAAGAGAGTGGTACCAAAGTGATCAAGGTAACAGATCATTGTGTCGACTGCTTTGTACTATGTCTTGCATGAGCAACGCATTGCAGATCTCATGCTATCACGAGCCATTGTCGTGTTACTGTCACATTGAGTGAAGCCAGCGCAGCCATGACTTCGTTCCCATCACTCACTTCGCCCCTTGAGCAGTTTCAGAGGCCTCGTCACTGACTTTTCAGTCGGGCGAGCTCTCGCAACAGTGCCATTGCGTATGTCGCTTTGTTATCGCGCAGCTTGCTTATGAAGGTATTGTAGTTGTTGACGGCAAATGTGGATGAGCGCGCAACCACCACCAATCTACTAAAAGATGAAGAGGTGAGGTCGAGAAGCTGGCGACGCTTGGTAGCGCCGACGACAAGCGAGCCAGTCGCAGCGCGGCAGCGTGGTCGAGATCCAGAGGGAAGGCGCGATGTGAGAATGACAGCAAAGGAAGGAACGCTCACCTACTTGGTCGCTGGTCTTGGCCGAAACGTCGGCTCGAACCAGGTCCCTGGAAGTGAGTGCGTTCTGCACTGCGAGCGATGTCAACGTGCAATCAATGTCTTGTATTGGATACTGTACACCTCTATGGCCGCCATACTGATTGGTATATCCAGCAACCCTGAGAGCTCGGAAGCATCTGCTATCAGCCGCCTCCCCATTGTTTTGCCACTCCCGAACGCCGCGCTCCAAATATCATATGCATCTCTCTCCGTGTCCGGACGCCGTAACCCACAAGAGCTCGCCTCCCGAACTGCTATTCATGATAGCGAGCCTAGAAGTGGTCGACTTCGGCGACATCGGGGTTGAGGCCCAAGATGAAGTCCCTAGTCATCTCGAAGCTCAGCCATGAAGCTGCCATACTTGGCGCAACCTTGAGCAGGTTCGGCGAGATGCCTTTGTACAGGCCCTTCAGGCCTTCCTGTGCCATTATTCTGCGCACAGCGTCGAAGATCGATGTGTATTGATAGCCCATACCGGACATGGTATTGATCTGAAAGCGCCGTCGCAGGACGTCACTGCCAAGGTTGTCAGTGGTACCCAAAAGATAGCTAAGCAAAAGAGACATACAGTGGATATGTGCAAGTCTGCGCCACGGCACCCGAGATCGCTCCAGCTCCAAGCTTGCCAATATTGCTCGGATCTCGCTCTCCTTCCGGGGTGAAGTACGTTCGTACGCTCTCGTAGATCATGAAGTTCAGACCCACGTATGGTGCCACACCTGCGACTGTCGGCACTATGCCGCGGTATAATGCCCCAACACCGCCCTCAGTCCTGTACATGGCCTTCATGACACTCCACATACCGGGCTTCTCTCTTAGCCCCGGAGGAGGAGCTTTTGAACCAGGTAAATTCGGCGATTTCGTGAGAGCGGCGAACGATGCGGTCTGAATCGAGAGTCGCGTCCGCACGATGTCCAGAGGGTACGTGACAGACACCGAAGTTATGCCCGCCATCGCACCGCAAAGCAACCGCGAAACTGGTGTCAAAGGCGCACCAGGCGAAGGCTCGAACCCTTTCTTGTAGATGTTGTAGCTCCCGAACTGCACCGCACTATAAGGCACGATCCGTATACAGTTCGTGCCGTTCCCTGCCATCAGCCCTCGCCATCCCTCCTCTTTCCACATCTTGCCCAGCGCCTTGCCGATGCTCATCTTATACTCCTCCCGCCCGACATTCTGCACTTGGAGCAGGATCTTGAGTCTCTCCAAGGGCGAGACTACAGTCCGGGATATCGCGCCAGCTACGCCACCGGCTATGAAAGAGGCGACTACGGCTTGGGAGACCCATACTCTGAAGGCGGCATAGGGGATTGGTATCTCTGGGGCAGGCTCCATGGACAGCATGCCCTGGGCGGCCTGTGAGGCGTCGGGAGGTTCCGATGGGGACGGTATGGGTTCGCGGGAGCTCATTGTGATCGGTGAAAAAGTTGCGGCTTCATCGAACGCGTGCGACTAAGTCGCAATGGGTGTCCGGAGCTTTGTCGCGTGGGTGATGTAGAGTTAAAGGCGCAGGGCGGTATCATCGAACGACTCTTGGATTCCGAGTGCGTGGCCTGAGCGGGAAGTCGAAGATCAGCAGCCAGTATGTGTGGGAGGCTATGGTCGTATGGGAAATTCCTTAGGGAGTCATGTGCATTTACATGTGATGTCGCTCATTTGTCTGAAGTCTCGTAGAAACGCAGGGTTTCGGCTGACCCGAAGCTTAAATTTTGGGTGACCTTTGCGAAGACCACTTCCAAGTTGCTCTTCTCTTCCACCTGGTTGTCCACGAGGTCAACATCGCATGGAAAGGCGATAGACCTCTATCAATAGCCTGCGCAATAGGAACGTTACACATGTCGTCGCCATGCTGACTGGCCTCACGGCGCCCTCGCCACCGCGCCCCTTTCGGCAGCGTCTCAGCCTCCTGAGCGAATGTTTGTCACCACTCAGCAGCGGCGGTCTCTAGTGCCTTGGAGCCTGGAGCGCAGATAGCAGCAGTGAACGCATTCTCATCGTCGGCAGAGATGGCGCTGTCGATGGCATGCAGAAGTCACGAGTCATTACACACCGCGCGTACAGGCCCACTGATGCCGTGTCCACCTGCCCACATACTAGGGCAGGTAGAACCATCTCCATAGACGAGATGGTGGAGCAAGAAGCAGGCGAGTATGAAGTCTTTACTTTCGAAGCACATTACGATTATCATAGATCTTACATCCCTTTCCGTCCATTCTTCTTTCATTCCACAGGGAGAAGTACGAAAGTCTGAGCCATGAGCCGTGGAATTTGACATCGCTAGATCATCTCCCCTTAGACGGGCTCTGGCTCTGTCGTGATGTCAGCACCTTGCGCAGGTAAGTGAAAGACATGTCACAACTAACATTGCGACTCTTCTCCGGACTCTTCTCACGCCCGAATTGCGGTTCGGCAGGACTCTTGGACTACGCGTTCACGTCAGCGACTGCGAAACAAAAAGCGAAGCCGCCCGTGTTGACTTACCGGTGACCGCTTATTCTCCTTCTGCGGGCTGGCAGACTGTTGTAGGTCCTCGTCCGCGATGTCCACTCCCCATCATCGTACACGTAGCAGACAGTCGCTCACCCTCCCAGTCAGTGCCCCCACCGCGCTCTGCGCAAGACTCCCGACAGTCTCAACGACAGCCTGCGCACCGCTCCCAACCTTCTCAGCGAAGCTCTCGACTTCTTGGCCCTTCTTGCCCATTACCTTTTTCGCGCCCTTGTTAGCCACGTCCTTGACATTCTCCTTGACGCTACTATCGTCGCCGAATTGGCTGACACACGGCTGTTCACGGCACTCGTAGTGCGCACGGTTGCAGCACTTTGTTCCCCTGCGCCAATATTGCTGGGGCTGCGAGATTGTCTGGCTCACCTTTTCGGCCGCCTTCTTGATAGCCGGCTTCGCTTTCGCGGCAGCTTTCTTGACGGCAGGCTTGGCTTTCTTCTCGACTTTCTTCGCGGCTGGCTTAGTCTTCGCGACAGCCTTCTTCGCAGCGGGCTTAGCCTTTGCTGCAGCAGTCTTCGCAGCTGGCTTCGCTTTGGACACGGCCTTCTTCGCCGCAGGCTTCGCCTTAGCAGCAGCTGTCTTGGCTGCTGGCTTCGCAGCAGCAGCCGCTTTCTTGGGCGCAGCCTTCTTCGGCGCGGCCTTCTTCGCGGCAGGCTTCTTCACCCTAGCATCCTTAGCAGCAGGTGCCTTCTTCTTCTTCGGCTTCGCGGCGACAGACTTCGCTCCAGCCCCAGATCCGGACTTGGCATTTTTCGCCGCGGCAGCGTCGGTCGTATTCGTCTTAGCCTGACGCGTGGGAGCCTTACGGGTTCCCTTCTTCGGCGAGCCCTTCTTGCGTGCGGCCTTCTTAACGGCCGCCTTTGGTTTCGCCGGCGAATTAGGAGCCATCGTGGTATAGGACTCGAAGCGACTGGGAGGGACGTCAGTTACTTGGCCTTAACTGCAATCATCCGCAGTAGGATGTGGACGGCACGCGACTTCGACCGGGCAACGTGACTGCTCGAGCTTGCGAAGGGGCTGGAAGATAACTAACGGTAGTGCGCAGACTGGTACTGAGTCTCTGCGTGGACCACCTTGCATCCGCATAGCCGTGCGGAGATGAGATACACTGAATGACCAATTGGTAAGGACAGCGAGCGGTATGTTTGATGCTAGCTGGACAGATGTGACCTTGACGAAGTTGCCTGGTGCGATGAAGGCAAGGCTAGCGTCAAGGTCACGAGGCACGCTGGAACATAAACAAACTCTCCAATCTGCATGGTCTGGCTCGTGTGATGTTTTGGAGTCCGGCTTCTGCGGAATGCTCAAATTTCTATTACCGCAATTTTACTGCGAAGTCTATTTCGCATTCCATCCAAAACGCCGGTCATCTTCATCTATGGTACCCTCTTCGGGCCGCATCAAAGCAGCAATGCTATTGCCCATTGATCGCGGCCTTCGATCGACTCATTCTCGAGTTCATGAACGCGAAGAAGCTCACGGGCGAAGCAGATATGCCCATGCTGTAGATGAACCTGCTCGCCAGGAAGGAGCCGAAGATGGCTTTGAGGTAGTTGATCGGTACCTGCGCACCACCAAATTAGCAATCAGAATCGCCACAGCACGTTAAGACGAGAATAACTTACTCTCTCCATAATCTTCTCCAACCCAATCTGCTGCAACAACAGCTGCGGCAACGCATCACTCAACACACTCCTCCGCAGCTCAACATTATCCCACAACTCTGTAGCCTGCAACTCCTCATCCATCCTCGTAATAGCCACACTTAGCCGATCACTGAGAATACTCCTGCTCTCTCCCGTAGCCTCGCCCTCCCGCCACAACACCTCAAACTCCAGCCTCGCGTTCTCCCGAATCGTAGCTTGCACTTGCCTCACGTACTCCTCGTAGAAAGCTGGCACGGTGCCATCGGGGCGGACACACATATGTTCTATGAAGCCTGCGTCGTCGAAAGAAAGACTTGCGAGGACTTCGAGCGAGGAGGACGTGACGCCGCCTTTATTCGCGGAAGCGTCTTTGAAGATCACCGTGCCGGCTTTTTCGAGGCGGAGCTTGGCTTCTTGTGTGATGAACAGGTTCGCGCCTTCGACTATGTACGGGATGCAAGGTTTGCCGCCTTTGATCAGCTTCGTGGCGGTGGAGAAGTCTATGCTTTCTGGTCTGCCGCCGCAGGGGACGAAGATGTCGTAGTGTTCTTGGTTGCGGAGGTGGAAGGTGTTGCGGAAGGTGGTGCCGTTGTTGATTACTTCGCCGGAGGGAAGGGTGAGGTTGGAGTCTTCGACTAGAACGCGGTAGCCTGCGGAGCTGAGCTTCGAGGCGGCGAAGTCGGAGATCATCTTTCGGTTCTTTGCTAGACGCAGGAGCTCGGTACGGTCTAGACCGTTGGGGTCGACGAGTACGCCGGAGCCGTCGACGATGGCTACGTACTTCTCGTTGCTGAGAAGGATCTCGTTTGAGCCCAGATCGCCATCTGGACCACCTGTCTGCAGCTTGCGGACCTCACGCTCGTCGAGATTGAGCTTACGGTAGATGCCCAGCACGTACTCACGCACACTAAGCGTGGTCATGCCGTAGCGATCGTGGGGGATGCCACCGAGCTTGGGAGACTTGCCAGTGAAGAAGGACTTCCACCAAGGTGCGCCGCGAATGCGAGCATGCTCTGTTGCCCAGTCGACGAGATCAGCGGTGTTCTCATCAGGACCCATGAACAAGATCTCCTCTTTGCCGTGAAGGTCGACGATCGGGTCTTTGATGCCAGGACTTGTAGGTGGCAGCAGCAGGTCCATGACCGAATCGATGTACTTCTCGAACGCCACTCGAGCCTTGTCTTGGTGCAAAAAGTCTAGTAAGATGACACCCTTGCTGCCGCCTTCCGGGATATCTTTGTTCTTCTTTTGCTGAGTATTGGCCAAATTGTAGTTCTCGTCGAACATCGACCGAGCGTTGATGCCATACGCTTCGCGGCTCCTAGACTTGACGATGCGAATGCCACCACGCGCGATGTCGCGGAAGCGGAGATGGAAGCCTCTGAATTCCGAGCTGATCACCAAGAACATGCCGTAGAGTGGTTGTGCATACTCTTCGACGGGCAAGAACGTTGGATTCAATCGGAACGACAAAGCGACTTTGGTGGGTGTGTAGAAGTTTGTCTTCAGCACGGAGCTGTTGAAGACTCGGAAGGCGGTCATGACCATCTCGTGGTGCTCATTGACGGCGGTCTTTGAAATGAGCCCAGCCAGCTCAGAGTCCGTAAGTGCTCTATCGATCGTCATCCGCTGATACGAAAGAGTCGGGAGGAAGTTATCCTCCTCGCCACGCGTCTGAACGTAATGCGTGTTGGCGAAAGCTAAGTACAGTGGGCGGACGAGATCGGGGTACTGATTAATGATCTCGAGGATGTAGTCTGCGGTGAATGTCTCGTTTCTCAGGCGCTTCTTCAGCTTACCCAGAATTTCGGCATGTGCGTTGTTGTTGCTATCGAGCATCGTTGCCAGTGTGTTATACTCGCTCCCCAGACGGTTAAGAAAGTGCTGCACGAAGATCCAGACGCAATGAGCGTATATCGACTCCTGCAACGACATCTTTCCGGCGATGAAGTGCGCCTGAAACTTGTTCTGTGGTATGCAGTACAAAAGTGAGATCTCCTTTGTGATCTGGTGGATGCTGGCTTCGATCGGAGGGTGCTTGCTCGTGCTGTTTGGCGAGGGTCTAAGGTAGATCGACATGATTGTGATTCCATTTGAGAACTGCTCAACGTACTTCCTCGAAGACGTCAGGCCGTAGTAGTGGTAGAGGTTGCTCAGTGCAGAGAACAAGCCCAAGGCACTACCTTGCTTGAAGCCTACGATAAGTCGCTTCTCCCGCTGACCCTCGACGTCGTACATATCGATCACGGGTCCAGTGCGCTGGACAGCTTGGTCCATGATCCCCTGGTACACCTGCTTCGTATTCTTGGTAGTCTTCTGCAGGAACCTCTCGTCGCCAAGTACTTCAATCCTCGTCTCACCCACTTCGGGCGTCTTGTTCTTGAAGCTCGCCTGGTACACGAAGTAGCACCTGATCGACTGCACCGCCGCATCCGAGCTTGTTGCCCTGAAGGTCTCCACCCGGAAGCTCTTCGCGCCTCGACTTCCGTCCAGGTACTTCGTCTCCAGCCTCTCCTCGTACTTCGGTCCACCAGCGTTGGTAATTCCTGGCGTGCTCGTATCGATGTACACCGCATGGTCCACATCCTCCTTATCCAGCTGGATCTGGATCGGTCCGTCTCCACCTCCTCTGGCATAAGCAGCGACCTTCGCAGCCCAAAGCGAGTGGATGTGGCTCGCAATCGCCGCTACAGTCTCTGTGCTGAAATACATATCATCGATCCCCAGGGCGTTGTAGAACCATTCCGTCTCGGTCTTCACGAAGTCCTCTGGGATGAACTCGGCAGCGTCTAGCTCGGTCATGACATCCTCCATCTGCTTTGCTTTGCCCTCAAATTTTGGTGCGACATAGCCGCTGCCGCTCTCATGCAGGACGTGCGGGTTGGGAGAGCCTGGCACACCGAGATGTGTAGGCTGAGGGGAGGGGTGTCTAGAGGGTTCGCGGATGACGGTGTCGAGGAGCTTGTTGTGCGCTTGTGTGGTGCCATTTGCGCCGTTCGGTGTAAGTGAAGCCATGGCTGCAGATTCTGCTCTCGACGAGCTTGGTAGTAGGTATTTGAAGTCCGGAGCTCAGTCCATGGAATGTCTTCCTGGAGGAGATCTGACACAGTCGGGAGAGCTACGGTTTGGTAGTAGAACCGAATCGTCAGAGTCTTACGAGTGAATCGTCACGCTTTGAGGCGGCCCGACACGTATAAGTATAGCTTTCTAATACCTCAGCCTTCCGAGTACTTGGGAGGGTCTCAAGCAAGACAGCCTTACCACCCAATCGCGGGAGTAAGCTCTTATCGAAGGCGGTGACACGGGAGAAGGATTGTGGAAAACGGTGCAAGGAGATCTTCGCTCAATACCTCTATGTTCCTGTGTGGGTGGTGATATTCTGTCCTACCAACCACTTGCGTGCTATTCGCAATATCAAGGTCATCAGCTGTTCTGCGATAAAAACATCGCGGCAACAGTCGGCACAGTACGAGCTTGGTGCGCTAGCAACATGCGCCTCCTCGGCCACGCATCCGGTACCTGGATGCGAAGGGAATCGGGTGAGCTGTGCCTGCAGATCATTTTTAGTACACGAGACCTGCGTAGTGGCGTCCCCTCACGTGCACAGCAAAAGCTGCAATTGTGCAGTTCATCGAATCGATGCTGCGGGCATGACACATGCCGGCAATGGTACGGACACATGGGTACATCGTTACGTCAAATCTTGCCGCGTCAAAGCCCAAGCACAACGATGCCGACGACTTCTACTCCATGTATGCGAGCAGGTGATGGTAGCTGATACGCACTTGTCGGGCCGTTGAGACCAATGGCTTCATTGTTCCACAGCTTTTCCTCCTGGTCCACTACAGCGCACACTGCGTCCCATTCATAGTACAAAACGGCATCTGAATCGGCTCAGCCCTCACCCCTCTTGCGACAAGCCTTTCCCTCATCTCACTCAGCCTAGGACTCGCTGTAATCTGACTCCGATTCTGCCCAAATTCATCCTTAGCCCCAGACCACAGCACCTCCCCAGCCGCACAAGCCCTAGGCCAAACCATCTGGTCCAGATTGACAGCATCAGTCTGCTCGCTCCAGATGTGCGCTTCCCCGCCAACGACAAACTGCGTTGCATTGGCTGGAACACCAGACAACGGATCGTAGGAGTACATCACCCGCCAGTTGTGGCGAGGAGAGCAGTAGTCTGGGTAGGGCCAGTATTGTGCTGAAGAAGCACCGGGCCGGAAGTCGAGCCATTGGCCTTGGCCACAGTCGAGGTACCAGTAGTTGTAATTGCCAGCTATGACTCTGTAGCCTTTGCTCGCTATGGCTGCGACGTTCTCGTCGCTCTGCCAGCTGTTGATCAGCGTTTGGGAGGGGAGAGTGAGGTTCCAGGTGAGGAGCATTTCTTCCCAGACTAGGGGTGTGAAGTTTGCGGCTACAATTTGGGCCATGTTGCGGTCCATGAACTTCTGTATCAGAGGTTGCAGTATCTCAGTGGAGTTCGAGCCGACTGTATCGTCGAGATTGTAGGCGTTGAGGTTCACTTCGTCGCCGCCGAGATGGAAGTATTGAGTCAGTGGTTTCAGACGCGGAAGCAGATCATCGAATAGCTTCTCCAAGAACTCGTACACAGCAGTCGAATTCAGCTTGAGCGTGCCAGACGGCGGCTCAGCAGCATAGGTATCCCAATTCGGTAGTACTTCGAATGCAGCAATCAGCTCCGGATGACTGAACGCAATTGACGAGGTGTGACCTGGCTGGTCGATCTCCATGACCACCTGCACACCCAGCAAAGAGCCATACTCCTGCAGCGCCCTCACATCCTCGGGCGAGTACTTTTGGAACCCAATATATGCACCCTTATCAGCCAGCTCCGGCATCGACGGAATTTCCAATGGCCATGACTGCGAGTCTGTAATGTGCCAGTGCAGGCGATTGAATTTGCTGTAAGCCAAGGCGTCAACAGTGCGGTACAAATCGATCATCGGCTTGAACGTCCGCGAAGTGTCAACATTAAGACCTCGCCACGCGAACTTCGGAGCGTCGGTAATTGACACGGGCGCGAGGCTCGTGTATGCTCCGCCATCAGTATGCTCGAAGAAGAGCTGGGTGAATGTCGTCAAGCCGTACGACAGTCCGATCGAGGACGAAGATGTGATGGTTACATCACCGCTCTCTGTCACGGCAAGTGTGTATGCCTCACTCACGCCCCCCAGCGCCGGCTTGAGGATATCTGCGGGATCCGTGGCGTTCTGCTGGAGAGAGATGCTCTTGACGAAGAGCTTATCATTGCAGTCCGGCTCAAAGTCCGAGAACCTTGGATGGAACTTCCACGGCACGAAGAGCTTGCCGAACAGTGTATCATGAGTCCTTTGGATCGCATTGGAAACGATCTGATGTGTAGCTGAGTTATTACCACTCCACGAAGAGTGATAGGTGATCAATGATTTCTGCAAGTAATGAGATGAGTGAGGGTCAGGCTGAGTGCCCACCGGAGAAGATTCAAGTACCTGTCCCGCGCCGTTGTAGGTGATCTTTATACTTGGGTCGATCCAAAGCCTTGTGTTGCCATGAGTGTACGTAGACGGTAATGGCCAAATAGCCCAAGCAGTGGGAAGGCAGAGGATACTTGTGAGTAGAAGCCGCATGATGGCGATTTATAGAGTTGTAGAGAAGACCAGGAAGGTCACTCAGAACCCAGTTCAGGCAGACCAATGGTTATGTACTCAACAAGTCTATTCGCATGGCACCCCGGCTCGTCTTGGTACTTCGGGCTTCCTGCTATCACAGCCTACTAGTGCTAGCAGAACGCTGCGGGGTTACGTTGTTGATGCTACTGTGTCGATGTCTCACACTGCATGAGGTGGAGTCTGTTCTGACGTACGGTGCTCTGCTGACAAGACGCAAGGCTACCTCACTTGCCTGCTGGTTGTGCTTATCTTTGCATCGCATCGCATCGTGTCCATGTGCATGTGCTTGTGCTCGTACCGACCTCGGAAGCGACTGTGATTGTCGCTGCAGTTGTACAAGGACATGAGACGAGCACAAAAGTCAAAAGAATTGACGGAAGGCGCCCCGATCGAGCTTGCCTGTTGCCATGACATCAATCGCCGAACGCGACTCGACAAAAGTCAATTGCCAAACAGTTCTGTATGAACAGCATATTCTTATCAGCTGTCAAGCAATGCAGAGCAGGACCAGCCTTACGGATGAGGTTGCACATGAGGTCGTCTCTCGACGGGAGCCCTGCAGTGCAACCTGATAGCCGAATCTGCTACGCCCACCCCGGCACTGCAAGCCGGACAGCTACATCGTACATTTGAGCGCCATCTCACGAGGCTTCCTCTTGTACATGGGCTCAAACGGTATGTAATGTTGCACTACACGACCTGTTGGTAGTATATTACAAGGCCAACTTTTTATGCGTATACTGCCTTCCACCGCTCCCATACATGGCCGCACCCTGCCCATTACCAGCAAGACGATACTCATGGATCATCAGTCCCTCGAGTCCCACAGGTCCCCTTGCATGCACTTTATTGGTGCTGATACCGACCTCTGTACCGAACCCAAACCTCATGCCATCGCAGAATCGCGTGCTGCAATTCCAGAACTTGCACGCAGAGTCGACTCCATTGCAGAAGCGGTCTGCGACTTCTTTGCTCGCTGTGATGATGGCGTCTGTGTGGTGAGAGCCGTGCTTGTTAATATGATCTATGGCTGCGTCGACGGCCGATGTGGAGCTGCCCGAGCCCGAAGGGATAGTGCATATGGCGATGACAAGGTCGAGGAACTCGGTCGCGAAGTCGGCGTCGGAGGCAGCTGTGATGCTGTTATGATTGCTAGCCTCCAGCTTCGCCTCGAGCGCTTTCTTCGATGCTGAATCACAACGCAAGCTCACACCCTTGGCGATCAGGGCAGACGCAACGTCTGGCAGCACCGTGTCCAGCACATCTTCGTTTACAAGTAAAGTCTCCACTGCATTGCACGCTGCCGGGTAGTCCGTCTTCGAATCGACCACGACATCCACGGCCATTTTCTTGTCAGCGTCCGAGTGGATATAGAGACTACATAGACCGTCCGCATGACCCATCACGGGCATGTGTGCTTTGCGCTGGCAGTAGCTTACGAGCTCGTTCGAACCACGTGGGATCACCAAGTCGATGTACTTGCTAAGCTCTAGTAGTGAGTCGATCGCATCACGGGTCGCTACCAATTGTATCGAATCGTTGGGCACCTCAGTCCTGTCCAGTGCTTTCGAGATGACCGATGCGATGACCTTGAAGGACTCCGTCGACTCCTTGCCACCCTTGAGGATAGCTGCGTTTGCTGACTTGATTGCGAGCGATGCGATATTTGCAATGACTTCAGGCCGTGCTTCGAATATGATGAGGAGCACACCGATGGGACACGTCTGTCGTTGCAAGATGAGGCCGTTGTCAAGCTCTGTTCGTAAGTCCACCCTGCCGACTTTGAACAGTCAGCAGGGTGAGCAAGCTGAAAGAAAATCGTATTGAGGGAGCAAGACACAAGAAAGTAACATAGTTTACTTACCTGGGTCGTCGAGATCTCTGACATCTCGTATGCCCTGCAGCATGTCGTCGAATTTGCCTGGTCTTGAGAGATCCAGTCTCTTGACTATGCTAGGGTTGAGGTTGCCGTCCTTCGCAGACTGCTTTGCAAGCTCGAGATCTTTCGCGTTGGCGGCGAGAATATCGTCCCGTGCAGCAGCAAGTCCATTGTAGACAGCATCCAGTGCACTATTCCTCGCTGCTGTAGAAAGTGTCGCAAGCTTTCGTGAAGCGGTCCTCGCCGCACGAGCAGCGTCTTCGGGCGAAGCGTTAGTGAGGGACATTCCGACCTGGTCTCCTCCCCACTGCTGCCTCGTTATGGTATTTGGAAGGATCTCTATGATATCCGCCAGTATACACGAAACTGGATCAAAGACTCACATTTCGGCATCGAAAAGTGCTGCCGGCTTCTAGCGTGCGCGGGCCACGCCTTCCCGCTCCGCAGCCACAGCCGCTGTCCGGCCAACCACCTCGACCCAGCCATCTTCTCGTCCTGCCAGCAAATCACCACACCGCAGCCCTGCTACTAGCAAGCAGAAGCTTGCATACAGCCCGTCAGCACACACATTGTGACGCATCCAGTCCATGAAACAGTAGGTGGCTGGGCAGAAGCCTAGCCTTTGCCATAAGGTGTTTCCTTCCCTCGGGATTTCTTACATGCACACCCGCCTTTCTGTGTTCACACACATCCGAAGACACCTTCAGCACAGCAAACATTCGTCGCAGCATCACTACAATGCTCTCGATCACAAGTATGCTCGCCATGCGGTCGTCACTGCGACTGTCACTTATGGCCACCATCACAGCAATCCTCTTCGCAGGACCATCATACCAGCAGACCTACAGCTCCTGCAACCCTACACAGCAGACGTGCCCGGGAGACATTGCGCTTGGCCGTGCGACAGCAGTGGACTTCCGGTCTGGCCCCTCGAGCGAGTTCACAGCACAAGGCAACCCGACGTACGACTCGAACGGCGTCTCATTCACAGTTGCAGGGCCGGGGCAAGCACCACAGCTTAACTCGAATTGGTATATCATGTTCGGTCACGTAGAGGTGGTCATGAAAGCAGCGCCAGGAAGAGGCATTGTCAGCTCGTCGGTACTGCAGTCGGACGACCTGGATGAGATAGACTGGGAGTGGCTGGGCGCACAGAACGACCAAGTACAAAGCAACTATTTCGGCAAGGGTCAGACGACGACATACGACAGAGCTGCGACACATGCAGTCAGCAGCACACAAGGCAGCTTCCATACGTACACGATAGACTGGACGGAGAACCGCGTCGTCTGGCAAATCGACGGGACAACAGTGCGAGTACTCAACGCGAACGAGGCCAATGGCCAATTCCCTCAGACACCTATGCAGTTCAAGCTAGGCGCATGGAGTGGAGGTGATCCAGGCAACCCAGAAGGCACAGTCAGCTGGTCTCAGGGTCCCACAGACTACTCCACCGGCCCCTTCACAATGGTCGTCCAGTCCTGCTCAGTAGTCGACTACTCCACAGGTACGAAGTACACTTACGGCGACACCAGCGGCGCTTGGTCGAGCATCATGTCCGAAGGTGGCGCCGTGAATGCCAACGCGGGCGCAGCGAGCGGTACCAACGCTGCGGCACCAGCTATCACCTCCATGTCAAATGGCAATATTGTGCCCTTTTCGGGCACCCACCGAAGCGACTCCAGCAACGCTGTCACACCGAGTGTCTACCCCTGGATTCCCCAAGCAACGACCCTCAGTTCAGCGACAGTCTCCTACACGACTCTCCCCGGCCTGCCCTCAGGCTGGACGATCAGTGGCTCAGGCAAAGTGGTACCGCCTGCCAGCGCTGCGCCAGTGAGTAAGTCCCGAACCCCACATTACCCCTTAGCACAGTGCGCGCACAGCTTTACATGAACACCAGCTAACGGTTTCATCAGTCGACGTCCCCTCCATCGCCCTACTCATACTCCTCAGCAGTCTCTGCAGCGGGCTTCTGCTCGGCTTCAGGATATGAGCTTACTACTGGCTATGACCAACGCGGATTTCTGACTACGGCCTCGATACCCATCGGCATCTCGACTGGCTTTGATGATCGCGGGTTTGCGACGACGATATATCCAAGTAATTGCGTGGCGAAGAATCTGCCCATGGCTGCGGGTGACATGTTGGGAACGAACAGTGCGGTGACAAGTGCAGCTACCACGACAGGAGTTGTGGTTGTTATGACTGTGCCAGGGAAGTCTGAAGGGAAGAGACATGCCGCAGAGTGGATGGGGAGTGGCGCTGCTGCTGTAATGGCTGTTGGATTTGCGGCTGTGGCTGCTTTTGCATAGAGAGGAACGGGAAAGAGGTGGCCAAGTGCTGGTAGCCTTCTGCGTTGTGCGGCGTGTGAAAATGGGACATGGGAAAGACATAGATACCCTATTGAATTGTACTGCATCTTCACATTAAATTGTTCGAGTGGCATCGCTTCACTATATGTAGCATTTCCCAAACTCCAGAGAGTGGTAAGAGTCAATCCGGTAGCCAAGAGAGCGCCCTGAAGTCCGTCACGAGTCTTATCTCAACACGTGACAACGTGCCCTCGACGCGATTTCTCTGTTTACTTTCTTCACGCCACTCTCGTCATCACGTTGAAACCCTCGAACTCTGCTGCCACACCAACCTGCAACTCCTCCCGATGATCGACGCGTTGTCAAGCTCGGGACATGGCATCCCAACGCGCAACGCGTCCAGGGCATCGGCATCGGTCGCAGGGCTGTTAATCGGAGACACGGCAGGCTCGATGTGGACAAGGCGCTGAGATCTCGAAGTTTGGGACTTGTTCCACAGGAGGGTCGTAAGGTGGAAAGGGGATTGGCAATATTGGGGAGAGGGGGAGGCTCGTGAGATCGAGAGGGTGATGATGTAGACGGTGACGTTGTGGTGTGATGATGGAACGATGGATGTGAATCGCAGAGATGGATGTGTAATGTTGATTTCGAGGTAAACAAACCAGGGCTTGGTGGCAAAGTCGTGGCGACTCCTACTCGTGTATGTAGACGGTGGCGAGTGTAATAGTCAACAGCCCTCTCCAAACCATGCTGCATACTTTGATACATACGCAGGGTCTCATATAGTCGCGTGAGCTTGCGACGTGGCCCTTTGATCTTGGTAGGGTCAACCGTTCTGAGATCGTGTGGCTGTGGATCGAGTCTGTGATTGGTGCGGAACCTTCCGTGAAGTCCCTTCCTTGAGAGAACAGTCTCGCGACGCAACTTCCAAGTGAGACTATGCCGATCACCATCAACAAGACCGACTTCACCTCTCCTGCGAGCAAGCGTGTACAGTCTCACATACTCCGCCGCTACCGTACATGCGCTGTCCATACCTCCGAGATCCCCACCTCCGTACACACACTGCCGAGCAGCAGCTGACGCGTGTGTACACCGCACTGCATTCCGCGGCTTCAGCACACCCTCGACGACATTCGCACGATCAGCATTGTCCATTCTTATCGCATTGTCTCGAGCACATTCCCGCCATCTTTGCATCACCGATACCGCACCTGGTTTTGAGCGCACACCATCACATTGGGCCTCCCGCACTGCGACACGCGACTCTGGAAATCCAGTGAGACCGCCACAAACCTGTTGCCTGAAAGGAGACCTCACTGCGTCAGTCGTCGCCTAAGAGATCAAACCTTCGACATTGGGTCGCATCCGAATGGCTAGGCAGTCATAGTACATAAACAACAGTGCGCCCCTCATCCGCACCGACCTCGACACCGCGGCCCCAGATGCCGCCGTGATTCACCATGGAGTTCGAAATATCCCCTACGCACCATTCAGCCGGCACTGCTGCGCATTTGCTTTCCCCTACACACCACAGTACGATCGAGTCTATCAGACAGCTACGTCGGACACTGTCGCGTTCGCCTTCGAAGCCCGCGCGCTTCCAATTGTTCACGCGCTCATCCGCCACCACAGCAACAACAATCAACAACGTCCCCGCCTCGCCATCTGCACTTTCGCGTGCTTACAGCGCCGAGGGACCAGCCGATCTCGCGCCAAAGTCGAGATTTTCAGTGAAGCGCAGTGGCACGCGCCCGTCACTGCGCAAAGTCTCGCCCAATAGTCCACTCAGGCGCGCACTTAGCGATAACACCAACCAGCCGAATGTGCGTCAGCCAGCCGTGCGGCGCACGTCTGCAGAGGTGGATCAGGAGAACATGGACTGTGGCAGCGATACACCAAAGAGAGCCGAGTCGCGGTTCGACGAGCCGATCAAGTTTGATTTCAGTAAAGCACGAGTAGACGCCCACCTGCAACCGGTGCTGCGAGAGCACTTTCCGCCTAAGTCGAGTCCACTGAAGCGGAGTGACGGAGTCATGAATTTGGAGGTGGCCAGTATGAGCAGCCCACGCGCCAAGCGAAGGAGTTTACACGGTACTGGGTCATTCGGTGGCGACTTCAATATCTTTGACCAAGGTGGAGATGGCACTTCGCATGACTCGATGGAGCACTTCGAGAAATCAGAGAGAGAGGATAGTAAGACTGGCTTCTCGACTTGGCCAGATCACGTCGCGCAATCTCCTCACAGGCGTCCATTCGGGCTGCGCAAGTCGACTCTCCAGCAACGGGTCGGAGTGGGACGCACGCGATTGTTCACGGATGCGCCAAACGAGCTCAACGCGCCCCAGCCATCGGCACGCGCGAGGGCCCGCTACTCACTTGATGGAGCACTACCATTGCGAAGCGCGGACATGGACTCACCGTTCCGCCGCAGCGGTATGATGGATCCGCCTGTGCTGTTTGCTCAGCCAGGACAGAAGCTGTACCAGTCAGCGCCAAAGCCCCACCCACTTTCTCAAGCATTGACGCCTTCGTCCTCGAACTCGAGTATCACGCATGAGGAGTCCAACACACCCAAAGCGCCGATCGCGGCCTCTTTCGCAAAGCCAGATCTTCAGAAGCCTTCGGTCAACTTCGCCAAGTCGTTGCCCATCGGCGCACTGCGTCCCGAGAAGAAGGCAGCCAATGCAAGTGCCGGATCGCAGGACTTTGCCACGCCAGATGCGTACCGCATGCCGAGACCAATGCCACAAGCATTCATGTCGACTGGGCTGATCTCCAAGCGAAACCGTAGTGTCGACTTGCCGGCAGTATCGTTCGGTGCCTCTGGACCGATGCCGGACACTCCATCTAAGAAGACTACCATCGTGTTCGCCGGTACACCAGCGCCAGCGTCAGCACTTGGCAAGGTCGCGCAGCCACTGCATGAATTTGGCAGTCCGACTACGCCCTTCAATGGTCGTATCTCGAAGATGTCGGCCGGCTCATTCGGCAAGGCCTCGAACATCTTCGGGTCGAACGCGCCACAACTCACCCGACGTGGCAGCTTCGTCAGCATCAATGGCGACGACTCTAACAGCTCGCCGACGCAGCACATGGATGGTCATTCGAGTGCTGACGATCTGCCGCCTACACCGACCAAAGCTACAACGACCATCGCTCGGCCGCAATCTAAGGGAGGCAAGAGCAATAGTCTGAGAAGCAGCCTGTTCGGCAGAAGGACATCGATCGGCCTCGACACATTCCTGCCACCGGACGCCGAGCAACAGTCTCCTGAAGAGGAGCTCGCCAGTAAGTATCCACCTTTACTTCATTCCCCATTCGTGCCGAAGTCGACTAAGGCAACCCCAGCCTCAGTCCACTACGTGCAGCCTGCAATCACGGTCAACAGCTGTGACTCATCTTCGCCATGTCGTGGGAGAGGGCGCCACAATCGACAGCGCTCCCTGCCATCAGATGTGGCGACGAATGTGTCACGGCTTCATCCGATCACTGCTCGAAATGTCACTCCTGTCCGACCAGCATATACTAAGACATCCATATCAGCTCCGGACCTCAACGCAAGCTTCGACTCGAGCATGAATCACTCGCCACACACACCATATGAGTCCAACTCACCGCCAGATGCCAGCAAGCTCTCCATCTCGGCTGAGCACAAGTCCTCGCTGTTCCTGCCCACGGATACATTTCCGCCAGCGACGCCGACGGGTCCTCGAGATTCGTACAATGCGAGCATGGGGCAGAGCAATGCTTCCTCAGGCTACTTCGCGAACGACGTGGATACTTCTCTCACAGCTCGCTTCGGCCAGGTGACCAGCTTTGGCATTGGCGAATTCTCCCAAGTTTACCGAGTAGAGAAGCCAGTGCGTCCGCAGGGAACATCGCCAAGAGGCTCCTCTCACAGCGTATGGGCTGTTAAGAAGTCTCGTCGTCCTTACACTGGCAACAAAGACCGTGCGCGTAAGATGCGCGAAGTGCAGCTCCTGCAGCAACTCCGCGGTCACGAGCACATCATCGCCTTAGTCGACACCTGGGAAGCGAAGAACCACCTATACATTCAGACCGAGTTCTGTGAAAACGGCAACATGAAAGACTTTCTCGCGCAAGCCGGCTACAAGGGCCGGCTGGACGACTTCCGCATCTGGAAGATCATGCTCGAACTCGCCGAAGGCATCAAGTCCATCCACGACGCCGATCTGATACACCTCGATCTGAAGCCAGCAAACGTCTTCATCGACTGGGAAGGCGTACTCAAAATCGGCGACTTTGGTCTCGCATCTCGTTGGCCCGCACCACCAGATCTCGACGGCGAAGGCGACAGAGAGTATATTGGCCCCGAAGTGCTGTGCGGGCGCTTCGACAAGCCAGCCGACATCTTCGCGCTTGGTATGATCATGCTGGAGATTGCGGGCAATATCGTCCTACCCGATAACGGCGCCTCGTGGCAGCGTTTAAGGGCTGATGATTGGACGGATGTGCCGAGTTTGACTTGGAGTAGTGATAACAACATGCTTCGGGATGAGGATGGAGCGCCGATTGCGAGTCGTCGTCAGTCGGAGGTGTATGTGACGAATGAGGACGATGACCTGGACTTCTTGCGAAGGCCGTCGCCGAAGGCTGCGAAGGTCGAGAGGAGTAATGATCTGGTGCAGCCGCCGAACTTCATGGTTGATCTCGCCGATCCGGCTTCGCTTGATCGGGTCGTGCATTGGATGCTCTCTGCCAACCCGAACGCGAGGCCAGCTGTTGATCAGCTACTGACTGTTGAAGGCGTGCAGTGGGTCCAGCAGCGGCGACGGGCAGGTGCCACAGTATTCGAAGGCACCTGGGGGCCAGCCGATGACGTGCTGGGAGTGGGATTCGATGCGGACGTCGAGATGACCGACATCTGAGTGAGCGGGAGGAGCAAGATGGAGAGGAAAAACTGCTTTGGGTATCGCTATTCGACGATGATGTGTTGAACGGCTGGCCACTCTGCTCATGACTTTTACGACACGGAACGGGATGGAACGGATTGGGTTGGCGTTGGATGCGGATTGCTTTTCACGGATGGCCTTGGGAACAGGAAAGGCTTTGACGAGACCATACGCGCTGGGCGCAAGATGTTTGTGTAGCTTAGCGAGTTCTGCGTTCCCATCGCGAGGAGTCCGGGACGAGCCCGGCATGTAGCGCTTTGCTGAGGCATTACTAGAGGTGCTACGAAGAGACGTTGAGTACCTACATTGATTACAACTCGATCTCTTGATCTCTGATCTTTGTGCCGTCCTGCGCTTCGAAAATTATCTACAATCCCTACGGCACTGGTGTTGCCTCCACAGGCAATATCTCTGCTTTGCACAAAGGCCTGATTTACTTCTCTGCTACTGTCGCTTTACATGTCGACATACTGCTGAGATGTACGACCGGGATCTCATTGTATCGTACCACGCTTGACCTCTCACGTTTAGGGTAGCATCCCACCACTACGCCGGTCGTACCCAGGGCAGTGTTCAATACGTTCTAGACGTGTTGAAAAGCGGAGGTACTTCTCCAACCCCGGCAGCTGGGCGGGTGGGCGAGCTGCCACGGCACGGCAGTGGATTCGGCTTTGCTGCTGTCATCGTCAGCTGATCGCGATGAGGAAGAGCCGGCATGCTGTCATGAAACGGTGAGGATTCCGGGTTTGCCAGCACAACGTCAGTCAGCGATTGCCAGCGCTTCTAGAATTGCAGGCGGCCAAAGTTGCCAGTGGTTGGTCACACCGCGCTATTCTGCAACATCGTAGCGTCCCCACTCCTCTGCCCCAGATCTCGACACGTTTCCACGCCTTGCCGGCAATCGGCATATCGTCCGTACCAAGGCGTGAGGCGTCAGTGGCGCGTGTGCCTGACCTGGCGTATATTGGCGCCACTGATGTCAGGGCGGTTCCGAGTGGACGGTAAGGCACGCGACGTGGAACGGAAAAGAAGGAATGGGGTGTCGTGGCCTTGTGGGGTTCGGCGTGAAGGACTGCGCTCTAGCCTTGATATTACTTGTTCAGCCAGCATAGTCGCATATCGCCGCGTACGTAGACGGCATTGCGCGGAAAAGGAAGGACCAAATCGAGCTACTGCAACGGTTCTTCTCGCTGGTGTGTGCATTTCAGGGATCAGCCTAGCGGACCGCGGCCTTGTTTGCATGCCCATGCCCATGCTGTGAGGCTTGCACTTCCGCGCACTCCACAAACTTGAGACCGAACGTGTCACCACCTCACTGCATTCGCGACTCCACTGCCGCGCAGCTCTGCGCAAACAAACAACCCGCATCCATCTTTTCTCCCTTCCGTCCGTTGCAGTGCCGTGCTGGTTCCCCGCAAATTGACGCTGGCTTCACTTGGCTGCCTGCTACCCGCCTTACGCTCAGGTACATACGGCTACATTACGGTGTCTTGACCTGCATGGCCGCAGCTGGCGGGTGAGGGACTGGAGGTGACGGCTGGGTGTTGGAGTCTTACCGCTACCCCACCCTTGCGGACGACACCGGTTCTGCGGGTCCTTCCTACTGGCTAGTTGGTGGCTTTACTTACCACCTACCTGCAGTCAGTAATTGTCTGCCGAGATGGCAAACAACGACCCGAAGTTCGCTTCCGTCACCGGCGCGATGGAGACTGCCGAGCCGTCTGGTCCTGGTCCTAGTCCTGCGCAGACTTCTAATGTCTCGTCAGCAACTGTGAACAAGCCTGCCGGCGCACCTCGGACTCAGAGCGGTACTGGATCTGCTATTCCGGCGCCTTCATTGAGACGACAAGCATCTAACAGTCTGTTACCTCAGGCTTTATCACCTTCTGGCGGCGCGAGTCCTAGGACCTCTCGTAACAATTCGCCGATACGCAAAGATAGTCGACCGGGGCAGCCCAGTAGTGGGAGCTTCTCTTCGCAGCCGTCTGCTGCTGCGATACAGCGCGCACTGTCAGCCAGTAACGTGCCGCAACTGCAAGGCAGTGGCGGCGCAGTGACAGAAGTAGTGTCAAAACTACCTGGACGAGGCGGAGCGAGGAGTGTAGGGCCTAGTGGGTCAGGCGACACAACACCGCAATGGCCGGTGTCGCCTCGACTGAAAAGTCCGCCGCCTTCAGTAGGGAACTCGCGAAGGGGCAGTGCGGTGAACGGGAAGAAGAGTGAGCCGTCGAACCTAGCTGCCGTGGCGACGTCGGGAATCGCGACGCCCATTATCACTGTGCAAAGTGCGACGCCTACGATCGCTCCTGTACCCAGTGGTAGTAAGCAGGGTGCCGCGGACGGAGCGGGGAAGTCAGACCGAGACACGCTACAAGCAGCGCCGAAGATGCCTTCATCACGAGGACCTAGTGGGAAGTCTACATTGGAGACGGTGCAAGAGAACACTGCAGATGCGATAGCTGAGCCAGCGGCTGCTGTGCAAGCCGCAGCGGACCTAAAGCCTTTGACGAAGATTGAGGACGATGAGAAGAGAACACCGAAGCGACAGGACACCGCAGAGGACGGCGGCGAGCGCGGCATTCTGAGTGAAAGCGAAGGCGGTGGAGGGTACAAAAGTGACAGCAAACCGAGTCCGAGAGCTTCGATCGCTCAGCAGATGAGCAGTACGAACATACAGCAGCGAGCTAAGACAGCTCCATCGAAGAACGGTTTCATGCCCTTGACTACGACGAAGTCGAGACAGCCTGACGGAGTGAGGAACATGACCGTAGAGACTGAGACAGTGCAGTCGATTCCACAATCTGGTCTCAATGCTGGAGATCGGAGTGGACCTGGTAGAGGTGACGCGAGTGGAAGTATCAGATTGAAGCCCAGCAATGAGACGATACGACCAAAGAAGGAGAGGAAGAGAGGCACGCAGAAAGCAAGGAGTATTACGCAGGGCACAGCGTCATCGAAAGCCGACATCTTCGAAGCGCGTGTGGCCAACGCAGTAGATGAAGCAAACTCGTCCGATTCGGAGGAGACATTTGTCTACGAGTCAAACCCGCCTGAGCCTCAGCGACGGCCAACTCGGCATCATTCGCGCACACCTAGCGTCACGTCTGCACATTCGACTGCCGACCAACGAAGTGGCATCCGAAACTTCAATGACGTCCTCGAAGAACGACGTGTAGCTGGGAAGCGGAGTATGAAATTCTCTAACAACCCTTTCAATGAGCATGACAGTCCAACAGATCGACAAGACGGCACTGTGCGGTCACATCAGCCACGGCACTATGGGCGCTGGGGTCGTGGTGGCAGCCATGCATCTATGTTCGATCAGGACTCGCCGTTCACCCAAGCCTCGAAGCTGCGCAACAGTGCAACGACCTCGCGGAACTCGAAGCCAGGCTCGCCGCGAAGTCCGCAGAGTGTACAGCACAATCGCTTCACGAACGCTGGGCCGATGCTGTTTGGTGGCAGTGGGAAGAAGGACTCATCTTTCGACTTTGATGGCGAGGGAGCAGATGACGAGCGCATGCCTCTTGTCGGCTCGCTGCGGACACCGAGGAGCAATCGTAACGGGCAGCGCGTTTATGGCAGCCACTCACCTTCGATTGACGAGTACTACAACGTCCGGCGACGCGGTCGCTGCGGTCGGCTTGGCAGCTGCTTTGTGAGCTCTATGGTCTTTGCACTTGTCGTACTGAGCGCAATAGCCTTCTTGGTGCTCAGTAACCGACCGATGCAGGAAATCGAGATCCGACAGATACGCAACGTCTTGGCGAGCGAGCAAGAGTTGATGCTTGACTTGCTCGTCGGCGCTGTCAATCCCAACGCCTTGGGAATTACCATCACAGATCTGGACCTACAAGTGTTCGCCAAAGCCCGGCGATCCGCGAATGATTCCCTGGTAGACGATCCGACCACAACACGACACCGTCGGCTCCGCCCTACTCGCCTGGAAAGTACCTCGCCATCGCACACGCCAGGCCACCACGACCACGGCACCGATCCCATGCCTCCAACCGAGTCCGACACGCCTCCGCTGCTTCTCGGCCAAGTGACTCGTTTCTCCACGCCCCTGATCTTCGAAGGCTCGCCCATCAAACGCCACGAGCACCTCTCGCTGGGTGAGCTGAGGCTTCTCAAACCTGGCAATCACTCCGGTGAAGCGCGAGGGAGCGAACGGTGGACTGAAGTACTCCGAAGCGCATCTGGCTTCGAGCTGATTGTTCGAGGAAATGTGCTGTACAATTTGCCTATTAGCGGTCGGGAGCAGAGGAGTGAAGTCAGTGGGCGGGTTGGAGTTAGGCCAGATGAGCTGGACGAGGGTGGCAACATGAGGTTGATACAGCCGAAGAAGGGCAAGGGATGGGAGGGATGGAGATGGGGAGATGTTCTTGAGGAGGACGATGGAGAAGAGTGGGCGGATGAGTGAAGAGCTTGAGAGAATTTCCTTTGTCATCCCAAGGGCTACGACTGAGGTCGTGTGCTGTCGACTTTGAGCGTTATAGCGATTTACACTGCCGAGTAGGTAGATGTGCTCTCACGGGCCAAGAATGATAGCAGATCTTTTGAATCTATCCACCTTCGAGGAAGGTACGAATGGGCTGTCTCGTTTGGGTACTGACTCACCAAATAACAGAATACTGCAGTTCAGTACGCCCTCGACCACGGTCACTCTACTGAAAACACCAACCTCGACCTGCCAGCTTTAGACGATGCTCGCCATCAGGCGTGCCCGTGGCGTCTTGTCAGCGGTACAATATGGTCTCAGACCTCTACCGATGGGCCAACAACTTCGTTACCCTGGCGCACTCACTTCCGCGCCCAGAAGCCACCAAGCAAAGAACGCCATTAGGCCTCTGCGCGCCTTCAGCTCTACAACCCATTCAGGATCGCTGGCGTCTAGGTTGAGTCAGCTCTGGCGCGGCCCACCCGCTCCTCCTCCGAAAGCCCACAATTATTCGCCGACGCAAGAACTCCTACCACCTTTGCCGATGCTAAGAATTCCGCTTCTCTGCCTTCGTGCAAATGGGTCGTCCTCTTGGAAGACGGCTTGACACGAGAAAACTGTGAGCGCCGTGCAGAATCGACGCGAGACTTCATTTGGCGTGCGTTTCAAGTCCCTCAAAAACAGATACAGCAAGCTGCGGAGGCCATAGCGCGCCGTGGCGATTTCGTAAGCAGACTTAGGCTCGATGGGCTCACGGATGCTGTCAATTTGCACTTCATTCAGGCGTGGCCCGCGTACACGCTTCATACGCGTGCTGCCCTCAGTGTCCAGCTCCCGGATGCGATGAAAGTTGAGTCACTCGTCAAGTTTCTCAAGGAAGCGTATCCGGGCTGCGTGCAACGTGCTGTGCCGAACGGTATCGTCAAGGATGCAGGCCTCGCGATCGAATGTGGCCAGCCATGGGATTGTAAATGCAATGCTGGGAGGGACACTGGTAGGTGGCTGGCATCGATAACTTCACTGACCTATTGGTGCTAGGTGCGAACGACTGTCACTGCCGTGCAAACAATCAATACAGGGTTAGCTAACCAGGCCTTCGCGTGTGATTTGAGCGACCACAACGTGTGGCACGGATGGGGCGACGTTCCTTCCAATCACTGGGTTGGCGACATCGCCCAGATCAACGCGTTGGAGTCACAGCCAGAGAAGCTGGGTACGAACTAGAAACTCGACAACACTTTAACATCTCTCCACTCACACCATGCCTACGAGACGCATGGCCTTGTCTACCTTACACCATGGAAACGGAAAGTCGACACTCCTGTTATCCTACAGGTATTTCTCCCCTCTCTAGATTTACACGTGAATTGAAAACCAAAGCTCCCAATTCGCCAAGTCACCCCCAATTAGGCAGAGCAATCAGCACAGAACCATCTCTCTTCTTCCGCCGGGGCCTCCTTCAACCCAACACACTCAAAATGATACCACTCCTCTGCTCGCTTACACCGCGTTGCGTCGCAAGCGATCATGCGTCCCGAGCTGGGTGACTTACAGAGGCAGTACAGCTGCTCGTCTGTCTCAGCTGCTGTCTTCCGCGCTGGTGTTGCAGGTCCAGGTGATGACTCGTCGCTGATAGAGTCGATGTCGGTCTCTGCGTCGCTGTCGGTGTCTTCGTCTTGTTTCCGTCGCTTGCTCGGCGTGTCGACAGGACCAACTACGTCAATCGCTTTTCGCTTCGACGGTCTTGGCGACGCAGAATCCTCCTTCACCTGCGTTGCGCTCTGGCTATCCTCTTCTTCGCTCATAGTGTTGTTGACCGGATCATGCAATGCATTTACCACTTTCTCGACACCCTGATCATCACCCTCTGCCGTATCCGCTAGCTCTGGATCGATCCATCCATCGGTGTAACTACCGCCCATATCGATCAGCCACAGCTTTCCCTCCTTGTCCACAATGAAGTTGTCCGCCTTTGCATCACCCCATACTAAGTCATGCTCATGTAGCACATTCTTCATTCGCTCCGCTTCCTCGGCCCAGCGATCGCGATCTGCTTGCGGCACTTCGACGTCCAGCTTAGAGGTCAAGGGAACAGGGTCGGCAATCTCGGATTGTAAAAAGCCGAGTGCTTTCGTCGATGATGTGCCGGAACCGACGAGGCCAACTAGTTTTGGAGCGAGGACTTGGTCCTTAATGTCGGGCTGTGCAAGGCGGTGGAGCATGGTGATTTCTCGCTTTGTGACTTTGGGTGCTTCTTCGACTGCCGCCTTAAAGAAGAACGTTTCACCTGTCGACTTCACCCGCACACGTGTAGGGTGATAGGGCGGTGGCGAGCCGCTGCCATCCAGAACCTCGAGATCTGACGCGCTGTACCAGAAGTAGTTGAGGTCACGGATGTATTTGGGAATCGATATCTCGGGGTTTAGCTTAGCCATGCGGCGCTTGAGATCGGTGGTGGCCTCCAGTTCTGTGGCGATGAGGTGATCTGAGTTGGCGATCTCGAGATCGAAGAAACGGGTCTCGGCGTCGTAGTATTCTTGCACGGTGGGCTTGTAATTGGATGCGGCGGTCTTGCCTCGTCCTCTTGCAAGAGGCGCGAGCATCCACTCGTGTATAGCATCTTCGACATCTTCATGACTTGACCTTGACTTCGTGGTTCTAGCATCTGCGTCGTCCGGACCCGCGACGTCGACAGCGCTGTCCCTTTCGCTGATCGGCTGGCTAAGTGATCGATTTTCTTGGTTCAGATATGCTTCCACAAGCTGGCCGTACTGTTCGCATATCGACATGCCAGCGGGCTTCTTCGAGTGTCGAAACTTGTCAACATCCGCGATGATGTGAAATCGTTGGTGCATTAGGTCCGAGTACGCTGTCAGTGCACAGCTGCCCACATCGTCGAGGAAGAAGTCAAGGACATGGAGGTCAGCTTGCTCGGCGTCCACGCTGTTGCTTGACATTTTGCTGGATCTTCAAGGCGCTGGTCTCGATGGACGTGCAGATGGGCAGAAGGGCTATAAGAAAAGCGTAAGACCACAGAGGCAAAAGCTGACAACGACTGGAGAGCAACCTGCAGTTATGAGCCTACCTTTGGCTTACCCCTTGCCCCCCATTCACAGACGACTGATCGCCCAATGCTTTCTAGAAGGAGGCTGGCGAAACGCTTTGCCGTCATGACTACGACATGCATATCTGTGAGATGGCGCTCAGGTACGATCGGACGTGCTCCCACACGAAGATCGCACGATGGAGACAAAAGCGCGATTAAATGAGACAGATCGCGTGTGGCGGTAGTGCTTGCATCATGACGCTACTGCAGCCGCGATCGCTCTCAAAAGCCAATGCTGCACGGTGCGAGACGCGGCACATGCTGCGGAGCCTCAGTCCCTGACTCCTCGAGCTCCATCGCGCTTGAGAGGTCGCCGTCATTTGCCGTCTCACTCGCGTTGTCGCATTGTTTGCGCGGTATGTCGGCGGCGGCGATGGACAGTGGCTCCGGGGATGAGCATCTCGAAGACACCCCGAGCGGGACAAAGCGGAAGGCGGAGAGCGAGAAGCGGACCTATCGCGCATGTTTGCATTGCAGGCAGCGGAAGGCCAGATGCAACTTGTAAGTGATTGATCGCATTATCTCTCTCCCTGGAGGAGGGGTATGACAGCGCTTATGGACGGGAGAACCTTGGGTTTGCCTACGCTGCAAGGCATCGCGGCGTGTGATGCTGGCTGACTCGTCGAGGGCATCAATAATTAAGCCAAGACAACCTTCAATGTCAAAGCCGGAGAGCTAACGTTCACTCACTAGATATGGCAGCGGCGAGCCTGGCAAGCCACCGTGTGAGCGATGTATCCGAGAGCAGCATGAATGTGTCCTCGGCTCTTCACACCGAGGAGGCAGACGCGTCAAGCGAAGTCACTCAGAGGTCACTGCGAATGGTGTAGCAGCACCGCATATCTCGATCGCTCATGATCACCCAAGTGATCAGTCTCCAAGCTCGCACCCAGCGACATGGGGGACCATGCATCCGCAACCGCAGCCGCAACCGCAGCAGCATCTTGCGCCTGAACAAGGCTATGCATCTTTGGATCGCACGCCGCACGACGATGCAGTAGACGATACAGTCGCAGCCACCGACCTACAGAACCCTTCGGATGCTTTAGACTTCCTCGCGCAAGTTGCAGAGCGCGACGCTGCACGCTCACCAGGCGAGCGGCCGCACGAGCAGACTGCCGGAGCTGGCGCACACGCCCATGGAAATGGCCACATTCCATCTCAGCAGCCTACGATTTACCCACTTCTGCAGACTGGTCAGTTGTCAGTGGAGATGGTGTCCACACTACTGCTGCGGTATCACGACAAGTACCATCCGTATTTTCCGATCGCCAACGTCGATGCAATGACGCCACAAAGGCTCTGGACTACCGCGTCAGATCAGAAGCATCTCTTGACTGCAATGCTCACGGTAGCGTCCCGAGATGTACAAGAATGGCAGCAAACCCACGAGGCATGCTCAGCACATATGCAAGATCTGATTGCGAACCTAGTCTATGCTGGAACTGGCTCTGTCGAAGCAATCGAAGCTCTGCTCATACTCTCGGAATGGCCACCACGACAGCCAAGGTGTCCGTCGATTGGCCGAGGAGAGGAGGATGCTGCTGCGTGGATGCTCGTGGGCACCGCTATACGAATCGGCTACTTGCTCGGCATTGATCGGACAGGCTTCCGCACTGCGAATGACGGCAACACCGACGGTCTTGATCGCAAGCGTCTTGCGTGGGCCGCTTGCTACATCAGTGATCGTCAAATCAGTGTGCGATTGGGTAAAGCCTTCTGGTCTCGTGGCCCAGGACCTATGACCGCCCTTGGAGCGTGACTTTCCCAGTCTGAAGCCCAAACAACCGTGGCAGGACGATTATGCTGCAATCTTTCAGGCAAACCTGGATCTGACGCAGCTGTTCTCGAACGCGCACGATGTCCTGTATGCGACTAAGGATCGCTCGCAGCAGCTCCACATGGGAGGTGAGTACGTCAAGTATATTGATGACTTCAGAGTATCCTTGCGGATCTGGCACAGTACCTGGGGTATGCTTTCTTGCTCCGCACCACTAAAGGCTTCCGTCACGCTATGCTACGAGTATCTGCGCCTGTATATAAATGCATTCGCATACCAGGCAACCCTGAACCGTCTGGTCGCCAAAGCACAAGCAGCCTCACCGAACGGTGTCCTCGCCACGTCCATTGCCCTATTCGCTGATATAGCCTCAACGCCGGATGCCCGATTTATCTATGAAGCCATCGATGCCGCTACATCGATCCTGAGCGTCTTCAACAGTCTCGATCCGCTCATCCTTCGCACGATGCCGCTCAAGCTGTGGCTGTGCGTCATCTACAGTGGCACATTCCTCTACAAAGCGCGATGCACTGGCGTCATGGGTGCCGAGCAGACACGCCGGGTGAAGCAGATGATTCATGACGCTGTCGACAAATTGCAGAAGGCTTCCACCTGCGCGAACGATGTGGGTGACAGATACTCCCGCCTGCTACGACTTCTTTGGCGTAAGCCACCTTCGAGAGGAGATGTCAGTCGCACTGGTGAGTCGGCTACCCAGCATGCTTATGCCGCCGGGACGTCCATGCCTCTGCAGCTTGGACCCGGAGATATGCAGCAGCAGATGCAGAATCCGGCCTCAATCAATGCATTTAGCTGGCTAGATCTCGGAGCAGTGGGCGACTTTGCCACAACGAACAACAGTCTTCCATCTGAAAGCCTCGATGGTCTTGATCGGTTCGACGACAGCTCAAACGGTGGCTTCGGATCATTTGACCAGGGCTTTACCATTCCGTTACAGTATGTCTGGAATACTGCCTCGCCTTACGGAGTGATGTTCTAGTCGTGCAAAGCAGCTCGGACAGTGTCTGGTACTGCTCAGTAGCCTCGACGACCAACGGCTGGAGTACCGAGAGCTCAATCTCTTCCACAAGCGCAAAAGTCGGCAATGCGCTGCGCATTATGGGTAAGCCAAGTCTGTTCCGCGATACGACCGCACTGGGACTGTCAGTCCTGCTTCGTCAGCCTGTCGGATCGGCTGGAGAATCGCGCTCATGCAGCCCCGCGAAGCGCGTCATACCCCACCAATGCTCGACAGCATACAAAACATTGAAGGCTTGCGATATTCACGAGGCTGGAACATAGAGTGATCGCACTCTGATCCTGCCAGCTCACGACCCAAAGCTCTTCTATCTATTACGCAACCACATTTCTACTGCTCGCAGCTTGTCAGTGATTCAATAGCTCAAGTGCGCCATGGCCACCATGAAAGCCATCGGTATGCAGCAGACCTTCATGAAGTCAGCGATACGGTCTGACAATCGAAATAGGCGTCAAAGATGGGAAGGGCCCGCTCGAGAACCTGTTCATTGATGAAATTCAACGACCGAAGGTCGACCATGCAAAAGCACTTGTCAAAGTCCGCGCGTTCGGGTTGAATCGCATGGACCTCATGCAGCGGGAGGGCAAGTACCCACTGCCACCACAAGCACCCGAGACTATGGGCGTGGAGTTCAGCGGCACTATCGAAGAGCTGGCAGGCGAAAGCGAGAAAGGATTTAAGAAAGGCGACGCAGTGTTTGGACTTGCATACGGCGGCGCATACGCCGAGTACATTGCTGTGAGCACCCATATGCTTGTACACAAGCCAGAGGAGCTGAGCTGGGAGGAATGCGCAGCAATACCAGAGGTGAGTGCTGTCGGAAGTCCCTCACTCGTCCGGTCCACTGATAAGGACTCGTAAAGGTCTGGATCACCGCACTTCAGGCCATGTACCTGATCGGCGAGTTCAGTGAAGGCAAATCGATCTTATGGCACGCAGGCGCCAGTAACGTCTCCATCGCCGGCATACAACTCAGCAAACACAATGGCGCCTCTGCAGTATACGCTACCGCCCGCTCAGACGACAAGACCGACTTCTGCGTAAATACACTGGGCGCAACAGCAGCCTACAATACCAAGTCCGTGGACTGGGCGGACGAGGTCCTCAAAGCCACCAATGGGAAAGGTGTGGACATCATCATCGATTTCATAGGTCCTTCAGAGCTAGCAAAAAACCTCCGCGCTGCTGCGAAGGACGCTAGGATTGTCAGCTTGGCTTGCCTAGGCGGCGCAAACCTGCTGCCGGAGCATGAGCAGCCGAACTTCCTGTCCTTTTTCGCCAAACGTATCCAATTCGAGGGCAGCGGGCTACGGAGTCGCGATGAGGCGTACCAAGGCAAGCTGAGGGATCAGCTAGTCGAGAATGCCCTGCCGAAGTTCAGGGATGGGAGTTTCAAGCCGCACATTGAGAAGGTCTTTCCGTGGGAGGATATCAAGGAGGCGCATGGACAGATGGAGAGGAATGAGACAAAGGGGAAGCTGGTCTGTACCATCCCGTAGGCGAGACAATCCTATCGCTGTACATCAACCCGAGCTGGTAGGGTTAGGTGCAGTGGACTTCGAGTTTGCGCATCGCTTACACCCTTGAACGAGGGTCGTGGAATGGGCCGCAGATGGCCAAGCTCTGTGCAGGGGCTGTTTCTTCACGCACGTGGAGAATGCGCATTCATCCATAGTGGTCGTGGACAAGAGGGCCGGTGTCGCGTGGGTTTGATGAAGATCGTCGTCTATAACATGGAAGACTTCATCCCCGCGTGAGCAGCTGGAGTATCCCTCCAGCGCTGATCCCCTCCACTTCCCGTGATCAGCACTCAAGTGTGTCCCATCTCCGCGGTAGTACTCTCGCCGGCGGTGCACTGTCCATGGTGTCTCAGAATCGGAAGGTGAAGGGTCACTGACCTGTCGCAGGGCGTGGAACTTCGAGGCGACAGCTGCGTGGGAGTGTGGCCTATACATGCCGCGCCATGGTTCAAGCTCTCGAGAGACCGCCGTCCCAGTCCCGACACTGTGGTAGCGAGGCGCCGGCGCATGGCACTCATTGCTTTGCCGGGTTACACGAAACCGTCTGCAACATCAGGGGTACAATACTGTAGCTTGAGCGATGTCGAAGGAATCAAGATAGCAATACTACTGGAAGTCCGGATCTCGAGGGACTTTATCGCTGACCGTTGCGCGCTCACATGACGTGAGGCTACTGCGAACAGGCTTGCCGTACCTGAGGGCGGCATATGCACTGTCAGTTGGCGTTACAGTAGTGCCATGCCGAGTCCGTGGTGTTGAGACTGATGATTATTACGATGATCACGCGCTCGGGCGATGCGATGCTGCACCAAGCACCATCAATGTGACCTCAGAGGCTCAGTGCGAGCTTGCGGTGTTGCAGCGCCCTGCGATAAGCCTTCAAGATAGGGTCTGCGCATTTGTCGAACGCTGACCAGAGCGCGCTGTTGGGAATCACATGAGAATCAACTTCGATCACTGACGAAACACGCCAGTGAAGCCACCTTCCACTTTCGTGGTTCGCCAATCGAGCAGTCGGGCGTCTAGACCACGTCGCTCGTGAGCGCAGAGTCCACTCTGTAGGCCTGATTTATCTCTACATGTACACGAACGCATTCTAAACCTGCACCGCATTCCGGAACTTGCCACCATAGTGATCAAACAAAGTTACGGTTGGCGGCATGCTTGATAGGCGAAGGCCATTAACACCATCAAACACCGAAACGACCCGTGGCTTTCAATTACTGGAAACGAATTGCGAACTCCCACGTTGCACCCTTGCTGGCGAGTCAAGGTCTTTCGATAGCCGGACACGGGGTGAGCATACGAGACCGCGAAAATGCACCATGGTCGTCGGGCCGGACACCTTCTTTGCTAGCTCGACCAAAGCTCCAGCAGCAGATGGCGCGATCCAATCATTGGGTGAAGTCTTTGTGCGACCGTGATCGTAAATTTGCCAGCACAGCATCAGCGAGTGCAGAGCCAAAGTAGTCGTATGCTATCCACACTCGTTATTCGTACCCGTGTGACTTGACCGAAAGGGTGCGGCAGTGTGCGTGGAAGCGCTCGACTCGCACGCAGCACGACGCTGCCGAATACTATTGGCTGCAGTGCAAGTCCATCCATTTGCGTGTGCAGCTCGGGAAGCTCCACCACATCTGCTTCTTCCACCTACGTGCGTGGCTCCTAATATGGGTTTGTCAGATCCTGCTGGACGCCTCTGTGGAGAGAGTTTGAGCTG